>VDFB02000008.1:278591499-278794559 GCA_007258455.2 Sequoia sempervirens | reverse complement strand
AGTATAAGTTTTGAAACAAACAAAGTAAGGCAAAAATGCACAAATTTTTTTATTAACATTAGTTATAGTTTTCACACAAAGTATGAATGTAATTTTTCAAAATTTCAAACATATGTAAATGTCATATTCTATTGTGGTGTGTGATTCTTCCACATTCCATTCTTTCTTATCATGTTCATCCAGCTAAGCATGCCTACCCCAATCAGGTTCTCATCCTTCCACCTATTCTTGCACATGCATTATTGTACTTGTGCACTTATTAGAACCCTTTAAATGATAATCCATGAAAAAAAATTCTTGAATCAAAAAAATTGCATAATATTCATTTTCAATTTCATCAATTGCATACTTTGAAATTCCATAAATAAAATGATAATTTTGTTTTCCAAATATTTTAGTTTTCCTCAATTTTGAAATGCAAAAATCAATTTGAGATATGACATCCTTCCCCACTAGAAGGGTAATATGGCATACGCCATGCAAGAGCCCCAAAGAGACAAACAACAAAAGGGGTACAAATATATTTTTTTTTTTTTTTTTTTTTTTAAGAAATAAATAATCATCATATATTATTAAATGATGATCATATATAACAATAAAATCAGCTATGTCCTTTGGGCCCTCACGAGATTACGTTAAAAAAAAACATTATTAAACATCATTTCATAAGATATCAAAAGGAGCTATAATGACATCATAAGGTAAGTACATACATAAATTTTATCACAAGATAACCCATAATACATTTCATAGCCAATTAAAATTACAAAGTAAATAATTACATTACATCATCTTTCAATGTTGCATCATCCATAAAGTTACATCCTGAATCCCAAACATGTGGGATGAATACAATATACAAGTTATCAAAATACAATGAGATCAACTGTAATAAATCTTCAACTGGATAAGATTGAAGCCACGAACGCTGATGGGGAACCCAACGGTGTGCGGAGCACGTTCCACCCGACCACCCCCGTGCTAAGAGGTGACAGAGAAGTAACTCCGACCAAGAATGACAACAAAAGGGTACAACCAAATAAAAAGTACCAACATAGATCCATCACACAATACACCAATTAAAAAGAGCAACCAATAACATCAAATCACAATGTCCTAAAGATGCAAGATGACAAACCCAATATAAATGAGATCATACAATACATGCTAAAGATGTAATACTTATAAATCAATTTAAATCAATTCAAACAATAATCTAAATGCATTCCCATACCCCTTCAGGAGGAACACAATAAAAAACAACACACTTGGGCTGCACAGGGAAGTGTCATGTAATAGTCCCTACATGGGTTTGTCTGTCCTTTCTTCACCTCCCAAGCTGGGCTAGCCCGGTCCATCTATGGCTGTCACACATTGCTCTTCCTCTCAGAAGATGCCCAGGTCCATAGGGTGACTTCATGCGAGGAGCCGTAGACTCATTGTGAGGGCGAGGAGGGCCGACCTTGCCAACCCACGGCCACCGACTTCCATTGATGCGAGAAGCACCCCTAAGCCAAGAGAGCGAGGCATCCATTTTTAAAATCTTGCAATGATATTACTACCCAACCCATCCCTCCTAAGTTAATTATTAGGTTTTCACTTATTTACTAACTCACTCGTGGGTTATCCTGAGCTCTTCCCCTTAAACGGGGCGCCGGCCCCCACGAGGAGCCACTCTCCCTAGAGACCCATCAAAACAAGGGGGGTTGTACCATGCCAATCAAAGTATGACAACAAAGTAATACACGAGGCATAAACCATCTCGCAAGTAAAAATACCATAATAAAATCTCATAATTCGGTACACCCCATTAATAAAACATAACTCAACAGAACTTCAAGATAAAAAAGATATAAATTCAACAAACCCAACATCCTCTGGAAGACTAAAGAGTTAACATAAAAAGGGGTTCCCACATCCATAAATTAACAAGTCCGAACCCAACAAGGCCACAAGAGTTAATAAATAAAGGAAATAACTTATTGAAATCCAAAATAAATTCCATTCCTAAAATACAGTCATACTAAAACCAGAATAAATAACAAGGTTGTTTTACTTTCGTAATTAGATTTTTCTATCAACATTATCCTCTCAAGATTTGTAATTTGACAAAATCAACCAAACAGATTTCTTACTATTTTACTATTATTTTCATGGTAACAATTTCTGCTTTATTTTTAATCAGAAAAGAAACAGAATCTAAATGTAAATATTTATCTTCTAAATAATAATTAAATTAACAGAAAATATTATTTAAATCAGAAACGAAACAGAACAAAATATATACATACATGCCTTTGTTTAGCTATCAGTTATATTTAACAGAATATATTCATCAAAAGAAATTGAATACATATATATCTGTATATTGTACACAGAACCGAATAATATATATATTTTTTATCAAAGAACACAGAATAATTAAATTAACTAATAAATATATATGTAAATATATACAAATATATATATATATACATATATATATAAAGATAAGCATCCGCACAAAAGAAATTACCATATAAAAATTCGCGGAATGAACAAAAGTTTAACATATAAAATTCATATGGGAATTTTATTCCCAACGAATACAGCCACGGGAATTTTCGCCGCCAGCCGTGGCAATCTACGGACTGCTCACGGCAGTCCTACGGACTACTGTGGACAGTCCGCAGGCTGTCCCACGGACCGGTGGCGGGGTGGTGGGTACGGCCAAGGCCGACCCCCACACACAGCCATTGATAATGAATATAAACAAAAATTGAATACTATGTAAAATTTCGGCGGATTTAAATTTTTTTTTAGCTCAAAAATTTCATAAGTTCGAATATAGATATATATATATATATAAATATATATATACCTTATATATATATATACAGAGATAAGAACATTTTTCAAAGAAAACAGGGAAAAGATACTACTGTACATTTCACTGTGCCAAATTGAAAAATAGAAGGACTGTTTTAATAAAATGCAGATACAGACCAAAATATCACACCCAGAGATTTACTGGAAATAAAAATTGTCCCTACACCATATGTATATTTTATTAGATATTTTTTTTAAAACAATTTGAGACAACAAACTACTGTTTGTTCCCAGATTCCAATAAAACCCTTTTTAATCAACAACAATTCAGAAACCCCAAAAAATTTCATTAAATAAATAACAATTCTACATTTTCCAATTTAAACATTCTTGAATTAACCATAACCCCAGTAGATTTTTCTTTCTACAATTATTTAATTTTCATCCCTAAATATAAATTTCACACACAGAAAGCAATTCCTATTTAACAGAAAATAAACAATTAACAAGAGTAGAACCTGGCGTCCTACGCTTGCACCAAACTGTAGAAGCCTTGCCCCCTCTTGCTGCACTATTTCTTTGCTGCAAATCTTCCAGCAACAGATCCAAATCTTCCTTCCTCTTCCCAATTTCTCCAAAACAGAAAAGAACTAAGGGCAGAAAAAAAATGATTGGAAATAGAATTTTCCCAGAATTCGAACGAAAATCCCCTCAAACAAAGAGAAACTCTTAATAAATTTCATGCCTAGAATGCTTTCAATTCCTCTTCCTATGAATACCAGAGGTCATAATTCAAAAATCAAATAATATTTCACCCTAATTTCATTTTGATGCTTTTCCCATATTACATTTTCATTTTCATGCATTTAATTAAAACTAAATAAATTCTAAATTCATAACATAAACTTTTATTTAAACAATTGTATAAATATGCCTCATTTCTACAATTCTTCATTAAATATTTATTTATTTAAAAACAACCATTGAGAGACTCCAAATAAATGCAATGCTTTTATTATTTCTAATATTTATTCATTGCCATATTTACTTATTATTTTATGTTTTTATTTTACCAATTACTTAATTATTTAAATTACCACAAAAGACCATTCACTAGTTTGGACAAATCATATAATCATATAGAGACCAATGTAACCAGACAAATGAAGGAGACTAATATGCACAAACCATAAAGATACAAGACTGTTGACAACTTGGTACGGAGTTACTTTTCATGTCACCTCAAATATTCAACTTCTTGCCGTTGGGTTGGTTCTATGCTCGCCCAGACCTACCGAAATAGGTGGAATCAAGTCTTATTCCTGCAAAGCCTGCATCCACAAAGTGATATACAATATACATAAAATCAAAGCATTGTGAGGAGGATTCACAGCGTAGCAGGGCGCCCACGAATGAGTGATGCTACCTGTCCCCTCACCAAAACATATCATCATAAATTTTTACACCACATCATAAATTACTATTCTATAGTCTATTGCATTCCAAATATCTCCATCAAATGATCATAATAAAATGTCATCAAAATATTCATGGCATCATAAGAGTATAGTAATAGTCTAAGCTACCACACATAATAGCAACAGTATCAATCACAAATCATAATGTACCAAACAGAAACCACAGTGAATGTCAAAAATCAAATAGTAGCATGAGGGGTATTACACTAATTAAAATGGAAACTAGGATGCAATATGTGAATACAATCAGAAATTCAAAGTGTTCAAATGTTAGGTTCACCAAAATGAAACATAGATTTTTGGGACCTATGGACTACTCTTGCACTTCTAGTATTTTTCACCTAAAAGGAGAGAGATAGGGCAAAAAATACTTATTTATCATTCAAATTAGGATGTGTGTGATGTAATGTGATGTAAAAAAAGTTTACTAAATCCAATAAATTAATCTAGGTGACTGAAAATGAATGAAAAAGTTTAATTATAAATATGTTTGAAAACACATTATGATATGCAAACAACTATGTAAATGAAGAAATTATGCATAATAGAAAGTACAGGGATTAATCTAAGTGCACCAAAATGAAATGTGATATTTTTTGAGTGCTCTGGATGCTGATTAAATTTACTGAATTTTCACAGTAGGACTCATTCACCCAGGGTGATGAATTAGTCCACCTACCGGTGAAAAACTGTCGGGAGCTAGCTTCTATCTATCGGGATCTAAAATTTGATAAAACTCAAGTTTCCAGTCCTAAATTGGGACTCATTCACCATAGGTGGTGAATAATTCCTTCCCCAAATTCCTAAAAATCTGGGAGTTAACTCTGCAGCACTAGATTTGAGAATGTTTGCTTGTCAGGTTGTTGAAGTCAAATCTATAGAAAACAGACAAATAACCCTCTCCAAGCTTGATTTTGACACAAATTGACTTTAGAATCACTCTTCAACACCTAATAACCTATCAAATTTGTAAAAGAAGGGCTGCAAACAAACAAGAAAAAAGGGGAAAAATGATTAGGGGCTAGTGAATAGGGGTTTGCCTTGGTCAAACCCCACTTTTGGTAATTAAACCATTAAAAAGACAATGTAATGAAAGAGAAAGATAAACTAATAACATGCAAGTGTTATCAACTCACCTAACTCTTGATGATGCAAGTATGAAGTAATGTCAATGGCAGCTGGAAAGTGCTTGAAAAGATGTTGGAGAATGATTGAATGCTTGAAATGTGAGATTGAATGCTTGAATGAGTGAGGAGATTGTAGGAGATGTAAAATGAGGTGAACGTCACTTATTTATACAATTCTTGTGCCTTAGTATTCATTCATACCTCATCACAGGTTGACATAAAGTGATTTTGAATAAAATCCTAAAAAGAAATTTGAAATATTTTGAATTTGGGGCCAAGGGGGACTCATTCATCACCCATGGTGAATGGGTCCCACCTAGGACGTAAAAACAAGTGTTGGGAAAAAAATTGTATTTAAGGTTATTTGTTGGGATAACATTCAAAAATACACTTAATTAAGTCATATGAGGGCATAAAGATACCAAATAAAGCATGAGAAGGGTGTAAATAGAGAAGATGTGCCTAGAAGATCATGAAAGCTTGTCACATGACTTTACAACACTTCAAAATAGGACTTGTTGATGTGTGAAAAGGTGGTTTTTACGTGAATTGCATTAAAAAGAGTCTAGAAGAATGTAGAAATGTCTTCGAACACTTTCACAAGACATTGTTATTTAAGTTTTAATACCTAAACATGGATGTTCAAGACATGATACAACATAAAATCGAAGCAACACAGTTCCAACACCATGAAACAATACCTAATAGGCCATGAAAATGAGAAGGGACCTTTTTTATACGGCACACATCCTTCCCATAACGTTCAAATTGTCATCTTGCAAAATGCTCATGATTTGAATTTGTTATATTTTGTATCCTCCTATGATGAAGAAGATAAAATCTTGCAATCTACAGAGTCTTGCATAGGCATGAAAACTAAACACAATGTATCTTTCACCTCAATCACACAACCACCTTTTCCTCTTGATCAAGAAGGTTTCTTATCTAGAAATCTTCATGATAACTTCATCACCATCCCTCCAAGGACTCATAACAAATGTTATGAAAATACTTTATTTTGTGCATATCATAGAATTCATGGTCATTCCACTAATGATTGTACAAATTTGAGTCATAAAATTCAACATTTTTAGGTGTTTGGTATGCTTCCCTATGTGGGGGCATCTAATTCCTCTAATTTATATTGATTTTCACTCTTTCATGCCTCACATCAACCCTTCTAGATCACCTTTATTTCACACTTAGTGGGGGTAAGGGGTTTGATATCCATCTCCTTGTATGTCACTTTTGGTTTCCTTCTTTGGCTCATTGTTAACCTTTCATGAATACATAAGAGCAAGCTTGGGGTGTGAATGATATTCCTTGAGTTGGCTCGCATATGAAATACTTCTCTCTTTCATGAAAAAGCTTATAAAAAACATATGACTTGGCATAGGCCTTTCTAAATAAGCTCTCATGTCTTCTTATCTCTTCTACTTTAAAGAAATTTCTCATAGTATGGGTGCTCGCAATTGCTTTAAAGTCAGGGAATATATCACCAATCACATTTCATTATGTTATTTTCTTCTTCTTGCACTTCCCCTCTCTTGGAAGCATTAGGTATAATGTTACCAATGATGAGATTGTTTGCACTTTTCCTCTCTTAGAGACATTGAGCATGGTGTTCCTTAAGATGATACATTGCATGAACAAAATGAAATCTGTTTGAATGATCCTTACAATATTTTTCATTAAAAATGTATATAAGTATCAAAATCATTTCATTTTCTTTTGTGGCACCTTCTTAAAGTTATCAGTAGGTGTAACTTTAATATACTTGAGCAGGAAGCCCAACTAGCGGCATGACCTTTCCCCATAGCCACCTTTGTGTTTTTGAGTTAATACCAACTAGTGTATGTTTCTTACCTTTTGGGATTTCTCAACCCATAGAAAACTAGTTTTTTCTCCCCAGAGTGAGTATGTTGTGGCCTTTTCACCTTGTAGATGACCAAACTTCTATGGCCCCAGAGTGAGTACACCATTTTCACCTCGTCTTTCTTTCCATCTTTCCTTTGCATGATTTTGTATCTTGGGAGCTTCACCTACATGTGGATCTCACTTGAATGTCTACTTTAAAGTGAGTTTCAAGCAAGTTCATCCTCTGACTAAATTGAGGGCTAAATGTGCTATAGAAAAAAGTACCCTTTTCTTGACATGGGATTAATTCATGATTTAATGAGGCCTTAATTTAGTGTTGTGAGGCATTTTATACATCTACAATATGTCTTAGAACCTTACAAAATAAATAAAATTCTTTTAATGATGTCACGTGAAGGTGTTGTGAAGTGTTGTGAGACATTTCTACATTCTTCTAGACTTTATTAATTACAATTCACCTAAAAATCACCCTTTTATTCATCACCAAGTCATATTTTAAAGTATTGTAAAGTCTTGTAACAAGATTTCATGCTTTTCTAGGCACATCTTCACTATTTATCCCTTTGTCATGCTTTATTTGACCCATTTATGCTCTCATATGCTTAATTAAGTGTATTTTTGAGTATTATCCTGAAAAACAACATTAAATACAACATATTTCCCTGACACACATTTTCAAGTCCTAGGTGGCACCCACTCACCATCGGTGGCGAATGAGTCCCCCTTTGCCCCAAATTCAAAATATTTTTAATATCCTTTTGAGATTTTATTCAAAATCACTTGATGTCGGCTTGTGATGAGTTATGAATGGGTAACTAAGGTACAAGTGTGTATAAATATGTGATTTTCACCTCATTTTGACATCTCTTATCTTCTAATCTTTAATCTCTCATTCATCTCTTAATGTCATCCACATCATTCATCAAGCAAGTTAGGGATTTCACATTGCAATTCATCAATTTAGCTTCCTAAGACATTCAAGGGCCTAATATTCATGTTATGTTGCATAATTTCAAGATCTATCATCGTGGAAAGGTAATGTACTCCACTATTACAGGTTTCATTCCTTTCTTTCATCATTTTGGTTTAATTAGCTAAATAGGGTTTCACCAAGGAAAACCACCATGCCTTAACAATCAATATTTATCTTTCTCTTGTGTGTTTATACATTTAGGTCCTTTGGAAGCTTGTAAATCACTGAATATCAAGTTGCAAGGTTGTTAAAGTCCTTTTCTCATTCAACAAGTCAAAGAATGAACAAAAAGTTACTTTCAAACTCGAATCTGACAATTTTAGACTCGAACAACTGTAGGAAGGAGAAGTGCAGATCTAGCTTCACATAATTTATTCTTGAATATTTTGATTCCTGTAGGTGGAATATTTTGAAACCCATTGCAAATGAGTCCCATCTCTAGAGCTAAAAAGTGGTTTTGTCAGAAATTAGGTCCTAGTACTCAAAAACTTGTTTCCTAGATTTTTCATCAAAAGTAGGAATAATTCGCCATACATGGAGAATCAGTCCTATTGGCCATTAAAAATGAATTTCAGAATATTCTTGAACCTTCCAGCAATAGTAATCTACCTCCAAGTGCACTCCATTCAGTTTCATCAATTTTTGTTTTCATTTATTTAGATTTGTAGTTCATATTTTGTTATCAACACTGTGTTTTCCAGCATCTTGCATTAGATTAGTTTACATTCAATTATTTTCATTTGTGAGAATTAAAACATACCCACACACACTTCACAACAATATCACATCCATCCTTACACTAATCTTGAGTGAAACATTTTGCATTTTCGTCCAATCCTTCCCCTTTCAGGTGCAAAACCCTAAAAGAGACAAACGAAGGATGTGGGTACTAAAATCCTTCATTGTATTTTGGTGAACCTACTGTTTGAATCACTTCTTTTCTTATTTTAGATTCCTTTAATCATTCTAGAGTTGCTTGCACTACATTTTTCATTAGTTATCTTGGATTCTAGAGTTTCATTTTTGCATGAGTAAAAGTCCATAATAGGTTGCATTTTTACATATTTAATCATTGAAAAGTTCTAAATTTTTTCATTTTTTATTTAGCTCCGCATGATAGCACTCATAATTCATAAAATCAGTCACAAGTTTCTAAAAATATTCCATACTGGGACCCATTTGCCACCTTGGGTGAATTAGTCCCTTCTGACCCCTGAAACAACATTTTACAAAACTTAGAAATTTGGTTTTAGGCTTCTGTTTGGTGCCTTAGATTGTATATATCAGTCAATTACACTCCTATAGCACACATTTTGTTAAATTTAACTTCAATTAAATCCTTTCATGCATTGCTTCATTTCACTTTTTCCAACCATACAATATCATTTTCAAATTGTTGCATTAATCAAACACTTCAAAACCGAAAATTGCATTGCATTGTACTTTATTTTATTATAGCATTTTCTCTCTCAAAATGTATTCTCTTGATTTGATTAAACATGGATTTTATAAGCATAATATCCCCTTTTATGAGTTTTCTTTTGACTACCACAATAGGGACTTTACAAAATAATCCATTAGTCCAATCCTCAATCTTACATTACCCATTGGTGACAATGGGAATGTAGACAATCATAACACACATTCTTGTACTTCTTCTGATACCTATACTATTAGTGACAAAGGTATTTTGGTGCAAGAAGTCACAAGGTTGAAAATATTGATTTTCCATCTCATTATTTCCCTCTATATGACTTGACACAACAAGAGCATGAGATCATATAGACATTACTAAACATCACCTTACCCAATCTCCATGGTCATGAGAATCAAACTTGTTCATCTCCTACTATCCCTCCTTAATATAAAGAGGATAGGTTGGTATTAGATGATACCCCTATTAAGAATCATGACCCCTTGATCCTCCCTTCCCTAATCTCCTTATCCTTTAGGAAGATCTATTTGACAACCATAGTGGTTCTTCTCTTGATATCTCCTCAACTTGTGATGAAGCTAATTTACAAACCTCAAACATGTATGAACATATTACAAGCTCTCCTTGTAGGATAGATAACATGGGACAAGAGAATTAGCCTATGGACATTCATCATTCCCCTCCTCATAATTCCCTCCTTGATCATTCCCCTATTGGAAATGAAGTCATTTTGGAAGAACCTGGCCTTATTTGTGTAGAACATGTGGCTTGTTGTTCTCCTAAGAACTCTCCTCTTAGGGATAATATCATGGCATTAGACTATTGGAAAAAAAGTGGTTCTTGATTTCCCACAATTAGAGAAACATCAAAACAAACCTATTGAGGATATGAATCCACAAGTGTTCATTCAATCCCTTTTGATAAATAGACCACATACATATCCTGTAGGACATCTTAACAACCCTCTCATCCTTTACACATCTTCATGTAGTATCACACAACATACACCTAACTCATCCTTCACACCTAATTTCCTTGAATATCATCCTTCCCACAATGTTCAAACTATCATCTCACAAAATTATCATGATTTGAATTCGTTATATTTTGTATCCTCCTATGATGAAGAAAACAAAATCTTGCAATCTACAGAGTCTTGCATAGGCATGACAACTAAGCATGATGTATATTTCACCTAAATCACACAACCACCTTTTCATTTTGATCAAGAAGGTATCTTTTCTAGAATTCTTCATGATAACTTGATCAACCTCCCTCCAAGGATTCGTAAGAAATGTGATGACAAGACTTCATTTTGTGCATATCATAGAATTCATGTTCATTCCACTAATGAGTGTACTACTTTGAATCATAAAATTCAATATTTTTCAGGAGTTTAGTATGCTTTTCTATGTAGGGGTATCTAGTTCCTCTAATTGCTATTAATTTTCACGCTTGCATGCCTCTCATCAACCCTTCTAGCTCACCTTTTTTTTGCACTCAATGGGACCAAGGGGTTCGATATCCTTGTCCTCGTATGTCACTTGTGGTTTCCTTCTTTGGATTGTCATTAACCTTTCATGAAGACATAAGAGAAAGCTTGGGATGTGGATGACATGCCTTAAGTTTTCTCGCATATGACATACTTCTCTCTTTCATGAAGAAGCTTATCAAAAACATATGACTTGGCATAGGGATTTTTGAATAAGCTCTCATGTCTTATTTTCTCTTCTACTTTAAAGAAATTCTTCACAGTATGGGTGCTCACAATCACTTTAAAGTGGGGGAATATATCACCACTCACATTTCATTGTGTGAGTTTCTTTTTCTTGTAATTCCTCTCTCTTGGAAGCATTATGTACAATGTTACCCAGGATGAGATTGTTTGCATTTTTTCCTCTCTTGGAGACATTGAGGATGGTGTTCCCTAAGATGAGACATTGCACGAACAAAGTGAAATCCCTTTGAACAATCCTAACATTATTTTGCATTAACAATATCTATAAGTATCAAAATCATTTTATTTCTTTTGTGTTTCCTTCTTAAAGTTATTAGTAGGTGTAACTTTAATATGGTTGAGCGAGAAGCCCAAACAATTGCATGACTTTTTTGCATAGCCACCTTTGTGTTTTTGGGTGCATACCAACTAGCGTATGTTTCTTACCTTTTTGGATTTCTCACCCCGTGGACAACTAGTACTATGGCCCTAGAGTGAGTATGTTGTGGCCTTTTCGTCCCACAGATGACTAAATTTTTATGGCCCTAGAGTGACTACACATTTTTCACCTCGTCTTTCTTTGCATCTTGCCTTTGCATGATTTTGTATCTTGGTGGCTTGACCTACATGTGTATCTCTCTTGAATGTCTACTTTAGTTTGAATTTAAAGCAAGGTCATCCTCTCAGTAAAGTGGGGGATAAATGTGTTGTAGAAAAAAGTACCCTTTGCTTAACATGGGATTAATTAAAGATTTAATGAGTTCTTAATCTAGTGTTGTGAGGCATTTTGTGCATCCACACTAGGTCTTGGACCCTTAAAAACTAAATAAAATGATTTTAATGATGTCTTGTGAAGGTTTTGTAAAGTTTTGTAAGACATTTCTACATTCTTTTAAACTCTATTAATTACAATTCACCTAAAAATCACCTTTTTATTCATCAACAAGTCCTATTTTGAAGTGTTGTAGAGTCTTGTAACAAGATTTCATGCTTTTCTCAGCACATCTTCACTATTTATCCCTTTCTCATGCTTTATTTGACCCCTTTATGCTCTCATATGCTTAATTAAGTGCATTTTTTACTATCATTGTGAAAAACAACATTAAATACAAAATATTTCCCTGATACACATTTTTAGGTCCTAGGTGGCACCCATTCACCATGGGTGGTGAATGAGTCCTCCTTGGCTCCAAATTCAAAATATTTTAAATTTCCTTTTAGGATTTTATTCAAAATCATTTGATGTCAGCCTGTGATGAGTTATGAATGGGTAACTAAGGCACAAGTGTGTATAAATATGTGATTTTCACCTCATTTTGACATCTCTTATCTTCTAATCTTTAATCCCTCACTCATATCTTAATCTCATTCACATCATTCATCAAGCAAGTTACAACTTTCACATTTCAACTCATCAATTTAGCTTCCTAAGACATTCAAGGGTTGAATCTTAATGTTATGTCATAGACTTTCAAGTTCTATTATCATGGCAAGGTAATCTATTCCACTATTACATGTTTCATTCCTTTGTTTCATCATTTTGGTTTAATTACCTAAATGGGGTTTGAGCAAGGAAAACCCCCATGCCTTAACAATCAATATCTTTATTTCTCTTCTTGTGTGTTTGCAGATTTAGGTCCTTTGGAAGCTTGGAAATCATTTAAGATCAAGTTTAAAGGTTGTTAAAGTCCTCTTTTCATTCAACAAGATAAAGAGTCAACAAAAATTCACTTTTAGACCAAAATCCGAGAATTTCTTTAGCGAACACATGTACGAAGTAGAAGTGAGTATCTAGCTCCACAAAATATACTCCTAAATTTTTTGATTCCTATAGGTGGACTAATTTTCTACCCATGGAAAATTAGTCCCATCTTTAGACTTGAAAAGAAGTTTTGTCATAATTTAGCTCCCGGCAGTTAGAAACACGTTTCTTGGATTTTTCATCAGAAGCATGACTAATTAACTATGCAAGGAGAATCAGTCCTACTGGCCATTAATAGTGATTTCTAGAACATCCCTGAACCTTCTAGCAATAGAAATCTTCCTCCAGGTGTACTCTATTCAGTTTCATCAATTTCTATTTTCATTTGTTTAGGTTTCTAGTTCATATCTTGTTATCAACACTGTGTTTTCCATCATCTTGCATTAGATTAGTTTACATTCTTGTTTTTTAATTTGTGAGCATTCAAACATACCCACATACACTTCACAAAAATATCCCATCCATCCTTACATTAATCTTGAGTGAAACATTGTGCATATTGGTCCAATCCTTCCCCTTTTAGGTGCAAAACCCTAAAAGAGACAAATGAAGGATTTGGGTACTAAAATAATTCATTTCATTTTGGTGAACCTATTGTTTGAATCCCTTCTTTTCTGATTTTGGAGTCCTTTAATCATTCTAGAGTTGCTTGCATTCTAGAGTTTTGTTTTTGTATGAGTAAAAGTGCATAATAGGTTACGTTTTTGCATCTTTAATCATTGAAAAGTTCTGAATTTCTACATTTTTTGTTTAGCTCTACATGATAGCACTCAAAATTCATAAAATCAGTCATGAATTTCTACAAATTTTCTATACTGGGACCCATTCGCCACCATGGGCTAATCAGTGCCTTTTGACCCCTGAAACAACATTTTACAAAACTCTGAAGTTTGTTTTTAGGCATCTATTTGGTGTCTTAACTTGTATATATCAGTCAGTTACATTTCTATAGCATGCATTTTGTTAAATTTCACTTCAATTAACTCCTTTCATGCATTATTTCATTTCACTTTTTCCAATCATACAATATCATTTTCAAAATTTTCCATTAAACAAACACTTCAAAACTAGAAATTGCATTGCATTGTACTTTATTTCATTTTAGCGTGTTTTCTTTCAAAATATATGCTCTTGATTTGATTAAACATGTATTTTATAAGCATAATATCCCCTTTTATGAGTTTTCTTTTGAATACCATAATAGGGACTTTACGAAACAATCCATTAGTCCAATCCTCAATCTTACATTACCCATTAGTGAGGATGGGAATGCAGACAATCATAATACACATTCTTGTTCTTCTTCTGATACCTCTCCTATTAGTGATGAAGTTATTTTGGTGCAAGAAGTGACAAGCCTTGAAAGTCTTGATTTTCTACTTCCTTACTTCCCTTTGGATGACCTTGGACAACAAGAACCTGAGATCATAGACACATTCCTAAACATTACCTTACCCAATCTCCATTGTCATGATAATCAAACTTGTCCATCTCTAAATATCCCTCCTCGATGTCAAGAGGATAGGTTGGTATTAGAAGATACCCCTATTAAGAATCATGACCACCTTGATCATCCCTTCCCTAATGTCCCTATCCTCTGGGAAGATCTATTTGACAACCCTAGTCGTTCTTCTCTCGATACCTCTTCCACTTGTGATGGAGCTACTTTACGAGGCTCAAACTTGGATGAAGATATTACAAGCTCTCCTTGCAAGGTAGATAACATGGGACAAGAGAATGATCCTATGGACATTCATCATTCCCATCCTCATAATTCCCTCCTTGATCATTCCCCTATCATAAATGAATTCATTTTGGACAAACTTGGCCTTTATTTGTCCAAAACATGTGTCTTGTTCTCCTAAAAACTCTCCTCCTAGGGAGAATATCATGGCATTAGACTGTGGAAAAGAAGTGGTTCTTGATTTCTTGCATTTAGAGATACATAAAAAAAAACTTACTGAGGATATGAATGCTCTAGTGTTCATTCGATCCCCTTTGATTAATGGACCACATACATATCCTATCATCCTAACTACCCTCTCATCCTTTACCCATCTTCATTCAGTCTGACACAACATACACCTAGCTCATCCTTCACACCTAATTTCCTTGAATATCATCCTTCCCGAAATGTTCAAACAGTCATCTCACAAAATGCTCATGATTTGAATTCGTTAGATTTTGTATCCTCCTATGACGAAGAAGAAAAAATCTCGCAATCTATAGAGTCTTGCATAGGAATGATAACTAAGCATGATTTATCTTTCACCCCAATCACACAACCACCTTTTCCTTTTGATCAAGAAGGTATCTTGTCTAGAATTCTTCACGATAACATGATCACCCTCCCTCCAAGGACTCATAAGAAATGTTTTTAAAAGACTTCATTTTGTGCATATCATAGAATTGATGGTCATTCCACTAATGAGTCTACTGCTTTGAGTCATAAAATTCAACACTTTTAGGAGTTTGGTATGCTTCCCTATGTGGCAGAATCTAATTCATCTAATTGTTATTGATTTTCAATCTCACATGCCTCTCGTCAACCCTTCTAGCTCACCTTTGTTTCCCACTTAGTGGGGGCAAGGGGCTCAATCGCCTTATCCTTTATATGTCACCTGTGGTTTCCTTCTTTGGCTTATCGTTAACCTTTCAAGAATACATCAGAGAAAGCTTGGGATGTGGATGACATGCCTTGAGTTGGCTCGCATATGACATACTTCTCTCTTTCATGATGAAGCTTATTGGAAACATATGACTTGGCATATGGCTTTTTGAATAAGCTCTCATGTCTTATTTTCTCTTCTACTTTAAAGCAATTGCTCACATTACGAGTACTCACTACCACTTTCAAGTGGCGGAATTCATCAACACTCACATTTCATTGTGTGATTTTATTTTTCTTGCAATTCCCCTCTCTTGGAAGAATAAGGTACAATGTTACTGAGGATGAGATTTTTTGCACTTTTCCTCTCTTGGAGACATTGAGCATGGTGTTCCCTAAGATTTGACATTGCATGAACAAAGTGAAATCTCTTTGAACAATCGTAACATTATTTTGAATTAAGAATGTCTATAAGTATCAAAATCATTTCATTTTCTTTTGTGGCACCTTGTTAAGGTTATCAATAGGTGTAACTTTAATATGGTTGAGCAGGAAGCCCAACTAGCGGGATGACTTATCCCCATAGTCACCTTTGTGTTTGTGAGTGCATACCAACTAGCATATGTTTCTTACCATTTTGGATTTCATCTTCTCACTCTAGAGACAGCCGAATTTTTTGTTGCCCCAGAGTGAGTACACCTTTTTCACCTCATCTTTCTTTCCATCTTGACTTTGCATGATTTTGAATCTTGGGGGCTTGACCTACATGTGCATATCTCTTGAATTTCCATTTTAGTGTGAGTTTGAAGCAAGTTCATCCTCTCAATAAAGTGGGGGCTAAATGTCTCATACAAAAAGGTACCATTTTATTGAAATGGAATTAATTCATGATTTAATGTGGCCTTAATCTAGTGTTGTAAGCCATTTTATGCATCCACAGTAGGTCTTGGACCCTTACAAACTAAAAATATATATTTTAATGATGTCTTGTGAAGGTTTTGTGAAGTGTTGTAAGACAATTCTATATTCTTCTAGGCTCTATTAATTACAATTCACCTAAAAATTACCTTTTTATTCATCAACAAGTCCTATTTTGAAGTGTTTTAAAGTATTGTAACAAGCTTTTATGCTTTTCTAGGCACATCTTCACTATTTTTCCCTTTCTCATGCTTTATTTCACCCCTTTATTCTCTCGTATGCTTAATTAAGTGTATTTTTTAGTATTATCCAGACAAACAACATTAAATACAACATGTTCCCCCAACACACATTTTTAGATCCTAGGTGGGACCCATTCACCATGGGTGATGAATGAGTCCCCCTTGGCCCCAAATTCAAAATATTTTAAATTTCCTTTTAGGATTTTATTCAAAATCACTTGATGTCGGCCTGTGATGAGGTATGAATGGGTAGCTAAGGCACAAGTGTGTATAAATACATGATTTTCACCTCATTTTGATATCACTTATCTTCTAATCTTTAATCTCTCATTCATCTCTTAATCTCATTCACATCATTCATCAAGCAAGTTAGGGCTTGCACATTGTAAGTCATCAATTTAGCTTCCTAAGAAATTTAGGGGCTAAATATTCATGTTATGTTGTAGAATTTCAAGATCTATCATCTTGGGAAGGTAATCTATTCCACTATTACATGTTTCATTCCTTTCTTTCATCATTTTGGTTTAATTACCTTAACAGGGTTTGACCAAGGAAAACCCCCATGCCTTAACAATCAATATTTCTCTTTCTCTTCTTGTGTGTTTGTAGATTTATGTCCTTTTGAAGCTTAGAAATCATTGAAGATCAAGTTGCAAGGTTTTTAAAGTCCTCTTTTCATTTAACAAGACAAAGAATCAACAAAAAGTCACTTTTAGACCCGAATCTGACAATTTCAAAAGCGGACACCTGTAGGAAACAAAATTATAGATATAGCTCCACAAAATCTACTCCTATTTTTTTTTATTCTTTTAGGTGGACTTATTCATCACCCAAGGTGAATAAGTCCCATATGTAGGCCTAAAAAGTGGTTTTTGTTAAGATTTAGCTCTCAGCAGTCAGAAACTTGTTTCTTGGATTTTTCATCACAAGCAGGACTAACTCACCATGCATCGTGAGTCAATCCCAATGGCCATTAAAAATGGTTTCTAGAACATTCTTGAACCTTCTAGAAATAGTAATCTACCTCTAGGTGCACTGTATTTAGTTTCATTTATTTTTGTTTTCATTTGTTAAGGTTTCTAGTACATATTTTGTTATCAATATTGTGTTTTCTAGCATCTTGCATTAGATTAGTTTACATTCACCTATTTTATTTTTTGAGCATTCAAACATACCCATACTCACTTCACAACAATATCCCATCCATCCTTACATTAATCTTGAGTGAAACATTGTGCATTTTGGTCCATTCATTCCCCTTTTAGGTGCAAAACCCTAAAAGAGATAAAGGAGGGATTTGAGTACTAAAATCCTTCATTTGAAAAGGATCATGTTGGGTCCCTCTCCTTCAACTAAAGAAAAGGGTGAATCTAGCAAATGCAAGAGGCCTTACAAGTTAGAAAAACTAAATTTTCCTCTTTGTCCACAACCTGAGAGTGAATAGAAATTACAAATAATTTTAAACAAAGAATTAATAACATTAGCACCGATGAATAGGTTGGTATTCTATCCTAAAGATGGAAAAGTTCCACATTGTGCATATCATCACATTTTGGGACATAGTACTGATGAATTTTGTGCATTTAAGTTAATATTGAAAAACTTTTACTTTGATGGCAATTATTTCAATCGTGTGAGTGACTAGCCTCCTATTGCTTCACCCCTTGTGATGCAATAGTTGTAGAATTTTCCATTCTTACTATTGCATGACCTTTGCCATCACCTACTTCAGCTCATTCTTTTGTCACACTCAGTGAGGGCAAGCAATTATTATCCTTGTACTAGTAATGCATTTTTCAGTGTCCTTTTAGTTCATCACCAACCTTTCGCTTATACAAATTGAGATTAGGAGGCAGATGACCTGCTCATAGGTTCACTTGCATTTACCTTACTAGTCTTTTGCATTATTTTTTCTTTTTCATTTTCTTTTCTATGATTACATGTGCATAATGTGATCCCTCATGATGTTTTGTTTGATTTTCTCTCTCTTTGTGACATTCCTCTATTTGTACTTTCATTCTTCTCTATGTTGTGCATTTCTTTCACCTTTTTTGTTTCATTTTCTTGTGTTTTCCTTTTGGGGATGACAAAAGGCATTGAGACATTCATGTATCTTTCATGTTGACCAAAAAGGCTCTCCTTTTCTTTTCCTTTTTCATTTCATTTTCTTTTATTTTTCTTTTGGGGATGATGCAAGGCATCGAGACATTTATGTGTCCTTCATGTTGACCAAAAAAAAAATTCCTTTCTTTTTCGCCTTGTCTTTTTTATTCATTTTCCCTGTGTTTTCCTTTCGGGGATGACACAATATGTTGAGACACCCTTTGTCTCTTCCATGCTGACCCAAAAGGTTTTCCTTTTTTTTCACTCTCTTTGTGTCATTCTTCTAGTTCTATGTGTATTTGGGGGATCACGATAGTTCCCAGCCCCTTACAAAACAATGCAACAAAGAACATACTAACCCCAAACCCATAGATTCCTTATGTGTTTGGTGTTTCATTTTGGGAGAAACCCCTCTCTTTTTTCTTTTCTCTTGCATGATGTAGCCTCACTTGGAAACATATGACTTGGCATAGGGCTTTCCAAGTTGGCTCTCATGTCTTCTTTGTTATTTCCATTTTTCATTTGCTACTTTAAAGTAATTGCTCACAACAAGGTGTGTAGCAATTCCTTTAAAGTGGGGGCATTCATTGGCATTATTCTTTTGCATTGTCCTTTTTCTTGGTTCTTAGTGCATCCTTCTTACTTCATATGATGCATTTGTCACTTTGTGGATGACATTGGGTGTAGTATCCTTTATGAGTGTGATCTATCTTAGCATATTACATTCCTCTTAGTGGCTTGATGTGACACACTACATCCCCTAAGCTACAAATTTTATCTTCTTTAATTGGTCCTCTCTTGGAGACATTAGGCGCAATTTTCTATAAGTTAAACAACTCGCATGAACTAAGCAAGAATATTTTGAACATTCTTTCCATGTTGAATTTTCATATTTCTTATATGGCCACCTTGCGTAACACATCTTGCATACTTGTGGTGTCATTGAATTTGTTCATGAGTGCCAAGCATATGAAGTTTTTCTTGTCTAATGAAGCTCAAAAACTCATTTTTGTGTGGTCTCTTATTAAAGTTATCAGGAGGTATAACTTTAGTATGGTTAAGTGGGAAGCCCAATCTAAGGAATGACTTTCCCCATAGCCACTTGTGTGTTTATGAGTGTATACCTATTGGATGAGTGTGTGTTTCTCACCTTTTAGAACTTCTTAGTTGATGGAAAGCCAAGAGTTTCGTCGCCTCAGAGTGAGTATGCATTTTTCTAGAAAAATAACCTAGATCTGATCCACATTGGGATGGACAAAGGGTCGAAGCTTGATCCCTTTCTTTCTTTTCTTTCTTTTATTTTCTCTTTTATTCCTTTGGCAGTGTATGCTTGGCCTTGTTTCTTATCTTTATATTATTTTCATGTTTATGTCCTTCGCACTTATGTTTGATTTTCTATGATATCTTGATCATGGGGGCTTGATCACCTCTCTTGATTGTTTTTGTCTTGTATTGCTAGCATTGACCCATTATAACCACTCTTGGTGCATGTTTTTCTACTTTAGTGTGAGTTTGAAGCAATTTCATCTTATCACTAAAGTGGGGGCTAAATATAGTGTCAAAAAAAGGGTCCTTTGACATTTTGCACTCGTTTGTGTCCTCCTTGTGGATTTTGGCTTAATGTTGCCTTGATTTAGTGTTATAATGTGGATAACACATTCACATTAGGTCATGGGCCCTTTTGAACTAATAGAAATTTAATGATGCCTTGCAAAAGTGTTATGAAGTGTTGTAACAAACTTTCACACTTTTCTAGGATCTTATCAATCCATTATTCTTATCCAAGCCTTATTTCAAAGTTTTGTAAAGTGTTTTGAGACACTTTCACTCTTTTCTAGGATTTTCATTAATAATTGGGATATTTATGATTTAATTGGACCCATTTTCCATCCACAGGCCTTACTTATGTGTATTTTTTAGAATAATCCCAACAAATATCATTTAAAGCATTTAAATCTTGAAACCCACTTTAATTTCAAAAGGTGGGACTCATTTTCCATTAGGGGCAAATGAGTCCCCTTAGGTGGGACCCATTTTCTATTATAAAGGGAATGCAATCAGATGAGAAGCTTATGAAAGTTCACTAAAAGGTGTTGTCCCACAAGTCAGCATCAATAATCTACTCACAAGTAAGCAAGTGTACTTGAAAAGGCTAGCTCAGAATGATCTATCATAGGTGGGAATCCACTCAATTACCTCACAGGAGTAGGTATTTTAGTTACGCAAAATTCCTCATCAACAAACCATCTCTCACACCTTCCTCTATCCAATTCTACTAAAGTGGAGCATCTAGAGACTACACAATCATTGACTTCGACAAAGCTCACCATTATTATACCAAATCGGTTGACCATTCCAATGGAGGTTTCATCATTCCTTTCATGATGGTAATATTCTTCAAATATGAATTCTTATAAGTTTCTTCAGTAATTGGTGGTTTAGTAATTCATGTGAGCAAAAACATTCTATAACTGCCAACACCATATAACAATGTCGTCATCCAAACCTTTCTTCGTGCCTCAAAGTCTTATAGGGTGGGTCCAAGTATTGATACTATAATTTTTTAGAAATTAATATTGTCTAACTGAAGGGCCTATAGGAAAATCATATGGGGATGTTGGAGGTTCATGTTATTCATGGGAAACACCTCTAGGCTTCCTTCTTCAATTGATGGTTTTCATAGCAAGAAATTATGCCACCTCTTGGTGTGCAATTAGCCCAAGTTATCCTATAATTGAGCTATACTTTGATCATCACTAAAGAGTACCCCTTCAAATTGGTCCAATACCCCATTTGGTGTGATGCAATGTGCCATGATTTTTGGATAACAGTATATGAGGGACTGAGATGAGTAAGCTGTAGTGAAATGTGGAAGGAACTTGTGGCCTCTACAATAGAATTCCCCATGTATAAACAATGGAACCTCTCATTGTAGCATGCTCAATTGTTCTTCTCATCCATAAGAGTAACTTCAATCGACTTAAATTATTGTTGTATTGCGGTCCATCCAATCGTGATCCACTCAACCTGATCGTACATTGGTCTACCTTCCTATGTGACCGAATGAAGTCTTTTAATCTTCTAGTCATCTCACTCACAAACATCTCCATTATTTGGTTCTCAACCTTTGAGGGATGTCGTATCCTAAAAATTCCCTTAATGTGCTTACAATGATCATGGAACTTTACCTTTGTGTTTTTAAATGTCTTCATTTTCCATATTGCAATGCCACCCTACTCCTCACAGTTGAACATAATTGAATGTAATCTAAAGAGAGAATTATGTTGTGTTCAAAACACTCGCCACTTTAATTAAAATTTTGCCTCATGTTAAAGTGTTCCTATGATAAAAAGAATCCCATAAGCATGGATGAGTAATGCGGGGATGGACACACTTCAAGAATGATATGGGTATATTCCATGTAGGAACGAGAGCCACCAGAGTGGCATCAAGAGAATCAAATCCTGCATGAAAGGTTTCCATCAAGCGGATTGTGGGTGGAGTGCAGGAAGGAGAATGTGGGAGGATTCCATGAGCGAGCCATAGAGACAACGATAGAGTAACCAGTGGCCTACGTGGTGAGTGCACCCACACCTAATATGTGGATCTACAAATGTCAACTATTCCTCAAGCCCTGCATTCTCAAACATCCTCATAAGTTTTGATTCAAACTTATGGGTATGTGCAGGATCATCATGGAAAAATAGGCCCTTAAGTGGAGATGGAAATTTAGCAAAATTAGAGTTAGGAAACTTGAAGTTAAAAATTGAATAAGTTATCGATATTATTTCAAAAATATGTAAGAATAGAATTTGTATCAAATTGAATGTAGTTTCTAAACTACTAGGTTTATTTTTTTTTAAATCTATTTGGTGAAAATTTGAAATTTCAATGCAGTAGTACTTAAATTTCAGGGAAAAAATAAGAAGTAGGTGTCTATCTGACCACCCTAACCACAATAAAATGATAAAAAAAATTATAATAATTTAGATATAAGTAGAGGACTCATGTTTTGATGTGATGCATATTTTTTTGTAATTTTTTTCCAAGTAAATAATTAATTATGAATTTTTTATTACAAATTTTAAAAATATAAAAACTTTTATGTCTGACCACCTTAACTTGGTCAAAACTTCATGAAATTTATTTTTATTTATTTTTAATCCTATAGTATGTGAAGCATAGAATGTGACACATGTTTCGGATTCAAAAAATGTGATACCATTTGAAAGCTATAGATTTATTTCAATTAGCCTATCAATCAGGAATTTAGTCATAATTCAAATAGAAAATGAATAATAATAATTTACTAAATTCAAAATAAAGCATAATTTATATTGGTGGAAAGTTGAGAATCTCCTTTAAAAACCCTTTTCATTTTATCAGTTTTGGGTAAAAAAAAGTCACTAGCCACATACCATACACATACCCATCATGTATTGCCACTTTTTGTCCCATCATGATACTACGCATACCCTTACAATGAAGCATGCTACTTGAGCTCATGTCACCATCCTACTTATCACACCTAGTCTCCAAAATTCTGATTAAAGGGCCTACTCTAAAGCACTAGTACTTACAACCTTCATGCATCTTGACACTAAGTTGTCATTTAGAATCTTCATCATGACATCGTGTTGTAAGTTTCCTACGACAATGATTCCATGATCTCACAACTTTGAGGTCCGTCACCTTTTATGGGTCGTCCTTGCAATACCTCCTATCCATATTTCATTATGCACTTTCAGACCTTGATCTTCTTTATGATTTTATTCACCATCTTTAGTGAGCACCTACTTTAAAACAACATGTTCCTTCTCAATAATCTCCCCAACATTCTTTATCTTTAGATTAGATGCAACCTTCCTAATAACACCAATCTTGTTGGTACTGCCAAATCAATTCAACGTTACATTAATGCAAAAAATTTGGCCTTCTTTTCTTTGATGTTTGGAGTGTTGGAAAGAAAAAACAAACCTAATAAAGGTGTTTGTAATGAGGGTGTCTCGATCAATCTTGTGAGGCATTACCCAATCTATCACCCTCCTTCAGGGGCATGTTGATTACTTCTTCTATAAACTTTGGATCTTTACCAAACAAAGGAGTCTTTGGGCTAGATGGCTTATGGTGCACGAGCACTTTCTTGGTGTTATTGACATGAATTCCCACATACAACCCTTGCGAGGACGTGGATGAAGGATAAAGGTGAGCTTACACTAAAAGGAGATAGTATGGGGACCTACATCCTCTGTGAATAGCTAGCCTCTAGTGAGCTCCAAGAACCCCAACACCATCATTCATCATGCTCTGACAAGTCATAAAAATAACCTTGAACTAGCTTGCTCCTATCAATAGGTTATAGCTAGAGGTCAACAATCATATTGAAGGAAATCAAATTTTATGGCGAGGCTCTTCCACTTTTGAATGCCTTGTCAAGTTATCTGCGGCGATGTATGCTCGCAATACCCACCTAGCAGCTACAATTTCCTTGGTTATGTTCATCATTGGTTGATGTAGATGCATCACTTTAGAGCTTGTTTCCTAGTGCCAACACTCATTTTCTTGTACTACCTCCGTGACTTGCACTACCACTATGGTGACTTCAAGGAATGAGGAGTGGCATGGAAATGAAGGCTATGGACTCTACAGAATGGGGCACCGAATGAGTTGTGTCATTAAGTGACCACTCATCTGCATTATGACATTCACAAAGAGTGATGGTGTAAGTATTTTCGTCAGTCTCAATGCATGAACAACCATCACCACTCAAAGATGTCATCGCCCTTTGTTGTCCTGCACCGTAAATTTCATCCTCCATGAAGAGAATCCCCATGAAGGGAGATGCAAAGTGAGGGATGTAGAGTGAGGCATGTGGGTAGCTAGTATGATAGTGCCACTAAATAGCAACGTTGAGGGTAACTGCCTCAACATTGGTGGGGTCCATGTGAGAGAAGGCTTGTGGGCGTCCTTTGTAGAAATTCAACACATGGAAGTGATGGGAAGATGACGTTATACGAGTCTTGCTGGTGAATGAGAGGGCAGACTCTGCATAGAGATAGTCTTTCAGGCATTGTGAACTTGAATAAGGAGGCCCCACACACATAGATTGAGATGGCCCTCTCAAAGCATCCTACTAAATTTGACACCTAATTCCTTTCCTGTTTCAATATAAGGATACTTTGTTTTATTGTGTCTTGCCTAAGAGGCACACTTTAGTTGGCCTTCAATTTTGTAGATACCTAATATATTGGTAACCCTATGAGATGAGATGAGATATAATCACAATTTTGTAATTCAACATCCTAGATGCATGATAGTCATTGCAACACAATGCTATGTAAATAATTCTTTATTAACCACACCATGTGTCTTATTATCATCAACCTATGTGCAGATTCCAAACAATTTTCCCATGTCGCCAAAATCATTACATAGAAATCAACATCATTAACTATGAATGGAAACAACATTCTACGAAGATGACTGTGGGAAAAAAGAACAATGTGGTTGGATGATGTGGGTATGCCATGTTTGAATGTCATTTTGAAATGGAAAGATGAAGGACAACTCCTTCCATGGAGAAAACCCCAAGTAGAAGAAGTAAAGCCTTGGCTGTTATGGGATGACTTTATGATAACGACCTCCCATTGGTGGCAACCTACATGGGCAGACCCACTAGCGAGCTGTGAGTCAAGAGTTTACCCGCAAACTTAATATTTCATTATGAGGAAATGACATATGTGGGTCTTGTATAGCAAGGTGACATCAAAGCTCAACCATTACACAACGACAGTCATGGGAAGGCAAGCTACATGCAAAGACCTATGAACATTCTGGACTTGGGAAATTTTCAAAGCGATAGGTTCGGTTCACTTATGGTGAAGGTAGGGACCAAAAGACCAACTGTGAGGCTTGTCATGCGGGTGGAATTCAAAGGTAGGTCATTTCTTAGAGGAAGAATGCAAGCAAAAACCCATAAAGGGAAACCCATAGTTGCAGGTCTGTAGTGCCTAGCGGATACAATGACAAAGGTTGATGTGGGATCCACCATATGGGTGAATGTTGAGGCTTGGTTGTAGATGATCAATGGGATGCAACAACAAATGATAAGAGGAGACCTACAAATGTGGGACCACGAGGCTTGATATGCATTAGGGTGATAAGCTAAGGGAAACCCACATGACCAAGCCTGCAATGACAAATGACTTGGTTAAAATTAAGGTAGGTGAATTTGGTCATAGGAAATTTGATTGTTTTAAGGAATATGTCAAATTTTGGTTTCGAAATATGGGCACTCAAAGTGAGGCATGAGAAAAAAATCCTGTCAAGAGCAACAATGACTTGTCATGAGTGAAAAGGGGGGGTCCCTACCTATGGTGGGGCCTGTGTGCAAAACATGCACAACAAGAGGAACATCAAACATAACATCATGGGGGATCTCATTACACACATGCAATCAAATAAAAAGTAAATTAAAAAGACTAGTATGGAAAAGGTGATTCAACCTAAAGGAGGTCACCCACCTTCCAATCTTGGTCTAGATAAGTCGAAGGTAGATGACAAACCTAAGGGACAAAAACAAGTTCCTTACCAGGACAAGGCCAACAACATCTTTCCCCTACTGAGTGCAAGAGAAGAATGGTTCAAGGTAGGTAATGAGAAGGGTCATATAATAGTGAGAATAGTGAAGTCTACAACTATTACATGACAAGGGGTTGAAACTATATGAAACTAGGCAATCACACGATGGCAATCATTATCGTCAAAGTGATTTTTTTTCAATACTAAGTGGAATGCATAACATTCATCAGTACTATGTCTAAGAATGAGGTGATAGGCACAATCTATAACTTTTGAATCTTTAGGATAAAGCACTAGTCTATTCATAGGTGGTAATGTTATGAATCCTTTGTTAAGAAGCAATTGTAGTTTGCTTTCAATTTTAGGTGGTAGAGAGGGAGGTTGTAGGTTTCCTAATTTATAAGGTCTTTTGAATTTTCTAGATTGACCAAATTCTCTAGTTGAAGGTTGAGGAGGACCTAAGGTGATCCTATCATCTATGTTGTTGTTATGAGTCATTAGCTATTCTTGAGGAAGAAGGACATTCATATCACGGGGAGAATTAGATATCATCGTTCCATCACTAAAAAGCTTTAGGTATTCTCTAGGAGGTTTATCAATGTGATGGGGATCTTCATATCCTATCCCTTTTGTTTTTTCATGAGTTGGTTGTTGCTCTAAAATTTGATGAATTTCATCTTCACTTGTTTTGTCACAACCTTGTTTGGTCAATATTATAAATCCCTTTCCATATGTTTCTTCTAGGTTGATTGAAGTGTTTGTCACTTTTTTATCATAAAATGGTTGAGTGTGTGCTTATTTAGAGGAACTAGGCTCATCCATTGTAGCGAGATTAGGTTCAAATTTTGTTTTAGTTTAAAGATGTAAGTAACCAAACATCTCAATAGGTGGTATTGTGGGAAGATCTGGCTGTTTCATGGAAGGATAGAAAGATGCATTAGCTTCAAGGTTATCAAGATAGTCATTTAGGAACTTATTCATGTTTTCATCATCCTCTCCAATGATGTCAACAACACGACAAGGACATGCATTAGGATTTCATTGAGCATGAGTGGGTTCAATTTTTTCAGGATCATTACCAAAGGCACAATTTGAGACATCAACCAAAGATTTTAGTAACATCCATGACTTCGCAAAGCACATATCCATTGTGCAAGAATGAAATAAAAGAAGCAACAAATCTAGAAATTGAAAGAGAAAATAGAAAGCAACCCACAAAAAACATAGAAAAGCAATTTCAAATTCAATAGGGACTAAGATGCCAAGAAGGGCATCTTGGTCCTCCTAGTGAGATTCTAAAGTTCCTAAGGTTGAAAGAGACAACAAACAACAGAGAGAGATTTCTGAAGAAAAAATCCTGAGAGGGACTAGGATGCTAGGAAAGGAATTTTAGTCCTAGCAAAGGTTTTTTGCAAAAAAAAAGTGAATTCTGGAATGTCAACAGTGTTTACAGATTGTCTATGAAAGGTACTAATGCTCAAAAATAGAAAAATGTGCAAATAAGTGCAAGAAAAAGTGACTAGGAAAAAAACAATTAAATGTAATTTGGAATGCAAATTTTTAATTCTCAATGCAATAACAATGTTTCTAAATGTAACTAAGATGATGAAAAATGCACTTTTTAGTTTTTTTAATGAAATGAAATGATGCAATAAAATAAAGATGCAACTTATATTCACTTTCACTAAGGCAAGATGCAATCTAGATTTAAGGACCTTAATGGAATCCAAATAAAAAATTAAATGAACGCTCACAATTCGGGTTCACCAAAATGGTGCATAAGAAAATGGTTACCTTGAAAGATATCACACCTTTCTATCAAACAATTCACTATTGTCCCAGGAGTCCCAACTCGATTGAATAGGAACCTCACAAGGTGATTCAATTTACAATTAGGAAGGACATAGGATTGGGTTCTTTAATTTCTAAAGGCTCACCACCAAGCAAATGCTTGGAAAAGACAAATGTTTGAAAACACAGTGTGATATGAAAAAGACATAAAACTAGAAATTATGTAAGTTAAATGGGAGATGCAAATAATGAAATTATGCAATAGGGAGATAATATGTCTGGGAAGCCTCAAGATACTGTGAGGATTTGGGAAGTGCAAAGAAGCTATTCAGGAATGCCAAGGAGGACTAAGATTCCCAGAATGGTGTATTAGTCCCGCTACTAATTTTTGGGGCCAATACGGAGTCTTCAGATGCCAGATCCAAATCTCTGAAAATATCTAAAAAATAAGCCTAGGAGGACTAAGATGCCCAAGATGGCATATTAGACCTTTGGATGTCAGATTTTGCATTTGTTCATAAAAAAACAACCATTAGCATCATTCGTAAACTTAAGCAAACCGAATAAAGCATCCCTATGAAATAATACATCATGCATCCAAATGCAAAAAAAAAAAAAAAACATGAAGTATATTTATCTCATAGTGGATTGGTGCTTCTTGAATGTGGAAAGAAGCCCTTTCTCAATCCTTTGCTAAGCTCCATGATGGAAATGATATAAAAATGCTATGAAGATTGCAGAAATGATGATCAAGATGAAATGCTAACTTTGATGAGTTGTGGAGAAAGATACAAAGATTGTGGAGGATTAATACAATAGAGGAGGCCTCTATTCATAACCAATAAGGATAAAAGAATTCCAAACATGGATGATGTGGGACTAAAGATCCACCAATGACATGATGTCACTTGTCAACATGTGAGAGGTTGACAAATGAGTACATTTTGGTCAATGTGCCAAAGAGGGGGAGATTTGAAATTTGAATTTGATGAGAAGATGAGTTAAATGCTAAGTTTGACCTTTGCAAGAGACATGTAAGAGACCTGTAAAAAATCATAAATTAATGTACATGTTATGTTGGAGGGAAAATTCAAATTGGGAGAATATTCCCTCAAAGATTCCATTTTGAGAGAAAATGGAGAATTTAATAAATCAATAAATTGATTTATTTGTGCAAGTGGGAAAAGCTAGAGGATGTGACATGAGTTACATTAAATTAATCAGGATTAGATTAATTTAGTGAGGGATTAGATGATTTTGAATTTTTGACTTAGATTTATAGATTAAAATAAATCAAAAGGAGATGAAAAGTGATTTAGAATTAGTTAAAAAAATGTTTTGATTTATTTAGCTAAAGGGAATTATGTTACTGGTTTAATTAAATAAGTTTCATTTATTTAATTAAATGAAGAACTTTAGAAGACTAATTAAATAAACTTGATTTATTTAATTAAAGAGATAACTTGGGAGATTAATTAAATAAACTTGATTTATTTAATTAAAGAGATGAATATGATGAAAAAGAGATAATTAAGGACGCCATGGAATTAGTGAATATGGATTAGATGCATGATGTCAATTTTGCATGTCTACATTTTTCCCCTCTTTGAAGCAATGTACTTGTTGCATTGGTTCAAAGAATAAACTTGATGTGATCAAAATTCAAAAAAATTATGATTTTTTTGGATGCCTCAGTGGAAAAAAGAACACTAGTACATTGCCCCCTCGAGAGAACAAGAGAAAAGATTCAATTTGAGGTTCAATCTCACGATAAAGAAGTTTATGATGATGATGAAAATGAGATGGTTTTAAGATGCTTAGAATAACCAATCTATATTATCCTAAACAACTTAAATGGTAATGCAATGCATGTGAGATGGATGATGCGATGATGCCTATATGATTATGCAATAGATGTTTTATGCAAATGTATGACTTTATGAGATGCTTAGACTAACAGATCTATATTATGATGATAAAAATGCATGGTGAGATGATGTGAAGAATTTTGATGGTTTGTGGATGCAGGATGGATGCATTGGTGATGATGATTAACCATTTATGACGTGATATTAGTGTGGACAAGAAGAAATGAGAAATGAGATGATGACAAGAGGATCCAATAAGTCCATGATCTGACGAGACTTTATTAGAAATGATGATGATGATAGATGATGTTTTTATTGTCAAGGATTGGGATGTAAAAAAGGGATACTTACCTTATGTTTGATAACACATGAAGGTATGATGCATCAAGGTATAAAGAACTAGGATGGCGCTGTACATAGTGTGATGGAATTTAACTCAACAAACATGTATGAGTATTCTTGTTCACACTTGACATACAAAAACCTTGCTAGGATGCACTTTAGAAGTTTCAAACACCTCAGACCAAAACACAAAAAGGTATAACCTATCAATGCAATAGTCAACAAGCTACCAAAAACACCCTCCATACATATCTAACAAAACAAGTATTCACCAAGTTATATTACAAAAATGTCCAACAAACATAGTAGACAGAAGATAATGATTGTTGCCCTATTCCTTTCTCTCTAAATCCATTTTTTTGGACATCATCGAGAGGTTACTAGAATGAGTGCAAAAAGATAAGTAAAAAGAAAAGATCAAGTATGCAAACAAGCCAATGTTCTTCATACCTTTAGTCAAAGGGATATTTTTTGATAGCATAAGAATCCAGGTGATATCCAAAATGATGCCCATTGTCAGAACGATATATCCTAGGAAATGCATTATATAGGATGTTGATGGGTTGATAAGTTGTTTGATAGGCTTTTGATATAAGGTTCAATAACATGTTTGAAAATGATCAAGCGTTTGATTTTTCATTTAGAAGTTTGTTGTTCTAATTTTGATTTTGTGTTTGAAGTTTTCTTTTGCCGATTGTTGTACTTGTTTCTATTTGTGTTGCCAAAGGGTGGGTGTGATGATTTGTTTATTATGGATGAGATTATTGTGGGTGAAAGAGATATGAGATGGATGGATTTTTTCAAATATTTGGATGTTTTTGGTGGTTTGAAATGTTTTGAGGATGCTTTTGATATTTTCTTGCCTTTTTAGATGTTTTTGTATTTTATGAGATTTTATGAATGTTTTTGGACTTTGGTGTTTTTTGAATGTTTTTGATCTTTTTGATGTCTCAAGGGCTAATCAAATACTAGCCTTGCCTATGTTTAAGCTCAGAGACGACGTAGTTCAAATTCCATTTTTTTAATATTTTTTTGATTTTTTGAGTGTTTTTTGGATTTTTCTATTTTTTTGATGTTTTTGGATTCTTTGCATGATTTTGACTATTTGGATATGGACATGTGTGATTATATCAGTGCTCTATTTATTATTTTGTTTAAAACCAAGCTAGGGTTGATTGATCTGATTGATGAATTGATTATGATAACATTATTGAGGATGCACAACAATGCAAGGATAGTGTTATGCAACACAAGGATTAGGATGGATATCACAAGATGATGAGGGATTGATGATGATAACATTGTTGAGGATACACAACAATGCAAGGATAGTGTTAAGCAACATAAGGATATCCCAAGATGATGATTTTTTGATTGGATTTGATTGATCAGGATTGATGAAGCTTGGTTTGGAACAAAAGTTGGTTTTTGATGATTTGATGTGATGTTGATGTGAAAATTAGATGCGACTAATATTGATTGTTTGGATTGATGTTCAATGAAAGGTGAATCTTGATAAGGAATATCTTCTCATCAAAATGTGCCATGGGCTAGTGATTTGGATTTTGGATTACAAATGCTTTGACCAATTTGGTTTTATTTTTTCCAATGTTCAGATCACCACATAAGTTGGAGGATATGGATCAAGATTTATTCTTGAAGCGAGATTTAAATATTTTCCCCTAGTGTCTAGCAATGTATGGATGCTTGGATAGGTGTATGGATTGATGGATATGGAAAGCATGCAAAGGATGCAAAGGATTGTCTTGTGATAAAATATATTGTTTAAATAAAGAATGTTCATTTGGATAATGCTTCATGGCTAAGATAATGTTGCATAGGATAGGATCAATGAAAACGGCCCATGTTAAGATGTTTACCATAAGCAAGCGTAAAGTGTGCACCAAAATTTTTCAAGATCAAGATAACTTGGATGATGGACACAGATGAATGAAAATGGATTGGATAAATGGCCCATGGATGAATGGACTTATTATGGCTGAGATGGATGGAATGCTAGATTTATTATAGATGGGATGAGATGCTTTCACTTGAAATAGCGCATGCAAATGCTCGATTCCACACATGATTCCTATTTTCCAGGTTTTCATCATGGTCTTGCCCCAAGTGCCACCATAGTGGTTTTAACTAGAGGACAATTTTTATCTTTACTATTTTCATGACTTTTTGATTTTTTTTTTATTTTCACTTTTTTTTCAACTTTTTTTTGGTTTTTCTAAAATATTTTAAGCTCATGTCAAACCACCTTGTGGGGTTGATGTAGATGCTTCTATCATAATGTTCCATCGATATCCTTCTTGAAGAAGTTGTTTTGCCAAGATACGTGCACTTGAATACAAATTTTAAGATTCTTGATCTGCTTTAATGATACCGGAGTTGACATTGTCTTTGTGTGCACATCACAATAGAGTGCCTTCTAAATCTTTATGATGAAGGGTCATTTCCAATACATGGTCAATGTAAGAATTGGATATCATGTTTGGAGGTGTGGATGGAGTGTGTTTAGGAATATAATATGGAATGGTTGTGTAGACACGTGAAATTAACATCATGCACCCAATTCACATTCATCCGCTCATTAGATAAATCAAATGCAGAAAATTCATTCACTAGGTAAATCAGGACTATTAAATAAATCAACTTGTCTCACATCAACCTTTAATTAAATAAACAAAGTTTTATTTAATTAAATCTCCAAGTCATATTCCATCCTTTTTGATTTAAATAAATCAAATATTTAAGTCAAAAAGGTCAAACATCATAATCATCATTAAGTTAATCTAAACCTGATTAAATCTAATCTAATGCATGTCACATCCTCTAGATAATCCCACTTGCACAAATAAATCAATTTATTGATTTATTAAAATCAACATTTTCACTCAACATGGCATTTATGGGGAATATTCCCTCAAATATGAATTCAAAATTAGGTGGGCATGTACATCCAACAAAGCAATTAATAAACTCTTACATGTCTCCCACTAAGCATTAACTCTCATTTTCAAATTTGAAATTTGCCCCTCTTGGGCACATTTACCAAATCTTGCACATGGATCAACCACTCACATGATGACAAGTGGCCTCTCCCCATTGGCTTATCTTTAGTCCCACATTGGTCCATTTTCAACACTCTTAGAATTTTAAAATTGACAAATAGAGATCATTATCCTTGATCAAATCCTCCACAATCACTCACGTAAAGTCACTCTCTTTAGGAGAACTGATTTTGCTCATCATCACTCCACCATATTCATAGCATCATATCATCAAGCTTAAGCAATGATTGGGAAAGGGCTATTTTCAACAATAGCACCAATCCACTACGGGATAGGATTAATTTCATGTTTTTATATGCTTTTATCTAGTTTCCATTGTTTCATTTTATTGCATGATTAACATGATTTATTATTCCATAGAGATGATGTTATTTGCTTTGTTTTAAACTAACTATGCTAATGTGTGTTGTTTGTTTTGAACAAATGCAGATTTCACCATCAAATTTTGGTACTAGAGGGAGGGCCACTATTTTGGGAAACATTTATGGGTGGTTCTGAAAGCATTGACTATTTTAAAATCTGGATGTTCAGATTTAAGAAATATTAAATTGTTTTTCTTTATTGGATTGGAGAAAATGCTTTTTGCTATAATTTGATTTAGGGGAGGTTTTGAAAGAACCATTAGCTAATAATTCCATGTGTTTCTTAATATATCTTGTTCCTTATTTCACATGTTATACTTATTGGTTGTATTACTATATTCCAATAATGTTGTTTCCCGTTCTCACTTCTTGCATGCCTTTTTTCCTTGAATGTTGATGTCTCTTAAATCTGCGTTGTATCCAGATCAACCCAGCTCTATATAGGTGCGTATTTTGTATAATTCAGTCAAATGATTGATTGTGGTTGCCTCTAATGTTGAGAAGGAGTATTTGAGGGTCAAGAACGAATCTCATATTCTCTTGCAATGCTTCAAGAATAGGTTGACTCTAATTTCATAATCTACGCTTTTTCTGATATGGATGTTATCTCAATAGGGAGAATTTGATTGTCATGGGTCTGCAGTTCATTTAGGTTCATTCAGAGTTTAGGGTAAACCCATATTATTGGTTTATGTTGAAGCAATAATTTCAACAGGCATTTGTTCATGCAAGAAAATCTCATTGTGGCTCTGATATTCATCTAGTCTCGGTCTCATGTAGTTTTTAAAAATAGGGAGCTTTCTTCTAGATTTCTCAACATGGAGACATTTCATTGTGCATACAATGTTCACTTAGGGCAATGCATGAATTTTATAACAACTTCGTTATTCATTTGGGTTAATACAGAAGTTGCATTATATTGTTGTTGTTCATTATGATCCAAATTTATATGGAGTTCATTGGCTGTATAAAGCTTTTAGAAAACACAAAGCTAAAAAAAAGAGGAGCTCTGAGGAAGCTCAAGGAGTAAAATATGATGTAGAACAAACTTATTAACTATTTTAAGCTTATAGCGGGCCAATTTAGGTTTTTCCCCTTTGCACCTTAACAGAGTTGTACAGAGTAACAACATCTAATGAGTCATCGACATCTTTCTTCGCCTCTTTCTGTTTGATCTCTCACTTTTCCGTTTAAAGGTTTTTGTGGGGAGAGCAAGAGTGAAGATGAAAAAATGGTGGAGATGCGGGGTAGTACCAGCTATTTCCTATGCATTGTATTAACTTTATGTTGACTTTCGGGGTCTTGCGTGAGAAGTTGAAGTAGATTGTGTTTGTGTGTATTCCGTATTTGCCTATTTCAATTGCTTTTTTAATTTATCAAGTGGCCTTCTATAGGCTAAAATGGCAATGGTGTTGATGGTAGGAGGAGAGCAAGGAAACATCAAAAATGTAAAGTGAAGTAAATGCCACTCTTCAACTCCATTAGGCCCGCATCATTACTACTGATCCATTTGTACGCAGATGGAAGGGACGCTGGTAAAGGTCATGGAATTCATCTTTACACCTACCAACTGCAACAACTTGAAACCTACCACGCCATGAGTTTGTTCTTATTTTTCTCCAGTCATCGATGTTTATCATCTATTGTTTGAGCTACTAAGCATTGGCGTTGTTTTCAAAACTGTCCAGTTATCTTTAACTGTAATGGAGTATGCGCGCCTGGTAGCCTATGGTTCAACTTTCTGAGTTTAGGAAGATATGATATTAATGTCTAGATTGGTTTCCACTTAGTTCTCCTTGGTTAGGTCAATTCACAGGATATGGTATTAAATACCACCTCCTACCCTCCTCCATTCATTATTAAATTTAGTTGACTTTGCATGTATTCTCCTTGATGTTTCAACTATGCTTTGTCTCTATTATGCTGTGATAAATCTAACGGGATCCTTATCAGTTGTCTTTTAATCTTGATTGATTTTGATAAATGATAACATGCTGCAGGTGGTGTTTGATCTGATGTGATCAACTTTTCTGTAGGGTGCTGGTTCTCATAAAAAAAATGAATAAAATGCACGTTCATGAATAACAGCCAACCTATAAAGTATAGGTAGATCTTGCAATAATTATAGGGGATGACTTTACATCTACTAAATCACATTGAAATATCCTTGTTCACCAGTACATCACTTCAGATAAAATTTATCTAATGTCATCCCATCAAAATCATTAGGAAGTATGATGGGAATGTATTTGACCTTTTTCAGATGCTGGCAATAGGCTTCTATCTTTGACATAGGGAATATCAACTAGCAAGCTTTTAATTATATATGTCCTTAATGAAGGTTATTAGCAATTGATTTGATTAAGTGCAGTTTTAGTGAATCATAATTCACTATTATCTAGTATTATATACTTACTAATCTTATAATAAATTTCATAATTTTATATTATCACATTTATTAAATGATCATTTTGATAAACCACATTTGAGATGATTATCACATGTGAGATTATGATTGTCACATTAGGGATTATGAGGATACTTTTGAGAAATTTATTCGTTGTAATTGATTTATTGACTCAATATCTCTAGTGATGAAGACTATGGTAAGGGAAAGAATGGATCTAACAAGTGTGGTACCTTCTCCATGCAATCAAGATTAAAGCATGATCCATTTATAAATACCCTTGTCCTTTCAAATTTAAATCATGTTATTATTTGGAGTTAGTGATCAAAAGGGATTTAATGTTCTAATCCTTACATAATTATCTTTTCTTTTTACAGGAAAACGAGATACAACGAAAAATGAGGAAAGCAAAGAAGGCACAAAAAAGCAAAGGAAAATGAAAGTGAAAAAGGTACAAGGTACAAATGAAGGAAAGAAAAAGGACAACAAAGGAGAGCAAGGAAAGTGAAGGAAAAATGAAGGAAAATGAAAGGAGGCAAAATGAAGATAATGTCTTGGGAGGATTAAAGTGTTTTTTAACACTTTAGTGTTTGTTTAAACACTTTTTTATGAAATTTTCATCTTTTCATTCTTAGGACATTAATTTTCATTTGGGTTTAAAAAGAACACTTTGATTTTTCATTCACAAAGGGTTAAAATTGAAACTTAGACATCTACTAGATTTCAATTTGGGCTAAAATTGAACAAGCCAATCTTCACACTCAAGTTTGGTGCTTTAAAATGAACTCATCATTGCTTTGAAGCTAAAAAGAATGAGTGTTTGAGTTGAGTGATTTTTTCTTTGGTGCATTTTGAATTCATATCCTCTCCCCTTTCACTTTGTGTGATCTAGGGTGCAAGAGAAACACTCAAAATGCATTTTATTGTGTTGAGTCACCTTTAGAGGGGCCTGCCTAAGAGACACATCCGAAAGGAGAACTCGAAGGTGACCCCAACTAGTTTTTCATTCGAGCTAGTATATAAATGGATAAGACTAAATTTTCAAGTCCTCATGGTATGTAGGCCTTAGTCGTACAGTGTCTTTCAAAACAGGGTACTACCGCAAAATGTATAAGAGCCCCTAGTAGGATTGATTAAAGCCTTTAGTGGCTTGCTAGATGCTCGCAAGGTGCCATGTCCCCGATCTTGTGTCATTAAGAACCTTGTTTGTAGTTACCATATAGTCCATCCAACAAGTTTATCAAAGTGGTGCATTGGAACTTAGATTCCAAGAAGTTACTTGCCATGTCCAATCTTGGTTGAAATATAGAGGTTAAGACTTCATTCTTAACATACCTTTATATTTTTCCCTTGGTTGCATGTAAAATCATCTCTTCTACTACGAAGGGCATGAGGAAAGAACACCAAGAAAAATGTACCAATTGAGCTAGGGTGTTATATTGCTTGTGAGTCAGTTTGAAAAAAAAGTGTGTGATCCAAAACATCGAAACCAACATTCAACGAATCATCAAAATTGCAAACCCTTTAGGAGAGGAAAATATCTTTGAAAAAAGTCACATGTTATTGCTTGCCCTTGTGATTTGTGTCCTTAGAGGCATCTAAACATTTGGATTTCATCTCAATTTGCTTCTACTAAAGTCAACTTTAGGTAACTCTTGCCTTAAATTTCCTTGGTTTCCGCATAATACACTTTGTGGGATAAGGGGAAAGTTGAGACATTAGACATCTAGATTCAAAATCTAACCAAGAGTGTGTTTGTAGTAAAAAGAATCCATTAAGCAAAGATTAAATCAATTGGACCCCACACATGTGCTTGGCATCTTTTGGTCATATGGTTTTCATGCAAACATTGGTCTTTTGATTTTGAATTACTCTTAGAGAAAGGCATGTTCTTCACTATCTTGGCCTAGTAAACAAGTCCTTCCTAGGTTCATTTAGGAGAAACTCAAACACTTCATCCATCCAAACATTTATCATCCCATCCCACAAAACAACTTTAGAGCTTTTGAAAACATCATTCTAGACTTGGGTAAATCATCAAAGCCAAAAATCACCTTGTTTAGTTAGGTTTATGGGAATAGATCCTTTCTCATACCTCTAATTAAATCAGCAATCCTTTAAACAAGGTCATCTTGAGATCACATCCAACATCTTAGGGTTTACAAGTTCATTATCCAAATCAAACAATCAAAATCAAGCCCTAAGTCAAGCATTGATACAAAGTCCCCAAAACATTCAACACTCATATCATTTACACCTTTCATCCTTCATCTCATCATTAGTCCTAAGAACCTTAGAGGTCACTTTTTGCAACAAGGTCAAAACACAAGGAGAACATGGAATACAAACTTGATCCATACATCATGAGTAATCCAAGTCAACTGAACTTTCAAAGCCTTACAATGCCGATTGATTATCATTCGTACATGGGATCATTACCTCCTACAAATGTTAATGTCACAATAAGTATGATTATGCCCAGATCAAAGATTGAAACACATTTCCTGATGGTAGATCTAAGTCCAAGCCTACAAGTATGTCCACCAAACAATCAATGCATGAGCCTTCAAACGAACAACATCATCCCACCAAATCCCTACAAGTCAAATGAGAATGTACCAAGTACAAGTTTTCAAAACATGAATCCATAAAACTTTGGGATAAATATGGTTGCAAATCATATGAATATTGTTCAAAATCCAAACAAGATGTTAACAACTCCAAGTCAAGGTAACACCATGCAAGATTAGAGTTACTTAAAATAGGGCAATGCAATTTCCAACATCAATAATCTTCAATTTCAACCTATCATGCCAAATCTGAGTGTCATCCCAAAACAAAACATTGTCCAAAATCAAACACAAGTACACACTCCAAATCTACTTAAACAAAAGCCAAATCAATTGTATCAAGGGATTCGAGATGGAAATCAAGAACAAATTTGGTGAGATCAAATTTCTGCGCTTACCAAAATTGTTGAGTCATTACGCCAAGAAACATTTCCACCACCATTACCCATATCAACATCATTCCTTGGTTTAGGGCTTCCCCCTTTACCTAGAACCAATCATTCCATCCAAATCAATCCACCTAACACCAATCAATCCATCACATCAAATCCTTTGAATATACCATTGACATCACATCAACAAATGGTATCCAATCAAATGAAAACATCAAATCCAAAAAATCAAAGTATGGTCTCCCAAAGACCTATCACCTCGGTCATTATGACCATTCCTATCACCTCAATCAATCCTATCACATCTCAACCCCTCAATACCATGATCGCTCCAAGCATATCTCAAACACTCATCACTACATCCAACATGATTCCAAATACACCACCACTTCCGCCAAAACTAAGTGCAATAAGTCAATATTGTAACATCTCACTAAAAGCACATCAAGCCTACCAACAAGCGCTTCAACAATATCAAGCTACCCAAGTGGCTCAAGCTACCCAAGCTGCCCAAGCCTCTCAAGCTACCCAACAAACACAAGCACAAACACAAAAAATGACAACTGTTGAGAGCAATTGTCAAGATCTATCCATCCAAGAGCACATTGAAGATGTTTCTATCTCATTTGAAGATCAAATCAACATATGTCAAAATCCACCAACCAACAATGATCCAATTCAAGAAATGTCAACATCATTTGACCTTATGGTTGAAAACATTAGAAATCCCTTCACCACAATTTCCAAAAACATAGATCAAGATCTCTCCATCGATAAGCACCTTGAAGATGTTTCCACCCCATCTGATGATCAACTCACCATACATCCAGAGCCACGTTTTAGTGATCTCTTTTGAGGAGTGTTAGGATTATTTGATCCTATTGACATAATGAATGATCCATTGACCTATGATCATATTGAAAATGTCTCTACATCGTCTTATGAGTTAGAGGACATAACTCAAGAATTTATTCCAAAGCATGATCAATGTCTTTCACCAAAGTCTAGCAATGGTCCTTTTCAAGACATATTGACCCCCTTTGACCTCATGGTTACAGATACTAAGGGAATCCTCAACTCGACACTTGATCCAAATTCACTCAAATATCAAGAGGATATTGAACCACTTACCATGCCTAATGATGATGTCCAAGAACCCTTTGTAAGCAATCCATCCTTTGAAACTGACTCGTGTCAAGAACTTGATCCAAAGCATGTTGAAAGCAACTCTGAAATCATTCAAGATCAAGAATTTGTATCTTCAAGATACTACAATAATCTAATGGACACTCTCTTATCTATGCAAGATGATCATATCCATGTAGCACATACTCCTCCACCTATCCATGAGATGCTTTCTATGGATGGACACGTAGATGATCTTCATCTAGAACAAGATTTTCTTACATAAAAAGAACAGATTATTAACTCCTACAGTCAAATTGAATTATCAACATCAAGATCAGATATATCCTGAATTCAGACTAAGGACATAAGGTATGCGATTATCCAATATTATCTACTCAATGAAACAAGTCAAACATAATAGGATATTCTAGAGTTAGCAGAGCAGAAAATTGAAACAATGTCATCTATAGTGGTCATTTGTCAGAGCATGTTTACGGAACAAGGCATTTTAGAACAGGCATAATCAAGGCATGAAGGTACTACTTCCACCATACTGGGGGAAACTTCATCTCAAGCAAACGTCAATGTAGGGAGCACGAAAAATCCTTTTGATGAAACTAGTGTCAATACTACAACTAGCCATGTCATGAATCTTCATCCACCCATCACCCCATCCACGAATTGGGACCAATGTCTAAAGGAAGATTTGAATCAAAGTACAAAGAATGTTATCAAAGCAAAAGAAGATGAGAAGCATAATGGAAAAATCAAATACAAATGGATACCAAAGAATGCAAAGAAAGATCATCCCTATCAAACTCCATTAGTTAAAGAAACTATGGGGAAAAATAAAAATGGGAAAAGTATCCATCAAAGAGGTCCACAAAAGCAAAAGAAAGCTTTTCAAGTGACATACAAAGTGTATCAAGCAGTTGGTCCTAATTCCATGCACACTTTCATATCCACCCACCATTGCTCATCTTCCCAAGTTTGGAGAGTCAAAAATTCCAAATTGTGAACCAATCCATCTTTTATCCCTAAACACGCTCCATCCATGCCTCCATGCAAATATCTAATTCTCACATTGACCATGTATTTGCAACAACCCTTCATCATAAGGATTCAGAAGGCACTCTATCGCGATGTGTGCACAAAGACAAAGTTAACTCTGGTATCAATGAAGCAGATCAAGAATCCCAAAAGTTGCATTCAAGTGCACGTATCTTAGCAAAGCAACTTCTTCAAGTAGGATACCGATGGCACATTATGAAAAAAGTGTCTACATCAGCAACACCTTGTGATTAAGCATGAGCTTAAAATCTTTCAGAAAAATTAAAAAAAAATTAAAAAATAATGAAAATCCAAAAAAATCAAAAAAAGGATTGAAAATAGTAAAGATTAAAAAAATCATCCTCTAGTGAAAACCGCATGGGTGGTGCTTTGGGAAAGGCCATGATGAAAACATGGAAAACATGCGTCATGTGTGGAATCGAGCATCTACGTGTGCCAGTTTAGATGGAAGCATCTCATCCATAATGAATCCAACATTCCATCCATCTCAGCCATCATAAATCCATTCATCCATGAGCAATTTATCCAATCCATGTGCATATGTTTGCATCCACAGTCCAAATTATCTTGATCTTGACAAAGTTTGCGGCACACTTTACACTTGCTTATGGCGAATTTCTTGACATGGGTCGTTTTCATCCTATGCAGTGTTATCTGAGACATGAAGCATTATCCAAATGAGCATTCTTTATCCAAACACCTTATCTTATCACAAGATAATCCTTGGCATCCTTTGCATGCTTACCATATCCATCCGTCCATACACCTATCCAAACATCCATCCATGACATTCCATACATTGCTAGACATTGGGGGCAGATATGTACATCTTTCTTCAAGAATAAACCTTGGTCTATGTCCTCCAAGTTATGTGGTGGTCAGAACATTGGAAAACGTGAAATCAAATTGGTCAAGCATTTGCAATCCAAAATTTGAATCACTAGCCCATGGCATGTTTTGATGAACAAACATCCCTTATCAAGCTTCATCTTTCATTGAACATCAATCCAAATAATCACTATTAGTTGCATCTAGTTTGCACATTAATGTCGCATCAATCATTCAAACCAAGCTTCATCAATCATGATCAATCAAATCCAATAAAAAAATCCATCATCTTGGGATATCTATCCTAATCCTTGTGTTGCTTAACACTATTTGTGCATTGTTGTACATCCTCAACAATGTTATCATCATCAATCCTAATCAATCAATTCATGCATTGTTGTAGATCCTCAACAATGTTATCATCATCAATCCTAATCAATCAATCCTTGCATTGTTGTGCATCCTCAACAATGTTATCATCATCAATCCTGATCAAACAATCCTTGCATTGTTGTGCATCCTCAACAATGTTATCATCATCATCAATCCATCAATTTGATCAATCAACCTTAGCTTGGTTTTCAACAAAATCCAAAACAGAGAACTGATATCATCACACATCCATATTGAAATTGTCAAAATCATGTGAAAATCCAAAAAAATTCAAAACAAATCAAAAATCCAGAAAAACTCAAATAGTAAAAAAAAAATATCAAAAACATTGGAATCCAAACTACGTTCTCTCTGAGCTTAAACGTAGGCAAGGCTAATCCCTGATCAGCCCTCAAGACATCAGATCCAAAAAAATTCAAAAAGAAAACATCAAAATCCAAAAACATTCGAAAAATAGCAAAATCCAAAAACATTCAAAAAACATCAAAATCCAAAAACATTCAAAAAACATCAAAACCCAAAAACATCGCAAAATCCAAAAATCAAAACATTTGTAAAAATCTCAAAAACACCAAAAACAACCTCAAAAACATTGCAAATAAAAAAACATCCAAATATTTGAAAAAATTCCATCCATCTCATCTCACTTTCACTTGCAATAATCAATCATCATCACCTTCATCCTTTGGCAAAACAAATAGAAACAATCACAACAATCAGCAAGAGCAAACATCAAATGTAAAATCAAAATCGAAGCAATAAACCGTTAAACAAAAAATCAAACTCTTAATCATTCGCAAACATGTCAATCAACTTTATATGAATAGCCTATCAATCAACTTATCAAACCATCATCATCCTATACAATGCATGTCCTAGGATATATCATTCCAACAATGGGCATCATTTTGGATATCACCTTGGATTCTTATCCTATCAAAACACATCCCTTTGGCTGGAGATATGAAGAACATTGACTTGTCTGCGTACTTGATCTTTTCTTTTGATTTATCTTATTGCACTCATTCCAAGGACCTCTCGATGATATCCGAATGAAGGATTTAGAGAGATAGGTGTTGGTGTAATTAATTATTAATTACACATTAGCATAAGTTTACTTAGGCATATTTAATTCCTAAGGTATAGGATTTCATCCTTATCTTATCTAGCTATCTTGTTGCTCAAGATAAGATTAGGTTTATGCATCTTTGCTTTTATAAAGAAAATTATCTCTTGTAATTATTTGTACTTTGAATATATCAATTTGCACATTTCATGCAAACTTCTACTTTTTCATTTTTCTCTTATGTGGAAGGTCTATTCTAGTTTGCAATTAGATCTTGGTTTCTAACATGGTATCAGAGCCTCGATTCATAGCCCCTTCTCATCTTTTTTGGAGGATTTCATTGCAGAGCTCGTTCGGACTCCCTCAAGGGTTTCAATCCTTGAGCATCATTATACAACATCTTAGATCAGATTGAGGTTTTTCGTTGGATTCAGAGCACTAGAAAAAGTAAGAAATGGCTTTCATTTTATTCATAATTGTCACTATTTTCCAGATCTACAAGGGTTGTAAGATTGGTGATTTTTCTGATAGATCTGGGGGTTGCTTGATTTTTGGAGCACTTTGGGCCCAAACGAACCTTGCTGTTGGATTCGTAGTGCCCAAAAACCCCCATTTTCATATAAAGTTTGTCCGATTTGGACATAGTCATCCGGAGAGGCAAAATTTTTTTACCTAGAGGTTGTATAGCCCCCAGGCACAGTTCTTGAGGCATGAGATTTGAAAAAAATTAAAAAAAATAAAAAAATAAAAAAAAGGGTTTAAAAAACCCACGACCCATTTAAAATCACAGCGCCGCCACTCTGCCTTTGGGCGGCCACCGTTGCACCGATCCATAGCCACCACCACCGATGGCCTCCGCCCACATGCCGCCAGTCGCTGTCAGCCCCCGCGGGCTATTCTCCGGCTGTATGGGAACCAAGTGCTAAGACCCGTCGGCTCCAACCTAAGCCCCCACGAGCTCGCTTTAGACCACCCATGGTCATATCGGGGACTAGGAGCCGGGCCCTAGCCCCCGCCAGATCTCAAGCCCTAGCCTTGGTCATATCAACGTAGGGGGCTTCGGCCCAGCCCCCTACGTGCCAGCCCCTGGTCCTGCATGTCACCAGGGGCTGAATTTTTTTAGCCCCTGAGGGCTATACATGGCCGAATCGGACATTTTATGAGCACTTTCACGGAAACAATCATAACTTTCACATACAACGTCATTTTTTTTCAAACTAGATATCACCGAGAAGTTGTTTCCATGCTCTACGTAATGGTGTAGGTCTAATCTTTTGGTTTTTCTTTTTTGATGTCTTTTTCTGCCTCGGAAGTTAGATGTTGCCCTTTTTCACCCCAGGAGACATATCTTGTGACTCGCTTATCCATTTTTCACGATTTTCATGGTGTTGGAAAGCTGGTTTCATCCTCTATATAGATCTAAGGTTATTTCCAAAAAATGTGTAACTTATTTTATGCATGCATTTGTTTTTTGTTTCATGCTCTAAGTTTGCATTTTTACCTATGTTTATGTACTTTTGCATTCTCTCCTTTTGCAATCATTGGGTTATTGTAATAAACAAACTGATATAAAGTTCCATTAAGGGGGGTTCTTGTATCCATCTTTCATATTGGTGACAAATCACATGAGTTTTTTTGGTTTCTTGTTATTTCCCTTAGCTTCTTTCTTTCTTAGCTAGACACATCATTGGTTTGCTTCGGTTCACACTTTAGTTGGGATTTTATGGTTCTTGATCCGTATTGGTTCATATCTTTCTCATTTAAAGGCCATGTTTTTATGGTTAATGTTCCAAAATCTTGATGGTACTCGTCCTATGGGCAGTTTTAGTTTTAGTTTGGAATTGGCTTTTAGAGACAACTTCCAGATTTGTCATCATTATGGGTCCATTCATCCTTTCATCTACTGTTGCTTACAGATCCTAGGGTTGATCCAGTATGTGAGTTTCCAGTGTTCCTTGGCATCAGGTCTACTGTTACATTTGTGATTCTATTTTTGGTTTCAGTTGTAGACAGAATTATCTTTCCTTGCTTGCCAGATTTGGGGTTCCAGTGTGTCTTCGCAGCAGTTCATCTCTCTGGGGGGTGTTTCCACTGGTTTTTCTCTCTCTTTTCATTTGTACATGAGTACCTAATCAGGCCTTGTTGTTGGGACTCATATTTGCATAATAATTCTGCTTCTCCCTAAGTTGCACTTATGGGGGGGTGTTGGTGTAATTAATTATTAATTACACATTAGCATAAGTTTACTTAGGCATATTTAATTCCTAAGTTATAGGGTTTCATCCTTATCTTATCTAGCTATCTTGTTGCTCAAGATAAGATTAGGTTTAGGCATCTTTTCTTTTATAAAGCAAATTATCTCTTGTAATTATTTGTACTTTGAATATATCAATTTGCACATTTCATGCAAACTTCTGCTTTTTCATTTTCCTCTTCTATGGAAGGTCTATTCTGGTTTGCAATCAGATCTTGGTTTCTAACAATAGGAATGGGGCAATGATCATTATCTTTTGTCTGCTATGCTTGTTGGATGTTCTTATAAAATAACTTGGTGAATACTTGCTTTGTTAGGTACATCCTAGCAAGGTTTTCGTATGTCAAGTGTGAACAAGAATACTCCTATCTATTTGTCGAGTCAAATTCCATTGCACTAGGTACAACACCATCCTAGTTCTTTATACCTTGATGCATTGTATCTACATGCGTAATCAAACATAAGGTAAGTAGCCCTTTTAAAATCCCAATCCTTGATAGGAAAATCATCATCATTTATCATCATCATCATCATCATCATCATCTCTAATAAAGTCTCGTCAGATCATGGACTTTTGGGATCCTCTTGTCATCATCTCATTTCCACACTAACATCATCATCACCAATGCATCCATCATGCATCCATCCTACATCCACAAACCGTCAGCATACCACATATCATTCATATCATACATAATAGGAAACATCGATCATTCCTCATCCATCTCATTTGCATCATCATCCATAACCATCCATTTTGAACCTATTTATCAGAAGATCCACCCTCAAATTGAATCTTTTCGCTCGATCTCTCAAGGGGCCAATGTACCAGTGTACTTCTTTCCATTGGGGCATCCGAAAAATTAGAAAAAATTTAAATTTCAATTGACAAGATTATTCTTTGAACCAACATAACAAGTACATTGCTTCAAAGAGGGGAAAAATGTAGACATGTGAAATTAACATCGTGCACCCAATTCACGTTCATCCACTCATTAGATAAATCAAACACAGCAAATCCATTCACTAGGTAAATCTGGACTATTACATAAATCAACTTCTCTCACATCAGCCTTTAATTAAATAAACAAAGTTTTATTTAATTAAATCTCCAAGTCATATTCCATCCTTTTGTGATTTAAATAAATCAAATATTTAAGTCAAAAAGGTCAAACATCCTAATCATCATTAAGTTAATCTAAACCTGATTAAATCTAATCTAATGCATGTCACATCCTTTAGATAATCCCACTTGCACAAATAAATAAATTTATTGATTTATTAAAATCAACATTTTCACTCAACATGGCATTTATGGGGAATATCCCCTCAAATTTGAATTCAAAATCAAGTGGGCATGTACATCCAACAAAGCAATTAATAAATTATTACATGTCCCCCATTAAGCATTAACTCTCATTTTCAAATTTGAAATTTCCCCCTCTTGGGCACATTTCCCAAATCTTGCACATGCATCAACCACTCACATGATGACAAGTGGCCTCTCCCCATTGGCTTATCTTTAGTCCCACATTGGTCCCTTTTCAATACTCTTAGCATTTGAAAATCTACAAATAGAGATCATCATTCTTGATCAAATCCTCCACAATCACTCATGTAAAGTCACTCTCTTCAAGAGAACTTATTTTGCTCATCATCACTCCACCATATTCATAACATCATATCATCAAGCTTAAGCAAGGATTGGGAAAGGGATATTTTCAACAATAGCACCAATCCACTATGGGATAGGATTAATTTCATGTTTTTATATGCTTTTATTTGGTTTCCATTGTTTCATTTTATTGCATGATTAACATGATTTATTATTCCATAGAGATGATGTTATTTGCTTTGTTTTAAACTAACTATGCTAATGTGTTGTTTTTTTTGAACAAATGCAGATTTCAACATCACAGACTAACAGCTTGGAATCTTTTACTCTCCAAACTTGGGAATATGAGCAATGATGGGTGGATATGAAAGTGTGCATGGAATTAGGACCAACTGTTTGATATACTTTATACGTCTCTTGAAAATCCTACTTTTTTCTTTTGTGGACATCTTTGATGGATACTTTTCCCATTTTTATTTTGTCCCATAGTTTCTTTGACTAAATGAGTCTGATAGGGATAATATTTCTTTGTATTCTTTGGTATCCATTTGTACTTGATTTGTCCATTATGCTTCTCAACTTCTTTTGTTTTGATGATGTTATTTGTCCTTTCATTCAAAACCTTTTTTTGATGTTGGTCCAAATTTGTGGATGGGGTGATGGGTGGATGAAGATTCATGATGTGGCCAGTTGTAGTATTGAAACTAGTTTCATCATAACGACTCTTCATGCTCCCTATGTTGACATTTTCTTGAGACATAGTTGCCCCTAATATTGTGGAAGTAGTACCTTCATGCTTTGATTCTTTCAATTTCAAGAGCTCTTGTTTAGAATTCATTCTCTGATAAATGACCACTACAAATGATATTATTTCAATTGGATGCTATACTGACTCCAGAATATCCTATTTTGTCTTACCTATTTCCTTGAGTGGAAAATGTTGGATATCTTTATTTATGATGTCCTTAGTCTAAATTTGGGATATATTTGATACTGTTGTTGACAACTCTATTTGACTATAGGAATCAATAACCTTCTCTTTTTGTGTAATAATGTCAGGAATAAAGGGATCTTGTTCTGAATGAAGATCATCTGCATGTCCATTCATAGAAAGTATCTCATTGGTAGATGGAGGAGTATGTGCTATGTGGATTTGAAAACCATTTGTGACATCTCATATAGATAGGAGAGTGTCCATTAGATCATTGTAGTATCTTGGAGATACAAATTCTTGATCTTGAATGATTTCAGAGTTGCTTTCGTCATGCTTTGCATCAAGTTCTTGACATGGGTCAGTTTCAAAGGATGGATTTCTTTCAAGGGGTTCTTGGATATCGTCATTAGTCATGGTAAGTGGTTTAATATACTCTTGATATTTGAGTGGACTTGGATCAAGTGTCAAGTTGAGGATTCCTTTAGCATCTTTAATCATGAGGTCAAAGGAGGTCAACATGTCTTGGAAAGGACCATTGCTAGACCTTGGTGAAATATTTTGATCCTACTTTGGAATAAATTCTTGAGATATGTCCTCTAACTCATTAGGTGATGTAGATACATTTTCAATATGATCATTTCCCAATGGGTCATGGATTATGTCAATGGGATCAAATAATTCCAACACTCCTTGAAATATATCACTAAAAAGTGGCTCTTGATGTATTGTGAGTTGATCATTAGATGGGGTAGAAACATCTTTGATGTGCTCATTAATGGAGAGATCTTGAACATTGTTTTCAACAATTGTGGCAGAGAGATTGTTAATGTCTTAAACCATAGGGTCAAGTGATGTTGACATTTCTTGGATTGGATCATTGTTGGTTGGTGGATTTTGATCATGATTGAAAATTGAGTCTTGACATATGTTGATTTGATCATTGGATGAAGTAGACACAACTTCAAGATGCTTAGTGGTGGATTGATCTTGATCCTTGTTCTCAACAGTTGTGGTGGAGATATTTCCAATGCTATCATTGTCCCCAATAGTGATTATCTTTTGATCAATCAGGTCTTGGATGATTTTTTTTGAGTCAAACACAATCTGATGTTCTATTTCTTTTTATTCTATGATAATCACAAAGGTGCTTCTCATTATACCCTTGCGGTTTTATGTCTGGTTCATTATAGTTCATATAAATGGGGATTTTGATGAGATTTTCTTGTACCAACTATTGTAGGACCAATTTGATTGGTCTCCCATGTGGTGTGTATTTTCACTTGTTACCTTGTGAGATTTGTGTCTTAAATTGGCCTTGTTGTGATTGATTTTGGAGATGTGGTGATTGATCTTTGAAATGTGGTGATTGATCTTTGAGATGGGGTAATTGGGTTTGTTGTTGATTTTGTTGATATTGATATCTAACTTCTTCACATTGGAGATATTGTTCTTGATGGGGTTGTGGACACAACTTAATGCTTTGATGACATGGATTAACCAATGCAAGAGTGTATTGATTTTGGAGTGAAGATATCTCTTGGCTCAATAATTCAATTAGTTTGGCATGTGAAGCAAGTTGCTCTAGAAAAATTTGATCTTGATTTTCAATTTGACTCCCTTGATTTGGCTTTTGTTCAAGCAGATTTGGGATGTATACTTGTGGTGTTCACATGGGATCATTGAAAAAATTATTTTGGACAATGTTCTAATTTGGGATGGTGTTCAGATTTGGCATTATAGGTTGAAATTGAACATTGTCTTGATTTAGGTAACTTTGTTTTTGGGTGGTGTTACCTTGTATTGGATTCATTAACATCTTGTTTGGACTTTGAACAATATTTGTAAACATATCTATCCAAAAGTTTTCCAAGTGTGGATTTGAAATGTCCATGTTTGGAAAACTTATACTTGGTATATTCACATTTGGCATGTATGGATTTGGTGGGATGATGTTCATTTGAAGACTCATGCCTTGATTGCTCAGTTGATATATTTGTAGGTTTGGGCTTGGATTTAAATCTATTATCAGGAAAGGTGTTCCAAAATTTTCACTAAGTATACTCACATTTGTTGTACTATCGAGGTTTGTAGGAGATAATGATCCCATTTATAGATTGTATAAATATGAGTGTTGACAATCAATTGGCATTGTGAGGCTTTGATAGTTTGGCTAGTTTAGACTACTCATGATGTATGGATCAAGTTTATATTCCATGTTCCTCTTGTGTTTTGACCTTGTTGACCTCTAAGGGATCTAGGACCAATGATGAGATGAAGGATGAAGGGGATGAATGATATGGGTGCCAAACCTTTTTAGGAACTTTGGATCAATGCTAGGCTTAGGGTATGATTTGGATTGGTTTGATTGGATAATGAACTTGTAAACCCTAAGATGTTAGATGCTATCTTAGGATGAGCTCATTCAAATGGTGTGCTGATTTAACTAGAGGTATGAGAAATGATGCATTCCCATACTCCTAACTAAACAAGGTGATTTTTATTTTAATGATTTACCCAAGTCTAGAATGATGTACTCAAAGCTCTAAAGTTATTTGTGGGATGGATTTTGATAGATGTTTGGAATTTGGATGAATTGTTTTATTTGATCCTAAATGAACCTAGGAAGGACTTGTTTATGAGACCAAGATAGTGAAGAACATGCCTTTCTCTAAGAGTAATTCAAAATAAAAAGACCAAGGTTTTCATGAAAACCATATGACCAACAGATGCCAAGCACATGTGTGGGGTTCAATTTATTTAATCTTTACTTATTGGATTCTTTTTACCACAAACACTTCTTGATTAGCTTTTGAAACTAGATGTCCAATGTCCTAATTCTCTTTCATCCCACAAAGTGAATTATGTGGAGATCAAGGAAATCAAGGCAAGGGTTTCCTAATGTTTACCTTAGTAGGAGAAAATTGAGATAAAATCCAAATGCTTAGAAGCCTCTAAGGATAAAATCCCAAGGGAAAGCAATAGTACGTGAATTCGTTCAAGGATATTTTCTTCTCCTAAAGGGTTTGAGATTTGATGCTCATGTTGAATGTTGGTTTTCCAATTTTTTTGATCAAGCAATGTGTTTTGATTTCAAGAACAAGAAAAACCTTATGGATATGAAAGAAAATATTTGTTGAGTCCCCACTTGGACAATTCCAGCTATGCTTATCTTTAGCGAATGGTTAGATGCTTGACCCCACTGGCTCCCCTCCATGACACTCACTTATAAAGGGAAGCCAAGTATCAACACCCATGAAAATCCCATGGCATGCTTTCTATTTCTACTAAATATCATAAAAGTGTGTGGTGGCTTCAGAAAGACCGTTCTTGCACCAACAAATAGATATGGATTTTGGTCTTTCTACAACAAGGGTTTAAATTTGGACTTTTTGTTCGTAGGAGTTCACCCAACATGGCGAGAGACCATTGATTCCCTTCTCGTCTGAGTCAACTACGTGATATTGGCATTTATTCCAATACCCACATTTATATCCCGACTGGAAATACTCTTGGCATTAGAGTGTTACTGGTTGATTCATTCCCTTGGGTGAGTACTTTTTCCCCAAGGTAGGCCCTCTAAGATAAAAAAAAAGTGAGCAAACATATTCATAGTTCGATCAACCTTCATTTAGAAACAAAGGGAGAACACATGCAATAGGTTTACTCACACTCACAGACTGTTTTGTTCAATTTTAAACCCAAAATGAAGTGTGGAGGTGATCACTTTATCCCACCCTAAGACCATCAAAAGGCCTTTTGATTCTCAAGATCATCGTGAGGCACAAGAGAAGTGCAATGTCTTTTTGATGACATTAGTTTGAATAAGTAATCACAATTTTTTTTTGCACATGTTCATTTTCAGTCCACAAAGCAATGATTTTGCTTCGTTTTAAAGAACTAAAAGAAATGTGAAAAATTGTCTCGTTTAATTCTTAACTTTGAAAACCAACTTTAGTAAGTTTTTCCTAAAGTTCATTTTAAGTTCCTTGTCGTAAAAAATGAAAGCTTTCAAGAGTTTTTCTTTTTAGAATCCAAAAAGTAAGTTGGTTCAAAATAGAAAACTAAAGCATATAACGAAAGTCTTAAGCATTCAAAAATGCTTTTTTGATTTCGAGTTTTAAGGTTTCAATCCTCTTTTCCTCCAAGATTTTTTCAAGATTTCCTCTTATCCTCTAGTGTTGCTAGTCCTTCAAATGAAAATCCTTCCTTCTTTGTTTTCCTTCCTTCCTATTCCTATAAAAGAAAAAGCCAATTATGTGAGGATTAAATTCATTTTAATCATTGATTTCAAACAAAAGAATGGTTTCAAATGAAAGAATTAATGATTTTGTATTTTTAGGATACTAAATGAATCATCAATAAGTGGATCTGCAATTATTAATCCTGACTATGCCATTAAAAGTGCAATTATGAGCATGGACTTTCAACAAGATCTATAATCCTCCCACTAGCACACATTCAATGAATGCATTTATGGATCTTGTATCCTTGGCCACCCTGTGAAAAAAAATTCTCTTAAGAAAATAAATGTCAGATATGACTAGACACTCTTTTTTTAAAAGAAAAGCCTTTAAAAATCAGTTTTGTTTCAAATGCAATTTCAACAAAAAACAAAGACTTTATGGAATGCCTTCATTTATGACTTTGTTTGAACAATAAGTAGATAATTTATAGTACCCATTGTATGACAATCTCAAGTGGTCATAGTAAGATTGTAACTGCCATTCAAGCAACTATTAAATAAAATTCTCCAGCATTGTAATACTCATCACATAATCCAACATAGATCTTGTCTGAAAATGATTTCTACCATATTTAAACTTTGGTCATGAGGTAATGCCCAGGAAGAGTACGTGCTTTAAAGACTACTGGATATTTCGTATTAAAGCAATTTAACAAGCTGTAGAGTGGTGGCTATTATGCATTAACACTAACAAATGCGCAGTAACAAATTAAGTGGCTAAGTGTAGATAAATGATGGTTCACTCCGTAGAGCGCTTGAGACAGCATTGGTGAGTTTGAGTGACACCCACACAATAAATATTGATAATTTCCTACAAATTTTTTTCCACTCCTTCCATGCATGTGAATGGTACAAATAGGTCTTTACAATTCAAAATTTATTTATTTTTCCCGCTTTCTTGGGAGGCGACATTTGCTTCAATTGCAAAATTTCTCCAAAACTAACTATAAAAGGATAACAACCATTGCCTTAATATGAAAGGGCTTGCATTGCAATAGACATCTTGTGGTGATGTAGCTTGAAACTGATAGAACTGATTAGCAACTCCAAACAAACCCACTACTGAGCTCTTAATCAATCTATGTATTGTTGAAGTTGAAGCCTTTCTTTTTTTTGGAAACTGCATAGAAGCTATTAAGCTTTTGTCCATCATTTCAAGTAAACTGCACTCATCATCAGTGAAACAAAATTGGTTGACCTACTTAGCGCATCCAATGCACATATCCCAAAGCTCCTTCTATCCAATCAAACCCGATCCCAAGATGAATTATTAGCGACTAAAGTCCCGCATGATAATAGGTTTGAATTTTATATTTGGAACCTAACGTTGTTCAAAAGCATGGACAAGCAAAGCACACAACTCACAGAAATTTGCAACTAAGCTACTGGCACCCCAAAGGTTGTATACTTTTTCTAGATTCCATATTGACCATCCAACATATATTCAATCCACTACACCACATGATAGGGCAAAAGTTGATCAAACTAGGATGGAAAAAAAAAATGCACATAAAGATTCTTCAAATTTAAAGCCAAAATGCTTTAAGGTAAGATCCAAAATTATGAAGAAACAATAAATTTTCCAAAGAGGATACAATAGCGTTCCAAATTTCACAAGTATATGAATTCAAAGATATGTAAATTTGGCAGGTAAATTGTGTGCAATGAATGTGAAGATAACTGGACAAGGCACGATCGTGTGAAGGAAAGAGGGGAAAAGAATAAACACATAAGCTAACTTGATGAATCGATCCGGTGCAAAATATGTTAAAGAAATAGAATCTAGTTGCCTATGCATACCTTCACACAAACTGTGTTCCACCAACTGCGTTGTAGACTTTCCAGGTTTCTCTCCACCACTAATAGTCAACTCATCTTTACTTTGCATTACTTAAAACACCCAAAATACAAAATAGGGTATTTATAATTTCACTCATTTGGAGATGCCCTACGGAAAGCAATATTTACTTCAACTGCAAAATTTCTCCAAAACCATCCTGTAGAAGGAATGAAGGATTAACAATCATTGCCTTAATATGAAAAGGTTTACATTTCAATATATACTGCATGGTGAAGCAGCTTGAAAAAGAAGAGAAAATGTGTGACCATAGAGTGAGTTCTTTAGTGCAGTTGGTTGGTTGCCATCTATAATTTCACACTCAACCTTCCTAGAATCCTCATTAGATACATGAAGGTAAGATATAGATGAATGAACAGATCATGGAAATGATGCACACTTTATCAAAGGCTTTCACAACTTCAACTCTCCTGAATCTAGGACAGATTTACGAACTGTTTGACAAAATGCATAAAAAAATGTCTTGAATTTTTGTAGGATACATGTAGATTTCTAAAAAAAAAGACAAGGGAAAAGCACATTGGTGAGTAGTGCACATGTATGAGTTATTTATTAGGGAAAATCACACCACCAAACTTCATGTTGAGGCAACACAAGTTGACTGAAATGTGTGGGATCACCAAAAATAGAAATGTAGCTCTTTTGAAAGAATATGAACAACCAACAAAATACAAGGCATATAATATATTTGACAAGACAGTTCAACAAGGACTGAAACTATGGGATATGACACTTTTAGCAAGTGGTGGCTAAGGATTGAAGGCTGCGGTTGGAGTCATTACGTGTAGTTTCTCTGTTCATCCGACCACCATCTATGCACAAATTTCTACTCTTTAGATTAGTGATGAAATACATTCAATGTTGTGTGACAAAGTTTATACATAAAATTACTGTAAAGCACAAAAGATACTTATGAAATGACACCAATATGATGGGAAATGTACATCATATATGCAAGAAATATCTGAGAGAGTATCAATAAAACTATAATCTGCATGAAAATCATGAGTAAAGGAGAACATTCATGTGTGAATGTAACAAATACTGAGATCGAAAATGTTATAAACACACTCAATCGATGTCAAACCAATTTACCATAATGCACAACATAAAAGTAAATGATAAATCTCAATTGCAAAAAATGTCTAGCACAAACACAACAAATGATTGTTTCATGAATCTGTAAGATGCTAGCACAATAGGCCCTCCTTCTAGCGCCATTATGTGGATGTCAAAGTTTTCATTTGCTCAAAAAGAAACAACCATTTGTATCATTAGTAAACTTAAGAAAACCGAATAAAACATCCCTATGAAATAATACATCATGCATCCAAATGAAAACAAATGACAAAAAAACATGAATTATATTTATCTCAAAGTGGATTGGTGCTTCTTCGATGTGGAAAGAATCCCTTTCCCAATCCATTGCTAAGCTCCATGATGCAAATGATATGAAAATGCTATGAAGATTGGGGAAATGATGATCAAGATGAAATGCTAACTTGGATGACTTGTGGAGAAAGATACAAAGATTGTGGAGGATTAATACAATAGAGGAGGCCTCTATTTATAACCAAGAAGGATAAAAGAATGCCAAACATGGAGGATGTGGGACTAAAGATCCACCAATGACAAGATGACACTTGTCAACATGTGAGAGGTTGAGGAATGAGCACATTTTGGTCAATGTGCCAAAGAGGGGGAGATTTGAAATTTGAATTTGATGAGAAGATGAGTTAAATGCTAAGTTTGACCTTTGCAAGAGACATGTAAGAGACATGCAAGAGCTCATAAATGCATTGTTGGATGTACATGTCATGTTGGAGGGAAAATTCAAATTGGGAGAATATTCCCTCAAAGATGCCATTTTGAGAGAAAATGGAGAATTTAATAAATCAATAAATTGATTTATTTGTGCAAGTGGGAAAAGCTAGAGGATGTGACATGAGTTAGATTAAATTAATCAGGATTAGATTAATTTAGTGAGGGATTAGATGATTTTGACTTTTTGACTTAGATTTATAGATTAAAATAAATCAAAAGGAGATGAAAAGTGATTTAGAATAAGTTAAGAAATTGTTTTGATTTATTTAGCTAAAGGGAATGATGTTAGTGGTTTAATTAAATAAGTTTGATTTATTTAATTAAATGAAGAAATTTAGAAGACTAATTAAATAAACTTGATTTATTTAATTAAAGAGATAACTTAGGAGATTAATTAAATAAACTTGATTTATTTAATTAAAGAGACAAATATGAGTATAAAGAGATGATTAAGGATGCCATGGAATTAGTGAATATGGATTAGATGCATGATGTCAATTTTGCATGTCTACAAGACCCATTCTAAATTTCTACTAACTTTGAAAAAGATCTTGAGCTCCAGGGTCTGCACTTGCTTCCTTTTCAATCTCAAGTTATGAATCTTTTGAATGTGGCATGTAGGCGAGTTTCCATGGAAATGAAAACTTTGAAATACAACTTTGCAACTTTTAAAACTTTGCACTTCAAGTGATCTTCAAGAATTCAACCTAGATCTGCAATCAATAATATGCAAGATGGGAAAAAATTGTAGTTTGTTATTAAATGGGGGTTTGCCTTGCTCAAAATCCTTATTGGTAATTAAAACTTGAAATGAAATAGGAATAATAAACGAAATGGTGAATGAATTGAACAACATGCACTGTTAGAAGTCACCAAACTCTTATAAAATCTACAAACTTGTGTGTAATGGCTACAATGGGTATAAATCTTGAATGCTTGAAAGATAAGGCTTGAATTTCTTGCTTGGATCAAAATCCTACATCACAAATGTTTGTACAAAAACACACATGATTGAATAAAACTCTCTGATATGATGCTTGAATCTAAAAAATGGCTCCAAATGCTTGATAGATTTTCTCTTGAATTCTCTTGTAAACTTAATTTGATATTATGAATGCTCTCACAAAAGATATGGATCAAAATGAATGAATGAATGAACCTTTTATTTATACTTACTTATGATTAGTATCCCAAAATTACATCACACCAAGCCGACATATGAATGCATTAAATAAAGGAGTCTAAATCCCACTAGAATTTGAAATTAATTCTTGAAAATAACTCAAGTGGGACTAAGACGCCCTAGGTGGCATCTTAGTCCCAAGTCCTAAAAACTTGGGGCACACACACCAACAAGGGGACCAATCCAAATATCTTAAAATCAAGGTTCTCAGAGCCTTGGGGACTAAGACACCCTAGGTGGCATTTTAGTCCTGACCAAAAAATCAAGGACACATTGATGGAGTCATTAAATTATCATTTAGGCTTTGGAGAATGTTAGGATTAACTAGAAAAATATATAATTCATAGGGCTTGTGGACACAAATTAGGACCAATTAAGCCATAAAGAAGCATAAATAAAGCAAGGCAGACCCAAACAAGTGTGAAAATGAAAGGGTATGCATTTTCCTACACTACGTATACATCATAGAATGTCATCACATATCACATAAATAAAAGAAGTGCATCCATCACATTACATTCATACATAATCATATCATAATGCATATCACATTACATCATATGCATACATACATTCACAAAATCATGAAATAAAGGAACATCACATCATAAATTGGTATCATTTCATATATATATTAAAATGACTATCATGGTTTAATATCTGAATTGTTGTGTATGAATAGCATCAAAAACTACAATGTACATGATGCTATAAAAGATAAGTGTGTGAATGTATGTTTGTATAAATAATCAACCTATATAATGTTCCAAAAAAGTTCTACAAAATCGAAGAAGACATATCCCTCACTCGCTCTAGGACTATGATTGGGCTGATCTGGCTGACTGACGAAGGTGGAAGCACTTGGTTGTACTTGGATTCATTGCTTAAAATATGGTTGCTTGCACTATGGAGGGACATATCTATAGTACAATGTCTTCTAGTATGCCACCTCCTCCCTCGCTATACCATATAGTTGCACAGAAACCATCTGTCCAACAAAATCTTGAGCCTACTAGGACTGTTGTTGATACACTTCCTCTAGCTACTACTATTGACTGATCTCCTAAGCCAACTAGAAATCTAAGGCTTGTTTAACCTAGTGCTCATGGTCCCTCTTAGTTGTAAGTGTTAGAACCTATTGCTGAGCCTAATCTCTCTCAGCTATCACAACCTGTAACTATTGGTACAACTGTTGAATTTGTGCATCACGGGGATCTAGCCCCGACAATGTTGGTCATACTAGATACTATTGTATAGGTGGATGCTATGGTGGTTGCTAATGTAATAGTGGTGGAAGAGCACTGGGGACCTATTCATCATATTGTTGGCCATCCTAGTCTACCCCCATCCTCTTCCCTTCCCATCTAGTTCTCTACCCTACCCATCCTATGGCTGGCCTTGTCCTTTGCCCACTCCCCTCCATGATGGCCTCCCTCATAGAGGTATGCCCACTAGATCTATAAGTTGAGGAGGGGTTTCAAACCAAGTATCATACACAAGTGTAGTCTAAGCATTTTCCTTCCCTTGCTATAGGCCCATGCCTTAGCCACCAACTGCTTGAATTCCTCAACGACCTTATGGGTTGGTATCATGTGCCCCTAGGTCACCTCTTGAGCTGACCGCACAAAAATAGTAGTGTACTGATCATTGTCCTTCTCTTGCTTCTTGCCAGGCTATCTAGCTACTCTATCCAACAGGTACCTCTCAATCATGGTGTGATCATCACCCTGTATGTACTAGGTTTGACCAGTAAAGAATAGTTGTTGTATATCATTATACTAGGACGATATCTATAGTCACAACCACCATCAAAATATGATCATGTCATCAATAAATCTCCTCCAAAAAGGGATACCCAACTACCCTATGTGTTGTAGGGTGATGGATCCTCTATACCTCCAAACAAAAAGATCATCTAGATCCATTTATTCCATGTGGATGATCGCTCAAAGCACGACAATGTGCTCCCATTCATATATATGTATGAGTGTGACCCCTATACTAATAGCTTTGTCATCACAATACACAAACTGATGCATATCATGATAAAGAGAGGCTAGCATCACTAGCCCCCATGCATACTGGGTCCTCTTGAACAACATTTGATGCCAAGCTAGCTCCCATTTGGGACTAAATCCTCTGCTCTATCGATCTTGGGAAACTAGCCTCAAAATCATTGCACCAATGATCAATCTAAAGGTTGATGATTGACCTCTATACATCTCAAGCTCAATCTATGAGTTGACTAGGACAATAGTCTCTTGGTCAAGAACCTCGTGAAAGGCATCATATTGAGCATCGCTATCATAAATCACTTGCTATCCATGTATGAGAAATCACAAAATCCATCATGCATCATCTAGCATGACTGTTACCTCACTGGTGGGTAAATGGAATGATAAGGTCTCACTATGCTATCACTCACATAGTGTTTTTTATCATCGCCAAGTGAGTTCGCACAATGGGCATATATGCAACATACCACAAGCCGACCTCTCTGAGGTGATCCTATTGAAGCTAAAATAAATCATCAAGTCTAGATAGAATGATAGGCCAAATGCTCATGGGACATCAAAGGATGGATAACCTCTTACACTCACAAAGTGCACGACATCAAGTTTTGATAAAATTGGCTAAGTTTAGAGTTTTTATTGCTCAAATGAAAAAAGGAATCTCCATTTACAAAGACATTTCCATATTTCAAATTCCAAACAATGACACTATATGTAGTCAAATTTTAAATTGTGACTAGCATTGCTATTTACACATGTGTCACTATTTGATAGCTACAAACCCTAATCTTGAATTCCAAATTAAGAAGGTGTGTCGATCATTACACTTGTCTCACAATTTGAAATTCAAAAACCATAATTCTAAATCATGAAGTGCATCACCATTTACAATGACGTCAGTAAAAGGGAAAAAATTGTCACTAATTCTAAAAATAGTGTTACAATGTAGCGACACCACCATAAACCAAATTTCAAAGCATAATAAATGCACCAAAAAGTCAAAATGTAGGGAATATTTTAGATTACATACCACTGGTCTTTCTCTCGAAGGCCTCTAGTACTCTCGCACTCGGTAAAAAAATGTGTCGTTTGAGCACTCGTACCATTTTTTTAGGAGTTTAGAGCTCAAATTGTAGCAAATATATCAAGTTTGAATGCACAAATGAATTGAAAGTTACCCTTCATCTCCTATTTAAGCCTAAAAGTTATGGTTTTTTTTCCCTAATTTGATCCAAAAGCTAGGGTTTTCTTACCTATTTTACCTATTTTCACCCTATCCAACCTATTTTTGAGCAATTTTTGGCATCCCAAGGCCTATTTTTGCACCTAAACCTATATTTAACCATTATTAAGAAATCAACCCAAAATTCAAAATTTATGCTCAATTTCTTGAGGGGGTAGTGAACCAGCTTATTCCTTCCACTAGGGCAATAGTGTGGCATCCAAAAAAGTAATTTATTTATTTTATTTGATCTGTAGTTTTTAATTCAAAATGTGTCAATCATTGAACCAATTTAGTAGCTACCTCTCTTCAAAGAGGGGAAAAATGTACACTTGAATCAGAAATACTAACATCATTTCATCCTAAAATCCATCTTCTTTTCACTTAATTTATTAAAATTTCCTAGCTATTTTACTAATTGTATCATTTTCATCTATTAACCTGATTGACCTAATTATATGAATTCATTCCATTTCATGTTATCATTACATCCTATTAAATTGAGTAAATCAAATTATTTAATATAATCCTTAAAGTCCTCTTATTTAATTAAATAACCCTGGGTTATTTAATTAAACTTCCTAATAGTTTCTACCTTTTCATTAAATAAATTAGTTATCTAATGAATATCCTAATTCCCCTAATTTTCATAATTAAAACTTTAATTATAAGATTAATCACCAATATTATTTTGAATGGAAATTGCTAGCATTTGATTTTTATCAGTAAATAAAATACATATATCCATCCTTGCCAATATTAACAGTTTCCCCCTTTGAACTAAAAAGGTTACTCACCAATATTATTTTGAATGGAAATGGTTAGCATTTGATTTTGATAAGTAAATAAAATACATATATCAATCTCTTATTTGAAAATATGGAAAAAGTGAGAAACTAAACAAGCTACAATATATTAAAGATATCTTGGAGCATAGGAGAATAGTCGTGAAGATCTTGCAACTATCTTCAACTAACGTCGATATAACTCGGGAGCTGGAACATTTACCTAGTTGGAATTACTACTTAGTTGACAGGTAACTTGGCCGATGATGCTGAGTTGAAAAGGTTACTTGCCAATATTATTTTGAATGGAAATGACCATTCTTCTTTTCCTTCTTTTAATTGTGATTGGATGGCTCAGCGATCTCTAGCTAAACCCTTGTAAAGAGGAGAAACATAGTTTAGACATCCAAGGAATCTTTGGATTTTATTTTTTATCCTGGAGAACATTAGGAAATTATTGAATGCACTGAAGGATGTGGGGCTGAAGCTGAACTTTGCCATTATTTAGATGTAAGCCAAGGAAATCAATTTGGATTTTTCCAATCACCATTTTCTTTGTCATTAGGAATATTCCATGCTTCTTAATGGCTACATATAATTCTTCTATGTGTGGCAAGTGTTCAAAAATAGAATCAGAAAATATAAGAATATCATCAATATAAACACCACATAAATATTTTAGATGCCTTAGGGCTTGATCCATTACTTGCTGGAAGTAAGATGGAGCTATACATAACCAAAAAGGCATAAAATTTCATTCACATAGTCCTTAGGGAACTAAAAATGTTGTTTTATACCTATCTGATTCTTTAACTTTAATCTGCTAGAAACCTGACTTGTAATCAAACTTTGAAAATACTTTCTTAGTAGCAACTCTTCTGATTAAATTGACATTAAAAGGAAGAATAATATCATTGAGAGGCTTATAGTTAATGCAAAGTCTCTTTTTACCTCTTACTTTCTTTTCTCTTTTATTTCCTAGGAAAGCTTTACATGAGAATGGACTTTTGTTGGGTCTAATGAAATGCCCATCTAATAATTCTTTGAGTTGCTCATCCATCTCTTTTGTCTCTGTAGGAATCATTAAGAAGGCAAGCTCATGGGGTATGACTAATTGACATTCTAGTCTTATCTGAATTTCACATTCTTCATGATCCTAGAACCATAACTGCAATGGGTTCATACTACAACATTCTGCTTCGAATCACTGTCTACTTTCTTCAAATACAATAGATGTTTCTTATGTCAATTCTTTGAATAATTCAATTTTTCTCTTTTTTCCACTATATTCTCAAACTTATGATTTACTATTTTAAGAGCTGGGATTTCAATTTGGCCGTCTTCATGTCTTAATGAAATTTTGTGCCTCTAGAATTGGAGAGGCTCATATTTTTTCAGAAACAAGAATCCTAACAGAACACCATCCTCTAGATCATTGTACTCAATGAAATGAGTCACAAACATTTTTCCCATTATTTCAATATGTACATCTTGAGCGTAGCTACCCATATGAATCCTTTCAATGCCATTAATTGCATAATTGTGTGGAAGATCAGGCCTATGTTTCTATAATTCTAGAGGTCTAACATTAGTTTTAGCTAATGACCAAGAAGACCCTGTGTCCATAAATGCATCTAATGGAATCTTCTTGTATCCTTGGAAACAAAATTTAATTTTGACATAATTACCATTATTGGCTAGAAATATGGAACATTATTTTTCTCTTATCTTTCGAACTACACTATTTCCACTACTACTTACTTCTTGTTCTTCATTTTATTCTTTTTAGGAAGATACTTTTTCAGACTTTGATTTGCTTTAAATCTGCAACGTCATTCATTAGAAGATCAAACTTCTTAAAGATTGTAATTATATCAGTATCTATCTCGAAGGATTTGTGTTTTGAGGAAGATTTGGATGAAGATGATTTGTCTTTTCTCTTCCATGGAGGAATTTTATATCCATGGTCCACTTTTGTACCTGAGCGTTTAGAATACTTCTTCTGTACTTTAAGTTGTTTCTCTACTTCAGATTTATCTAACTCTAATTGCTTAAAATAGGATTGATGTTGATGAAAAACTTTTTTCCTTTCTTCTTTTGTTCCTGCCATCTTGTAAGGATCTTTAGACTTCCCAATCTGCCATTTTACTTGAATATCTTGTAGTGTGTGCTTGAGAAGTGAAGTGAGGAAATCCTCATCTGGATCAAAACTCTCAGATTCATGATTAGAATATTGTTGCATTTGTCTATTTTTTTCTTTTAAATCCTTAAAATTTAGCATGAAACTTGATTCAGGAACAATTTCAACTAGTAAGTGCACCAAAATGGTTCCCAGAAAGGGGGCTTAATTGGCCACTTTTTTTCTTTTTTTTTTTCTTCTGAAATCAGGAAATATTGACCTTGGATGTGAAATTGAGGATAGGTACACTCAAAATTTTGAGATGGAACAAAAACAGGGATCGAAGTGCTCCAAGTCTACTTTCTAAACTACTAATTTATTTTTAGAATGGTTGAGATTAAGGGGTTCAAAAGATGGACGTACACAAATTGGTGTTGTTTTTACCAGAAAAACATAACATAGCAACTCTTGTATGACCCTAGCATGGTGAACTATTTTGTAGTATTTTTAAAATCGCTATGGTCAAAAATTAGCTAACAGTATCTAGTTGATGCATGATTTTTCTAATAATTTTTTAATGAATATTTGAATTTTTACTATATTTCTAAGTGGGCACTTCCTGAAAAGAAGAATTTTGGTCGTGATCCCCCTAAGTTTTTTTGAAAGTAATTGATTTTTTATTTTTTTTAATTTTTTTTAGAATGGAGTCTAGTTTCTAAAAATGCAATTTATATGAAATTTTTATTAGCAGTTAATTTATAACAGAAAAAAATGCCGAACACTGCTTTTTGGAAAAAAAGAGACATACAAACAAAAGAAATTATGGATGAAAGGCTTAAAATTGTCAAAAAGTGAAAAAATTACATCATTGGATATCTAAGGGTATGTGTAGGGTCATGACAGGCCAAAAGTGGCAATATGATGGGTGTGTGGTGGACTATTTTTTTACCCAAAATTGATCAAACAAAAGGTTTTTAAAGGAGATTCTCAGCTTTCCACGATATAAATTATGATTTACTTTGAATTTAATAAGTAATTATTATTCATTTTCTATTCAAATTACAACTAAAGTCGATTGATAGGTGATTGAAAACATCTATAGCTTTCAAATGGTATCACATTTTTTCAATCCAAAACATGCATCACATTCTATACTTTGCATACTATAGGATTAAAAAAGAAAAATTGAATTTCATGAAGTTTTGACCAAGTTAAGGTGGTCAAATATGAGTTTTATATTTTTTAAAAATTGTAATAAAAATTCATAATTAATTATTTACTTGGAAAAAAATTACAAAAAATATGCATCACATCGGGCATGAGTCCTCTACTTATATTTAAAATATTATAAAAAAATATTATCATTTTATTGTGGTTAGGGTGGTCAGACAGATGCCTACTTATTTTTTCCCTAAAATTTAAGTACCATTGCATTGAAATTTCAAATTTTCACCAAATCGATTTTTTTTTCTTTAAACAAACCTAGTAGTTTAGAAACTAAATTCAATTTGCTACACATTCTATTCTTACATATTTTTAAAATAATATAGATAACTTATTCAAATTTTTATGTCAAGTTGCCTAACTCTGATTTTTTCTGAATTTTTTGCCACTTAAGGGCCTGTTTTTACCATGATGATCCTGCACATACCCCTAAGAGAGAACCTAACATTACCCATGTGTTCAATTTTGTTGATATTGAACCAGATGCAATCCTGACAGTGAGCACGAATCCGATTATGTGAAAAATTATAGAATTTGCAAAAAACACATCTCTGGTCATTGGGAATGCCCTCCAAGTCTTTGGGTTGGTATTCCAAGGCACATAACTTTCACTTTTTCTTTTGATTTTAACATGAAATAATGTGAGTGTGTTATAACGTGCTCACACTGCGAGCTTTCAAGTTTTTTTTAAAAAGTGGCCACAAAATTGCTACCCAACTTATTGCACCCACCCTCATTAGAAATATTGCTACTATCAATTACTTCCCATTCTGGACTTTCCTGCTCAAACATTGCATAGATCTTAGTACCAAGATTTAACTTCTTGGGACAATTGGTAGCATAGTGAGGTCCTCTACAGATAAAAAATTTCATTCCTTTAGGGACCTTATTGTTTCTTTTCCTCAGTAAGTATGGTGGTGTGTTCCTAGATAATTTTCTTCTTTTATAAGGAACTACTCTATATTTCTTTTTATAAGCATACTTACCATGCCTGCTGCATCTAAAGGTATATTCTCCTTCATGATATTTGGATATGGAACACCTTTTACATCTACATTTTCTTCCGCAGCTACCATTCTTAAATTGTTTCAACTGCTCAAAATATTTTAACTGATTAATTAGAGGAAGATCACATAACTCTATCAGATTACATGTATAATTGTACTTCTCCTTATTGAGCTATAAAGCTCCTAACAAACACTATTTTTCCAATTTATTTATGATTAACCATTTAATTGTTGGAAAACTCACATCATCAAGCTGCTTATGTTCCTTTTTAATGATGTAGTTCTAAGCCCAAACACCTAAACCACAAGGAAGTGAATTCAAATAATATTGCTTTGTGGTTAGATCATGCATCTTATCAGTTGCAAACATGTATGGCTAAAACATACATGGATATTCATCAAACTTAGCCAAATTATTCAACTTCATTGATTGTAGTATTTTATTTTTTTCAAGGGCTTGGTTGGATATACCATCACAAAATAATCAGTTAATAATCATTTAAACTCATCAAAGCCAGCTTGAAAAATATCATCTTTGCCCATATTTTTTAGATCCACCAAAATAGGATCAGACGGTTGTGGTGGAATATTTTTGGGCATGGGTCCTTGGTCTGGTAGATTATTCCACCAGTTTCTTATTTTTCCATACATAATTATGACAACATAAAGAACCTTTGCTAGTTTTTTCCATGAATCACTTCTTTCGAACATATTTCCCAATGTGTCAGTCCATGTACAGATTGCTTGATAGGGATTGACCAGCTTATCAATGTTCAAAATATAACCACTAGAAGCATAAGGTCTCATTTGTTCCAGTTTAAGGTTCTTTGTCACCAGTTCTTGCATCTCAATATCCATTATCAGCTTTTTTAGTGATTCCCAAGGTTCTTTTTCTTCAATTTGTTTATATCCAGAAAAATCTAAATCTATTTCTTCAAAATCATTATTTACAGAACACTCAGATTCACTAGAACTTTCAAACACAACTAAAGTATTTACATCAGATGAGTAAGCATAAGATTCTTTATTGGAAAAACCAGGTTCATCCATGTATATAGGCTCTGCTTGCTCTTGTTCCACTCCCAATTTTGCAATCTAATCCTTTAACTATTCTTCTTTGCTAGCTAAACTATGTTCCTTAATTTTAGGCATTGGAACATGTGGATATGGCTTATGAGAAGGTTTTCTAGAGGTTGAAGTTGTGTCTTCTTTACTCTGGATAGGTTTTCTTCTCTGAATAAGAACCTTCTTTGGCTTGGGAGGCTTTACAGATTTACATTTCTTTTCTTTATCCTCTTCTTCAGAGCTATCCTTACCAGTCTGAGAAACTCTTATCTTTTTAGTGAGTATTCTCACTTTTTCTAGTTTCTTAGCAATAGAATCTAAGAGAGTTTTATTTTCCAAATCATTAACTTTCCTAGCAGTCTCATTATTTTGTTGATCATCATAAATGTGAGTAAGGTAGTTGTCTTGATGTTGTTAAGTGGATATGATAGTTTTCACACTTCTGTGGGCTTCTTTTATATCATAGCTTACACTAGCAATGTCATTTGACATAGTTGAACAATAATGCTCATTATTTTTTATTTAGGTAAAAAAAAATTTCTGATCTTCTAAAACAATATCTAATTTATTTATAGCTTCTAAAGATAAATCACCAAAAAATCTAACATTTACAGTCATCTATGTTTTCTTGTGCAGAGATCATCCACTACACCATCCAATTCCTCTGGGCTTCTGAGTTCTTTTTTCTCTAACTAGGTCTGTATGAAGTTGTGCTTCATATTTTCCCCATAATCTTATATTAGAATTGATTATAGTAAATGTTTCAGGAGTTGGCCATCTACCATGCTCATAACCTATGATCTCTTGTTCTTGATTATTCAATTCCATCTTGTATATGTTTTTCTTTTCATATCCTACTTGTGGGGGCTTTCGTTCGGGGATCTTTTCTTTCATCATATAATTCTTTTCACCCATCTTTGTGATTTTAATACCTTTACCCTTCTGATCAGACCTTTCTTCTTCCTTTGGGGTCAAAGCAAGTCATTGACTGACTTTTCTAGCGATCCATAAGTTCTAGATTCCTACTAAGATCAAAGAGTGTGGCCAAAGAGGCTCGTGATGGATAGGGATTGACAAAGAGTTGTTTGTACATGGGGAACTTACTTGGCCCTAAGGATTCCTTAGGATTATAATCAAGGAATGGTTTACTAGATGTGCTCAAAAAATTGTGAGACATGGAATAAGATCTTGTGGACATGTTGGGGCATCCACTAGTTGATGCTTCAGGTTGCCCAAATAGAGTTTCATCAGGAAGGGCTCTAAGGTCTATACTGGCTAGCCTTTGGCTTTTTGTTCAGGGTTTTTCAGATAATAAACTCCTTGAGGGAGTTGGGAGCTCTTGGAATCTAGGCTGAGATTGGTTGATAAGTTTTTCAATGACAAGAAACCCAATATCAAACCTAGTTGAATCTATATGTCGACAAAAATCGTCAACATTTGAGTTTGCATCAGTATAACATACCTTGATAGAAAACTTTGAAGGAGGGAAAATAGTATTTAACAATCTATATACACATCTACCACCTACTATAGCATACACAAAATCGGGTTGCAAAATGTTGCCCTTGACTTGTAAAAGTAAATAGAAGGTTGATTGCACATATTAATCATCAAGATTAATGGTGAAGTTTTGCATGACGGACATTCTAGCATTAGCACCTTTTTCTTCATCAAAAGATTTAACAAGGCGACCTCTAAATTATCCTATAATAGCTTGATCCTAGATTCTACATCAGGTGTCTATAAGACTAGCAAAATATTATGCTCCAATATCATAGTTAAGATGTGGATGTAATACAATGTCAACCAAAGAAAAATGAACATGGAAGAATCATTTTTCTTTCCACATTTTGATGTCATCAGGTAACAGGAATGGAAGATATACAGGGAAAATTCCTACACCAGAAACTCTAAAGTTTATTTCAGATTTCCTTACAAAATTCATCATTTTTGCCATAATGCCTTTCTCAGGATACAAATCAGAAATTTTAACATCAGGGAATTTGAAATTGCCATTTTCATCTAGACACTCTTCTTTGTCTTGGAAATTATTGTGGATAACATATGAGAGAGAACGGCCTTCACTCATAGATCTTTGACTAGCCATTAAGAAGAATCAATAACTTACTTGAGTTCGCTTATTCTTTTGCTGCTACTTTTTTTTTCTTACTACTCACCCTTAGTATGCCTGTCCTTCAGCTTCAACATGGGATTTACGTTCTTACTGCAGGTCCATAGCTACTCATGATAGCTACTTCCGTTCAAATACACAGATCTTCAATAAATGACTCTTCGGGACCTAATGAGGAAATAGCTTCTCAAAAGCGCAAATAAAACCCAAAATAATGAAAATGAGAACACAAAAAGTTTTGACAACTAATCCAAACCCAAATGAACAATACACACTAGCATAAGTATCCTAGATTTCTTGCTCAATATCAGGCTTGCAAATGTAGATAATAAGGGCAAGAAAAACTAATACACAAAGGCAACAAAATATGAACAAGGAAAATTTGCACTGGTAACTCAATCCGGACTCAAAACCCATTAAAAAATCTCTTGGCTCTAATACGAATTTGTGGAATAACAATTTACCAATTTGTGGTATAACCAAAACAACTTTAAATTTTATTGATTGACAAATTTCATATTACATGCATACTTGCATTCAGATTTCTGATCATCCAAATTGCACAAAATGTGAGAGAGAGCATACGTCTAATATGCGAACTAGGGACTCTTTCCTAGACTCAAGACTGCAATCCCAGACAGCCCGTGCTGAGAATGAGGTGTCCTCAACAATTTAAAGGAGAGGATGAGCTTGTTACCTCATGGAATATTACAATTTATTTGGAATCCATCCATGTGTTTGTGACATGTGTCCCATTACCTACTGCACTATGGTAATGGGACGCATGTCACAAACACATGGAATATTACAATTTATTTGGAATCTTCATGCCTTAGGTTAAATGCATAGTCTATCTGGACCACATAATCTTGAGAATAGGCTTGGTCTAGTTCGACTCTTCTAGAAAGTAATGCTAGCTTGAGCTTTATCTCCATGTCTTCAATTTTTACCTCTAATTTCCATCTGGCTTCAAGTGGATATAACTTAATTCTAGGAAAATTATATCCTGTTCTGGGAAAATGCATCAGATACTGCACCATACAGCTACACATTATTCTATTAACCTAAGGGTATAACATATTAAGAAGTTCTTCCATATCAGGATTGAACCTTCCTCCAACTAAATCAACATATTCTTCAAATGTGTCCTGATCAAAACTTATTCGAGTGATAAAACCATATTTTAGATTATTCAACATATTCATTTTACTTTGTTTTGACCAGTTCATACCAAATAAACCTTTGATGTGGATATGAATAGAACTGTTTCCACACCAATATCTGATTGGAGCTTTATCCAATCCAATGGATACCTTAAAATCCTCTTCTTCATCTGAATCTATCAGTCCTTGTGCATGGTAATAACTAATATGACATTTCATGTTAAGAAGCCATTTATTAAGGAAATATGATTCTAGCAAGACTAAAACAATCTCTTTTGGGAGAGATGGAAGACTATTTATTCTACCATTACCATAATTTACAATGTACATTGAGGTTCCATCCGATCTATACAAATTTGGAGCATTAAATTGTAAATCATGATATATTGAACCTGCAAGTTCTCTTGTCAGGGTGTCATCTAGAAGATTATTTTCTCCTTTAATCCATTCAATTTCAAAAGATCATAACTGAGAAATTCAAAAAATGATCTAGCGATTCTACCCTGAGCTATATCTTTGTTCAACTTCTTTTTTAATAGGCTCCACATGGCTTGGCTATTTGTTCTTATTGTAAATTTTACTAGCTTTAGGAAAATATTAAACTTTTATATACCTTTCTTTATTGCCATTATCTCTTTCTCATAGATATGATATCTACTTTCAGTATCTGTGAATGTACCTAAACGATAGCCGCTGATATTTTGTTTTCCATTTCCTTCCTCCTAAATCAACACAACATACCAAGTATTGTCATATGTGTCAGTGTACAAATATAGAGGTAATTCAGGAGCAGGGGTTTGTAGAGAAGGAAAATTTTGACATTTTGATTTGATTCTTTGAACTACTTTTGTTGCTGCCAATGACCATTCTTCTTTTCCTTCTTTTAAATGTGATTGGTGCCCCAGTCATTATCAAGATCAAGGTAGGTAGGGAAGATGAATGGGAAGCATATGGATTGGATATATGGATGAAAATTTCTTAACAATGGTATGGAAGATGAGACAACTTTCCCCCAAGTGTAATAGTCTGCATAGATAATTGATCTTACACATGACACTTGTTTGCCAAGTTTTCATCATGTGGTACTTATTCAAAGTGCCACTGAAGTGCTTTCCATGATTAAACAATTTCTTCTCTTTACTATTTTTTTAATATTTTTTCTTTTTTGATATCACACAAGACACCTATTTGCAAATTTTTCATCAAGGTGACAATTTTTTTTGTTTCTTTTTTCAATTTTTTTTATATTTTCTAGATGGCCTTGATGTTTTAAACTAAATAAGTGACCAAATTACAAGAATCAATGACTAAATCAATGACTGAATATAACAGTGGAAAAAAAGTGGCTAAATAAGTGACCAGATCACAACAATTCATTAAATATACTACCAAATCGATCAATCAAAACAACCAATAAATGACTAAAAATAGTTTAGTCATCGATCTAGTCATGTTGTATATGATTGGCAATAAACTACTAATGGTCACATGACAAACTGTAGTCATTTATTGAATGTTGAAATGTGTAGTCCCCCTAACACTAGTACATAAACAATAATAAACTACTAAAAAAACTACTAAAAATTATTTATAGATGACTATAGTTGGTCACATGACCATTAGTAGTTTATTTCTATTTATATACAATGCGACCACATTGATGAATAAACCATTTTTATCATTTATTGGTTATTTTGATTGATTGATTTGGCAGTATATTTAATGAATTATTGCGATCTAGTCACTTATTTAGCCACTTTTTTCTGTGTGTATATATACACATATATTTATATATATACATTCAACATAATCAAATAACATAAAAATGATTACTGCTAGTTTATATTCTTAATGAATACAATTTATAGAGTATAAACAGCCAAATGAAACAAAATACAGAGCATATAATATATATGCATTAGGAATATAGATATATATCAATACCATTCGAAATTGACAATCATCGATTTACTTATAATCGATTCCCACAACATATATATATACCTTTCAATAACCAAATTTAAGTAACATATAGAATGTTATGCAAACAAATGAAATCCTAAACTACACAAGACAAGTTGACATACATATAACATGCATTTAACCGAATCAAAAACTACAATGAAATCATCAAACCAACAATGATGTACACCCTTTCACACACACATTGAAACTGACACCCATTCACAGTGTGTATCAAAGTATAGTTGTAGATCACATGGCTCAATTGAGAACAATATATATTATCCTCAACGAACTTCACATACCCAAAACAATGAAAGATAGGGTATCGATAGTCTCTACTTGGACTTTATTGTATGGTAAAGAGACATGCTAAAGATTTGACTATTAACATCAATAATAATAATTCTTGATGTCACAATTTTAGGATTCGAGTTCACTTGCTAGAATCCTTGCACAATGTAAAATGAACTAAATAACTATATGATTTATAACTTTAAAGAAAATTTAAAGTTGTTTTGGAGAATTATAATAGTTATTTTACAATTTATTTAAAAATATATATGTTAATTGTATTATTTTATTTTATTTATATTATTTACTATATATATATTTTTTATTTACTTAGAAGTTGTTTTATTTAAATTTATTTATTTAAGAGTTATTTTATAGTTTAGTTTTTTAATTATTATGGTTATGTTTTAACTTTATATATGTACTTGTACATATATATATATATATATATATTAGATGCATAAAATGTGTCATATCTGATTAATCCTGGCATTTAATTAAATATTTATTATTTAATTAATTTCTCTAAAGTCTTCTACATATGATTAAATTTAATTAATTTAATTATAGTGTTTATTCAAATTATTCTTCTATCATGATTAAATAAATTGATTTTTATTTAATTATTTCACATTCATATGTCCACTTGATTAATTAAATAAATACACTTTATTTATTTTAATTAATTATCACTTTTTGAATCTAATTAAGTCCTTTTGATTTAATTAAATTTAAATATTCATTTTCAATTTCTTCTTCAGGTTAATTAAATATATTATTTAATTAATTTCATTTACATACCATTTCTTAAAAGTTTAATTAAATATATGTATTTAATTTAATATCTCCATATCTTTTCATAATCATAATTAAATATTCTATTTAATTATGAAATCTTCCATTATTCTTCAAATCTAGGGTAAATATTCTATTTTAAGAAGAATCTCTAGGTCACCCTTAAATGAATAATTGAATTTAATAATTCATTATTTATCTTCTTCAAAATCTTTCCATAATCTCACAAAAAGATGATTTTTACAAATCATCTTCATCATATTATCTTACCTCTTTTACAAAAAAAGAAAACAAATCTTGCTTTTTGCTTTCTTTCTTTTTTCTTCAGTCTTATCAATCCTCAACCGTTCGATCTACTAGAAATTTTCACAATCATTTATCATATCAACCAATAAGAAGCTTTTGAAAAACTCTATAAATAGCACATCCAATCCAAGCAAAGGTTACACAACACATATCAGAGTAATTAGAGATTAATTGCATTCTTGCATTATAGCATTCTATTTTTATTATTCATAGCATCATCAATAGTCTTTCATTTTCAGAAATCATGTCTTAGTTTAAGCATTACATGCATTTCATATTCATTCTTGTTCTTTAGGAGGACTATTCATTGAGCCTAGAATACAAATCTTAGAGCCAGCTGGAATCAATGAAAATACTAAAGATAAAGGATGATAGGACGACATCGATAACAGGATACTAAGTTTGCAATCTTTATTACTTTAATATTCTATTTTGATATAATTTCTTATTGGTGTGTTTGATTCATTCATTTTTTACATATTTAACGCTCACAAAATTGACGACACATTATTGGCGCCCACCCATCATGGGGCCTTGCCCCGTTTTTAACATCTACTTGCAGGTTTCTGACAGGATCTCGCATTCTAGAATTCAGATTTTTGACAAAAAAATTTGTTTTAGTGCATACGAGGATTTCTGAAGCACATCTGCAGGTTTTTAAAGAACATCTTTGGCTTCTTTCAATGCTTTTGTAGGTACTTTGGCACATCTAGGAACTATTTTGGTGCATCTACAAAATAGAAGGGCACATATGCTTGACTTAGTTTGTTAAAAAAATTGAAAAACAAAAAAAAAAAAAAAATTTAGTTGCATTCTGTTTTAGCACATTTGGGAGTTTTCATATCACATTTAGGAATTTTTCTAGTGCATTTACTGTCTATTTTAGCACATTTACTTGTTTTTGTGGCACATACAGGTGATATTTTGGCGCATACAAGTTGTAACTAAACAGGTCTCTGAGTCTGATGCCTTTCGTAGACAGAACCTTTTTTTGGCTTAAAAAGAAATAATCTAGGATAGTCACAGTTGGTTTTAAAAGGAAACAACTCTAGGATAGACATGGATTTAAAATAAAGCAATCTAGGATAGTCACCACACACTGATTTTGTGGTTAAAATGAATCCCATGCTTTCTTTGAAGCAACATCTTCACATAGTTTAGATCATTGTGATTTGGGTTTTAAAGAGAATAGTGTCTACTGTGTTTGTGGCAATAGGTCTATGCTCTCTCCTTAACTGGGGGACCAGAATACTAGAATTTCCTTTTACATTCATGTAATTTTACTACTTTATTACATCCTGTAGAGGGCCTTCTCTTGTGGGTTCAAGCTAAAGCTAGGCTATTCTGCCCCACTATAAAATTTAAAAAAAATCAAGAGAAATCCTCTTTTCCCGATAGTGTGCAAGATAACCATCCCCAAAGCCTTTGTTCTAAAGGTTGGGAGGTCTCCTAAGGGAGTTTATTATTGCCGCACCAAACAGAAATCCTTACTACGAACCTAGTGTAGTATCTAGCCGAAGTCAGTTTCTGAACATCATAATAATCACAGTGCAGGGGAGGGAAGAATCTACCCCCAAGATACTCACCATATAACTGCCAAGGACCGTTTGCTCAAGGGATCTGGTATCCACTTCCATCACTCTAAGTACATGCCTAGAAAATACAAAAACATGAGCGCCCCTTCAGGGGTGACACAACTGTGTGAGTCGACGTAGTTTTAAGATGTGGGCTATTGATTATTATGATGACTTACTTGAGTACTAAGAGTGAGTTTGTCTAAATTGTCTGTCATGTGTGAAACCTGTGAAAACATTTTTTGAAAAAATATTTTTGAAACATACACTTGATGTTTAGTATAGGACTTAAAAAACAATCATTTTCAAGGTGTTTGTTGTGTTTTCAATAACACTAATTCAGATAAAAGATCATCTGAAATGAACATGTCAAAATTTATCTGAAAACTGTTTTCAACTATTCAGGAAAATACCTTGGAAAAACTGTTTTAGCACATCTAGGGTATATTCTAGTGCATATAAGGTCTGTTTGAGTGCATTCATTGGTTAAATCAGTGCTTTTAGGGTCTATTTCAGCACATTTGGAGTCTATTTTGATGCATAGGCTAAGTATTCTGCAAACAGTTTTTGGGTCACTATCAAAAATTTTCTGAAGCGCATATAGGATAGAGAGTAGCGCATCTAGAACATATTGAAGTTCATTTGACCATTTCTTTGGTGCATATCCCTATTTCTGAAGTGCATATAGGCCATAGAAAAGTACATCTATCATTTTTCCTGAATCAATGTTTCTGGTAGATCTAAGTTTATAGCATTCCTGGTCCAGTAGCATATTTTCTCTCATGCTTAGGGAGTGGAAATCTACCAAGTTTGTTAAGAAGTCAATTACCAATAGGATCAGGAAACCCAAGAAAACTCTAGGCTACAAGAAAATATTACAACGAAGGAAGTTTTTATAAAAAAGTTGACATGTATTGCTCCATTATCACAAATTTCTCCATAGATACCAAGATTTTATCAGAGGATTTACTGACGAATATGCTATGGACTCTCTAGATTCACTAGCCTATTTTCAAAGAAGAGCTCTCTCTCAACGACATAATCACAATTAGCCTCTTGATTTCAACTACATACCACAACCTTCTATCAAATATTTGACGCATCCTACTCAAATACTTTAGTGAGTTGAAATAGGATTTTTAATATACTGATCATTCTTCAAAAACAAAGATCAAATCTTACAAATGCACTTTCCATCGCAAACTTCTAAATTCTTGGTTCAACTTCTCCCAACAAGATTCTGACATCCTTTATCATTGGAAACCACAACCATGAATTAGGAAACATAGTTTTGATCATATCATAAGATTTTCATCTTATTAGATTAAAACATCATCATTGATTGCACTCATCAAACTATGATCTAAGTTTAGGAGAACATCTTGAAATCATATGCCTATTTTTACATGATCACAATACAATAAATTGAAGGAAGATATTCAACAAGAAGATCATACATCAACAACTCAAGAAGAAGGTGAAAATAGTGATCCCCTTTATAGCGTGAGTCAAAATCCCCTTTTTGAAGACAACAAGACCAAAAGAGAAAATAATTTGTTTGCTTCTATTAGAGATCTAAGAAAAACACCTGAGGATAGTGAAGATGAACAAGAAGAAGAACAACACCTTAAAGAAGCCGAACAAGATCCTCAATTTCTCAGAGTAGTAGAAAGGCTTGTAGAACGAGACAAACAAAAATATTTCTTATTTCTGGCTGATAAAGGAGCTAAACTACCTCATGACTTTAACACTGAGAACATAAAGAGTAATCCTAATGAAACACCCTTATCTGGTCTTAGTGCCTTGACTCAATATGTTAAAACATTAGAAGGGAAAATTAAAGTTCTAGAAGGGGGACCCACAACAAAGACATACGTTCTTGATGGTATTTTTCCATATCCTTTTGATCGACATCTCAACATGATTTTATTTCCTAAGCATTTTGAAATTCCAAAGTTTGATCGTTATAACGAAAAATTGGATCCCATTAACCATATTAGAGACTTTTGAAACATGACTTTAGAATTTTCTCATGAGGATACATACTTAATGCATTTGTTCCCACGAAGTCTTGGAGGCCAATCTATGGAATGGTTATCAAAAATTACCTATCAAAACATTTAAGGAATTGATCAACAGTTCATCTCTCAATATTCCTATAACATACAACACCAAATAACAATGATTCATCTATGCAAGGCTAAGCAAAAACTTAAATCATTCATCACATTTCTTTAGAGATGGAGAAGATTGTTCACCGATATCCACCTCATGTTCCGAAAAGGAAAAGATCACTACATTCATAAATAGCTTGGATCAAGAGAGTTATTGTCTAAATCTTCATTGTCCTCCCTCTTTTCAAAAATGATTAAAAATGCAATCATGATTGAAAATGCATTAGTCCAAAGAAGGATAATCAAACTTGATAAAGACAATCCTAGCTCCTCAAATCACCACAATGACAAATCTATATTTTGGACAAAAAACATGGTGAATGATGGTGTTGTGGATGCACATCATGTCTGTTAAGCTTGCTTAGTGTTCCACAACAACAACTACAACAATGTCAACTCTTACAAATCGGAAACAACTCCCCTCCTCGAGGAATAACCAAAATCCAACTCTTGTTCCAAATCAAATAATACCAACAATCAAGGGTATCATGGAAACAACAATAAAAATACCTTGGGAAATACATCAAACATGATCAGTAGCGATTTTCATTTTTCTCCAATAGAAGAACGCTTACTTCATTGGGACAATTCACCCTTAAAGACTTGATGGTAAAGAATGTGATTACCCTACTACCTCAACGTAACTTTGAACCTAGTGTGAAGCCACCATCATGGAATGATGCATACTATTGTGAATATCATAGATGTAAAGGCCATTGTATGAATAATTGCCAAGCTTTGAAGAATGCTATTCAAGATTTAATCGACAAAGACATTGTCACAATAGAATGGAACCAACAATCAAATGAAGACCACCAAGCATTTTGAAATCCTTTTCCAACTATCAAAGGGTGAGTCTTTGGAAAGAATGTGAATCATGTCGATGAGCATATAATCAATCATATCTACGATGACAAGTAGGTTAATGTTATAAAAGTCTAAGAGAAAATGGAGTATCAAGAAGTTAACATAACAACAAGGGCACAAGCTAAAGTTTTCCTAAAAGGCACTCCTTCAAAATCCATTGTGCCACTACCATCATATCAATATGATTTAATCAATCAACTTGGAAAAACTTCTACCCGGATCTCTATCTTGGAGCTTAAAGATTTCCCTAGTGCATAAAGAAATTCTAGACAAAGCCTCATTGAAACAACTATATTCAATGATCTAAATGTGGATCAATTTCAAGCCATGGTGGGAAATTTATCCTCACCCACATTCCTTTCATTCTTAGAAAAGATGATGTTTCCATGACACATCCCCATAATTCATCATTATACTTAGAAGTCATGGTCAATAAATTTTGTGTTTGACGAAGTTCTAATAGATGGAGGTGCTGGTTTAAACATATGTACCAGAAATTAATTTGAGCTTTAGGATTTTCTAAGGATTCCATTGATTCCAAAAAGATTACCATTAAACCTATGATGATGAGGAAAGAGCATCCAAGGGTTTAATCATGCTACCAATCAGTGGGACCCATTATGAAAATACTTTCTCTCAAGTATTAGATCGTGATCTCGATACAACATCCTATTGGATCATCCTTGGATCCATGACATGCAAGTTGTACCTGTACATATCATTGTCTTAAGTTTCCTTATGACAAACAAGAGATCATGATATTAGCCGCTAATTTCAAACTTGTGCTACCATCAAAGCTAGTCAAGAATTTGGTTCCTAACAATCAAGAAGCTACTAGCACTTCTCCAAAAGTTGATACACAAATCGTCGACTAACCAAAACCTTTGACAAGCAATTACAGCTCAAGGATAATGGTATAGGAGAATATTCTCTCCGCTAATCTTCCTATGTCACCTCACCACATGGACAACCTTCTATCATACACCATCGATATCTACCAACATCAACACAATCGGTGTAAAACCAATCAAAAAATTTAATGGACAATTTATCAAGGAGAAATTCCCGATGGAAGATCCTAAGGATAGCGAAATGCTAAAATGGCTCTATAGAGATGAATATGAAGATGAAACAGTTCTTAATATCAAGTTACCAACTGATAAATATGATAAGGGATATTCAATCATTCAAAAGATGGGCTATGGGGGTAATGGTCTTATCAAAAAAAGAAAAGGAGTAGTTGAGCCTATTGATCCTCCAGGACTCGCTGCAAAAGATAAAACAGGACTAGGCTATGATACTAGCTCAAAGGAAACAACATCCAAACAATTGAATAGTACTGTGCTCACATTGCAAGAAAGATCTGATCCAAAGGAAGCATGCTTAACAACAATTCAGAATTTTGTTGATAATAACTGTGACATAGACTCTGGAGAATATGAATGGGATACCATCCATAATGATGAATTCTGGAGGGAGAAATAGATTGATGTGATACACAAGTATACGCCTACTCTAATCAAAGGAGAAGGTTCAGAGACCCAACCACATGAATCTAAACTAATACGCAACTGAGTCTAGTGATATCGAGTTAGATTTAATCGAACAAGACTATCATGAGGACAGTAACATCATTGATCTGCCTCATACCTCGGATCCTATAGACACCTCCGTTATGACCATAACCATAGGCAATTTCATACAACCTAATGACCTGCTACTACTAATACATCACAATCTCATTGACTGGGATCTATATGAACCTCTAGATATACATATGTTTCCAACTGATGAATCTATCGTAAACTTCCTTTCCGTAGATGATGTAAATGATTGTTCCACTGGTGATTTTCAGCATGAGATCCTTAGTCAGGAGAGTGTCAATTTTCCTAGCTACAAAAGTAAAAATCAAAAAGAAATATCTAATGGTGAAAACCAGAATCTGCTAGTGTTAGATCAAACAAAAGATAAAACAAAGAGTGTAATAGATAGTGAAAACCTTTTTAAGGCACCAGATGATGGGATGCTTGACACTCTCCTGGAGCACTATCATGAGCGATCACCTATTTTTATTGATCCTAAAAAGTAGTTAATCTTGAAACTACAAAGAAACTGAGGATTCTATAGTTAGTAGCATCAATGACAGATAAAGAAGTACCTAAGCTCATGGAATTTCTCAGAGAAAATCAAGTCAATTTTTCCTGGTGTTATGTAGACATGTCAAGTCTTGATCCTGATCTTATAATGCATCACTTATCCATTAAATCAGGAGTAAATCCGATGAAACAAAAACTTAGAAAGATGCATCCTCATGTGGCACTACTAGTTAAAAAATAACTTAAGAAACTCCTCGATGTGGGATTTTCAAGATCAATTGACTATGTAGAATGGATCTCCAACATTGTTCCTATATCCAAGCCTAACAAAAGTGTTTGAGTGTGCATAGATTTCAGAGATCTTAATAAGGAATTTCCTAAGGATGATTTCCCTCTTCCAAGCATTGATACTATAGTTGATCTAATAGCTGGCCATTCCATGTATTCACTAATGGATGGTTTTCTTGGTTATAACAAAATCAAGATTGCACCTGAAGACTAGGAAAAAACAACTTTCACCTGTCCTTGGGGGACTTACTGTTGGAATTTCATGCCTTTTGGTTTAAAGAATGCTGGTGCTACATACCAAAGGGCTATGACTACAATTTTTCATGACATGATGCACACATTCATGGAAGATTATGTCAATGACGTACTGGAAAAATCATGCACAAGAGAAGGACATCTCGAGATATTATCTAAAATATTTGCAAGGTTGGAAAAGTTCAAAGTACGCCTCAACCCTAAGAAATGTGTTTTTAGAGTCACATCTGGAAAACTCTTGGGATATATAGTTTCAACAAAAGGAATTGAAGTAGATCCCGCCAAGGTACAAGTAATCATGGAAATGCCTCCACCAAGGAATATCAGTCAGTTGAGATCACTACAGGGACGACTTCAATCTATATGAAGATTCATTGCACAACTAGCAGATAAATGTCTACCTTTCACACATCTACTACATAAGAATGTTCCTTTCAAATGGGATGATAAGTGTGAAATGGACTTTCAAAAAATCAAGCAGTATTTAATGAACCCACCCATTTTGATACCATCAAATCTGAACAAACCACTCATCTTATACATTGCTGCCACATAGACATATTTGGGGGCATTGTTAGCACAAGAAGACTCTATAGGAAAAGAACATACAATCTATTATATCAGCCGAACATTAACAGATCATGAACTCAACTACACTTTCATTGAGAAGGCTTTCCTAGCAGTGGTCTTTGCCTCCCAAAAATTTTGACATTACATGTTAACTCATACAATCGATCTGTTTGTAAAGATTGATCCACTCAAATATCTGCTAAGCAAGGCCACGTTGACAGGAAGGTTAGAAAAATGGTTCATGATCTTAAGCGAGTTTGATATTCATTATATTGATCACAAAGCAATAAAAGGAAAAGCTATTGTTCACCAACTGGCTAAAGCACCCCTACAAGCAGAACATCCCATGCACATTGAATTTCTAGATGCTAATGTCTTCACAACAGAGTCAATGCAACCTTGGTCATTATATTTTGATGGCTCATTTACTCAACATGGATCAAGGATAGGCATACTCTTTGTTACCCCTCAAGGAAATACCATTCCTCGGTCATATCGGCTAATGTTTCCATGTACTAATAACATAGACGAATATGAAGCTTTAATCACTGGACTCAAAATAGCATTGGAATGGAGAATCATAGAATTGTAAGTCTATCGTGACTCATAGTTAGTCATTAACCAAATTAATGATGACTATCAAACCAAGGATGAAAAATTGTTGCCATATAAGAAAATGGTTGACGATTTCAAGAAATACTTTGTAGACATCAAGTTCATACAAATTCCAAAGCTTGATAACAAGGCAGTTGATGCTATGGCCACAATCGCTTCATCGTTACAACTCCTAGAAACTCAGGCTCACTACGAATTTCTGGTGGAATAATCATTTACTCCTTCTTATAAAACACCTGAAATTCAAATCATTTGCCACTTAGTAGGATCTGATTCACCTTGGTATGGAAAGATTTATGCCTACCTAAAAGACAACATCTTACCACTTGACATATCTCGTAACCAAAAGCACAATTTTATCTGCCAATCCTCTCACTATACCCTTATCACTAACACTCTTTATCGCCGCGGTCTTGATGGTACTTTACATCAATGTATGGAACATGACAAATCTGGTAAGGCTTTACAAGAAGTTCATGGTGGCATTTGTGGTACTCATTCAAGTGGACTAACCTTATCCAATAAATTGATTAGAATGGGTTACTACTGGCCTACAATGGAGAGGGAATCATTCACTTTTGTAATGAAGTGCTCTAAATGTTAGATACATGGAAATATCATTCATGCACTAGCATAGGAACTACAACCATTTGTACCAACCTGGCCATTCTCTCAATGGGGCTTGGATTTAGTGGGCAAGATTCATCCTTCATCTTCGAATGGGCACAGCTTCATCATCACAGTGACAGAGTATTTTACCAAGTGGATTGAGGCAGTACCTCTCACTAAGGTCACTGGAAAACAAATCTCATCATTCATACTCAATTATCTCATTTGTTGGTATCGCATTCCCAACTCCATCATCATAGATAATGGATGACCATTCAAGAATCAGGATGTTGACAAACTTTGTGAGAGATTCCATATTCAACACAGATACTCAACACCTTACTATCCACAAGGGAATGGCCAAGCAGAGGCCTCAAATAAAACAATATTGAAAATTTTAAAGATTGTGAATGATGTAGGGAAAGATTGGAACGTTCAACTCAATCCTGCATTATGGGCTTACCGAACTAGTATCCAAACGCCAATTGGAGCAATGCCATTTGCTCTTGTCTATGGAGCGGAATCCATCCTACCTTTAGAGGTTGATATTCCATCACTTAGAGTATCACAAAAAGGTCTCATAACAAATGATGAATATAGAGTTTCCCGACTTCAAGAACTGGAACTTCTTGATGAAAAGAGACAATGAGTAGCTGATCATTTGAAAGCCTATCAACAAATGATGTCTCACAGCTATAATCATAGATTCAAACCATGTACCTTTCAGGTTGGTGATCTTGTTCTAAAAGAGAACCTATGCAATCAACAAGACAGAGAGAAGAAAGGAAAGTTTGAACCTAATTGGTTGGGTCCTTATGTGGTCATAGTCGTGTACGGTTCAAGAGCATACAAGCTATCAATGCCAGAAGGGGACCTATTTGACGAACCCATCAACAACATGCACCTAAAAAAGTATTATGTTTGAAGTAGTTATCATCATCCAGAAAAAATCCTGAAGAAAAACAAAAACACCGGAAAAAGTCCTAGAAAAAACACAAAAACAACAAAAAAAGTCATAAAAAAACCCAAAAACAGAAAAAGTCCTGAAGAAATACAAAAACAGCAGAAAAAGTCCTAAAAAACAAAAATAGCAGAAAAAGTCCCGAAAAATACAAAAGCAAAAAGGTCTTGAAGAAATAAAAAAACAAGAAAAGATCCGAAGAAATACAAAACAACAAAAGGTCCTGAAAAAATGGTTACCCTGTGAAAACCTGGCAAACAAGCATCTAGTGACCAAAAAACAAAAAAAAATGCAATAAAAACAAATAGTGCAAATCTGGCAAACAGACACTATTTGTAGCTCTTCATCTATTAGTTCATGTTTTGCAATAGCCTTTCATTTCAAGCATCCTTCCTTCATCTTAGGATCATACCAGCATCATGTTAACATCATTTTCCTAGAACGATAACGTCTTATCATGGCTTGATTTTTGGTACATATCCATTTCAACAAGTTGTGTCAAATACTAAGGGCAAAACATTGACATACTCTGGGGCAACCAACTTTCAGGTTCTACCAAAATAGCTCAACAATGCTATAGAACCCAGTCATGCAAACAAACAATGAACACACATGAACAACTATCCAATCATTGAACCACATCACAACGGTTTTTTTTAGCAAAATGCCATATCATGGCTCATATCTAGATGATCTAAAATATGAATAATGATTGGAATATCAATTTTACATTTTTCACAATGGTTGTTTGATTTTCGACATCACCTCTCTAGAGCACACTCAATGATGTACTGAATAGAGTGACAAGGAAGGAGGATAATTTTTCTTTGTCTATTGTCTTGAGGTTAACTATCGATTTGAGGAAAATATGTTCTGAAACATGATTTCCAAAGCATATCATTAACGAAAGTTCCAAATTTGCACCAGAAGGTGGTTAGTCTTTATTTTTTTATGCAAGAAATGCTCAAGTCATCTCATTTCAATTATACCTCGATGCTTGTGTTTGCTTGCTATATCAAAAATCATGAAAGTTGTACTCTGGTCATCATCGGTGCTAATTTCCCCTATGATGCTTGTACATACTTCCAAAAATTTTATAAGGCTCCATGATGATTCAAAAAAGCTACCCAAAGGCTCAATGAACAGTTGGTTTTATTTAGTTTCATTTCATTTAGATCAATGTATATATTTTGCATACTAGATTCGCATTAGAGTTTCACACAAGGCTGAATAGATAAATCAACGGTTGTCATGTCTCTTTGGATTATATGTGGAGGAAATTTGGACATTTGTTTCATCCTCATTTCATTATCATTTCATCTCGGTCTTGTGCATATCATATGGTTTAACATCCATCATTGGGATCCTTTCCCATTTATGTATCCTTCCTCATGCATTATCATTTCATATTTCATATCGTTTCATTGTATATCATGGGACATTCTCATTTTTTATCATCTTCATTTCATTCTCATGCTTTTCCAATCCTTTTATCATTTCGTATCATTCATTCATACATTTAACCTTTTTTCATTATTATCCCATTCATCATTACATATCATTTCAATTTTATCATTTTTTTTTAGTTTTATCATTGTATCATTCCATTTCATTTCATTTAATCATTTCATTCCATTTCCTATCATTTCATTTCATAACATATCATCTCATTTTATTACATCTCATATCACTACATTACATTTCAATTTTTTCATTTCATTTATTATCATTCCATATCATTTTAATTTTCTCATTTTATCATTACATTTTCCATAACATTTCCATTTTATCATTTTATCATTTCATTATTTACTCATTTTTTTCATCACATCATTCTCTCATCATTTTTTTATCATATCATTATCATTCATATAACTATCATTTATCATCTCATCGGTTCATATCATTTTATCATCTCAAGTCACTTCATAATTCATTTTATCATCTCTTTTCATTCCATTTTATTATTTCATTTCATCATTACATTTCATATCATTATATTACATTTCATTTTATCAATCCACATCATTTCAATTTTATCATTTTATCATTCCATTACATATCATTGCATTATATTATCATTTCATTTCCTTTTCATCTCATTTACATTACATCATTAGGGTTACCATATCATCTCATTTCATTTCATATCATTACATATCATTTTATCATCTCATCAATCTTTTCAATATTCATTACATTTCATAGCATACATTTCATCATTTATCATTCACGTCATTTCTCATTTTCAAATACCATTTATACAACATTTGATTCATATTACATATCATATGGAAAAATCATCACATCACATCATCATCATTTATAATATTTTGGAAATTCAAAAACACAATAATTTTATACAAACATCACATTTCCACATCATTCATAATTCATATCATTTCATATGATCTCGACACATTTCATTTTTACCATCATCATTCACCTACATAAGATCATTAGTACACATCATATCGTACATCATCATATCATAATCATATCACATCATCCTACAAATCATGTTAGTCAGTAGATCATATATCGAAATCCATATCACATAAACAAGGAAATACATGCATATCCATCTCATATCATCATATCAAATGCAATACATTATCAAAACTCATCACCACTGCATATCATCGCTCATCAAAAATACATACAAATGTCCAATAGTCCAATGACACTGAAAAGTCTCAAAAGAAAAATGAGATATGATAACAAATTAATGTACATGCTCCAAAGAATATGTGATACATCACATAAAATCCTGCATACATCAAGGTTGGTTGGTAGACCCCCCTGATGGAGCTAGTCTCACAGATGGTGGTTTGCCATTGGTCCCTGCATCTGGATCCCGTCGAGGTCCGATAACACCCAAACTCTATGTTCATGTATGTGTCATGCTCCTAGTCCTAGTATGGGACCATGGGAAAGGTTCTTTGCACTCAGGAGGATATAACTCCTCGTATCTGACCCGGTAATACTTAGCCTCTCTAGCCATCTCAAAGCCCTTTGTGATGGCCTTTCATAATGATGCACTCTCCATGGTTCCCATAAGCCTCTGTGCAACACCCTCGGCCTTGACCACCCTCTATCTCAATGCATCTATCTATGTCATCACTTGGGTTAATTGTGGGTCTAGAGTAGGAGGTTGTGCTTGTGCCTGTGCCTGTGCCTGTGACTAAGTTAGTTGTGCCTGTAGCTATGTGACCAATCCCTGTGCCTGCACCAACTGACTCTGTAACTGCACCTGGGCCTATAGGGTATCTATCTGTCCCTGTTGTGATGATGAACCAACCCTAATCACTATCCTCCACCCAATCCCATTCCTCAGCCTTCGCATGATCTAGATACTGCTCAAAATATCTGGCCTCGACCTCCCAGGCACCTGCCTCTCATCTCTGTCATCATCCCTATCATCCCCATCTGATCTCTCCTCCTCATCTCTGCTCTCCTCATCATCTCCCCTAACCACAGCCTGCTCACCACCTGCCACATACTCTTGTCTCCCTACCCCTAGCTGTGGTATGACCAAAATGGCTGCTGGCTCATCGGGACATGTAAACCGTGGGAAGGGATGTGTATGATAATATACTGAGTACTCATTGGACATACTAGCATCAACAATATCTTGTTTGTCATCCCATGCCTCAGGCACTAAATCCATATACTTTGTATATGCTATCTAATATGAAATACACAACCCCCATCCCCCCTCATCCCTGCTCCATGCATAGTGAGCAACCCCCTGCGACATCCCCTGTGTGAAACCGAACAGTTGTTGCACTCGCAATGCCAAGAATCTCTCTAAAATGAAGGGTGTACGACCTATCAGAAATCATGGAATACCTACGAGTGGCATCTCTATGTGATCTGTATCCCATGGCTCACAATCTAGGTATGGTCGCCATATCATTGCATCAAGATCATTTAGGCACCGTCTATAGTAATCTACCTTGCCCAGCTTAGGCTAGACAAGGAACATCGAATATGCATATACATAAGGCATGCCTGGTGGCCTCACTCTAGGACACGCCGGTCTCATCACAACAAGATGCTCCCATGCCCAGATCTGTAGTAGTGTCATGCCACATAACAAACTGGATCCACCCCTGTATACCACCTGATGTAAATCATGATATAGGTGAGCTAACATACAACTCCCCCAGGCATATCTCTGTGGCTGTAGTAATATCTGCTCGATGATCCTCCCCCATCCCATTAATAGTCCCTTTGACTAGCGATCCAAACAAAGGAGACCTCCAATGAATGAACCTAAAACTACAGGCAAGGCTGGGTATCCTCTGAAGTTAGCCCATGGCACCCAGTACCCTGCTATTTGCACATCACCAAACACTCTCCTCAGAGCATCTGTACCACCGAGTTCCTTGTGATCATAGAACATAAGGGTGACAACTACGGGAATACCAAGAATCTTGTACACATCTTTTGGAGTCACAGTCACCTCACTAGTCAAAAAATGAAAGGTGTTGTGCTCCAAATGCCACCTCTCTACTAGTGCAATCAACAATCCCCTATTGACCCGAATCAGTGGCATGGCCAACAAGGATCTCAATCCACATGTCCCTATCAATGCTACCTCATCTAGTGTTAGCTCGGCTATCCTATCCCACCCTGTCGAGGGACACTCCCTAATCTGGAGGTTTTTGAAAACCTCCTATTTTTGAGTAACACAAGATAGCCAATCAACATTATATCAATGATTCAATCTCAACCAAGCGAAATCAATTTGACTCATATCTATCTATGACCCATATCAGTGACACATAATCAATTTGACTCATATCTATCTATGACCCATATCAGTGACCCATATCCGTGAACCATATTAGTGACCCATATCAGTGACCCATATCAAGTGTTGTATCTAGGTGACTCATATCAGGCAATCAATACACCAACTATCTATGTGAATATCACATTAATCTATTCTATCATCAACTACTATTTTTTTTCTTTCTCAAGAATGCAAATTTATCAAAAATCAAATCATCATCCTATTTGTTTTCTATCGTAGAAACAAAATTTATTAGCAGTCCTATCAATCGTCTACTATTTGTTTTCTATCATAGAAAGCAAATTTATCTGCAATCCTATCAATCATCTACTATTTGTTTTCTATCACAGAAATCAAATTTATTAGCAGTACTATCAATCATCTACTCTTTGTTTTTCATACAAGGGAAATAGAGTTATCAGCTATCTACTCTTTGATTTCTATTTTTGGAAACTAAGTTATCAATTATTTATCAAATTTTCTATCCATCTCAACATGATGATAAGACAATTTTTCTATCTATTGACCAAGCAAGCAATATACATCATCATTTTTCCATCAATTTCATCAAATCACACATTTTGTCTCTTATTACCAGATGTGCTAATCTGCGGCCTCTATGCGCTAAAACTCATATGCGCTATTTTGTGTCCTAGATGCACTAAAACCCTAAAAGCACTCAAACTCTAATCCAAAGTGCCACTATATTTCTTGGATGCATGACAACCCTAAATGCGCTAATGTTTTCCCTAGATGCGCTAAAACCCTAATTTTTCTAAGGCATCATATATGCGCTCCTATTTTTATCGAATGTGCTAACCTGGTTTCTATGCTACATATGCTAAATCTATCCTATATGCGCTACTCTTTTCATCAAAAGTGCTCAAACAGTTATCGAAAGCACTAAATTTTTTCTAAAAGCGCTAAAACAGAAATTTAAAACCTAAAATCCATGGAAAACAGGAAAATTTTACTCCATACCAAAAAATTTGAAAGCATACAAAGTTGGATTGACTCACTGGTGGTCCATAAGCAACTAGTCTCTAGTATCGGTAGGCCTGCTTGAATCTATGATGGTGATACAGAATCTCCATTTCACTAGGTCACTATCAGAGCTATAGGATTCTCAAAGTCAGAAAGTGGAAATTATTTGTCCTTTTCTCCTTTTTTACCTTTTAAAGGTCAACTCAAGGTGAGTTTTGTGACATTTTTATCTTTTTCTCTAACTTGGACTTTATTTTCACACTGGGGCATCCTTATACATCATTTTTTGAGAGCTAAATCATTGAATTCGCATCAACATCAAAATCTCATCATCAACTTAAAATTTTCAAACACTCCTAATCATCAGTGATTTACCTCCCGAGGGGGCATCATTAACACCAGCAGCATTTTTTCGATCAAAAGCATATCAGAACTAGGTCAGGGGCATATTTTTCAGAAAAGGGGCAAAGTCAAACACAACAAATTTTGAAAGAAGGAATATTTTCTTTGAAGCAATGCATTTCACACATTACTTCAAAGAGGGGGAAAATGTAGATGCATAAAATTGGTCATATCTATTTAATCCTGGCATTTAAATAAATATTTATTATTTAATTAATTTCTCTAAAGTCTTCTACATTTGATTAAATTTAATTAATTTAATTATATTGTTCATTCAAATTATTCTTCTATCATGATTAAATAAATTGATTTTTATTTAATTATTAAACATTCATATGTCCACTTGATTAATTAAATAAATACACTTTATTTATTTTAATTAATTATCACTTTTTGAATTTAATTAAGTCTTTTTTATTTAATTAAATTTAAATATTCCTTTTCAATTTCTTCTCCAGGTTGATTAAATATATTATTTAATTAATTTCATTTACATACCATTTCTTAAAATTTTAATTAAATATCTTTATTTAATTGAATATCTTCCATATCTTTTCATAATCATAATTAAATATTCTATTTAATTATGAAATCTCCCATTATTCTTCAAATCTAGGGTAAATATTCTATTTTAAGAAGAATCTCTGGGTTACCCTTAAATGAATAATTGAATTTAATAATTCATTATTTATCTTCTTCAAAATATTTCCATAATCTCACAGAAAGATGATTTTTACAAATCATCTTCATCATCTTATCTTACCTCTTTTACAGAAAAAGAAAACAAATCTTTCTTTTTTCTTTCTTCTATTTTTCTTCAGTCTTATCCATCCTCAACAGTTCGATCTGCCAGGAATTTTCACAATCGTTTATCATATCAACCAATTAGAAGCTTTTGAAAAACTATAGAAATAGCACAACCAATCCAAGCAAAGGTTACACAACACATATCAGAGTAATTAGAGATTAATTGAATTCTAGCATTATAGCATTCTAGTTTTATTATTCATAGCATCATCAATAGTCTTTCATTTTCAGCAATCATGTCTTAGTTTAAGCATTAAATGCATTTCTTATTCAATTTCATTCTTTAGGAGGACTATTCATTGATCCTAGCATACAAATCTGAGAGCCCACTGGATTCAATGAAAATACAAAAGATAGAGGATGATAGGATGACATTGATAACATGATACTAAGTTTGCAATCTTTATTACTTTAATATTCTATTTTGATATAATTTCTTATTGCTGTGTTTGATTCATTCATTTTTTACATATTTAATTCTCACAAAATCGACCACACACACACACACACACACACACATAGATATACATATGTCTACATCTATATATATATATATATATATATATTTATAGTGTGGCATCCAAAAAAAAAAGAACTTTTTTTTTATTTGATTTGTAGTTTTTAATCTGAAATGAGTCAACCATTGAACCAATGCAGTAGCTACCTCTCTTCAAATAGGGAAAAAATGTAGACACTTGAATCATAAATACTAACATCATTTCATCCTAAAATCCATCTTCTTTTCACTTAATTGATTAAAATTTCATAGCTATTTTACTAATTGCATCACTTTCATCTATTAACCTGATTGACCTAATTGTATGAATTCATTCCCTTTCATGTTAACATTCCATCCTATTAAATTGAGTAAATCAAATTATTTAATATAATCCTTAATGTTCTCTTATTAAATTAAATAACCCTAAGTTATTTAATTAAACATCCTAACAGTTTCCCCCTTTTCGTTAAATTAATTAATTATGTAATGAATATCCTGATTCCCCTAACTTGCATAATTAAAACTTTATTTAATTATCAACTTACTAATCTTCCTACTTGTAAAGGAATATTCGAAGGGAATATTCCTCCTTTGGACATTCCTCAAAAAAGGGAATATTCCCATGGAATATTCCTTTCCATAATTAATTTTTTTTAATTAACTAAATATCTAATTTTCCTTACCCATGAGAATATTATTTGAGAATATTCTCTTTCTTCACTCATTTGAAAAAGGGAATACTCCTTTTTTGCAACAAACTTTCAACAAAGCTTCTTGTGCAAGTTTTCAAAGTGTGTTTTTTTGGATGAATGTAAGCCCTTGATTAAATATCATCTTGCATCCTCAACCCGATGGGAATCCACGATCCATGCCTCCCCCTTCCATCCATCTTAACTATTGATTAACTTTCTTAACTATTGATTAAATTTTTCAATCTTAGCCCTTCATTTCTTATTTGTCCTCCTATCTTTTAAGAGAAAACTCATGCTATTAAAATTGCTTTCATCTTGCACTCATATTTCATGTTTTAGAAGGAATTTTAGGTTAATTTATTGCATCATATTAGCTTAGCTTCCATTAATGGCTTGCATGATAACATAAGTGCATAAATTTAGCATATTTTGTAATTTTCATTTTAATCTTTTGAAGCTTGCATACATTTAGATTATATTTGCATACACCCATATCAATCATCTTAGCATTCATCATGTTAATTTAGTATTTAAATAATCTTTCATCACACATATTTCATCAGTTTCGTCTATTCTCTTTAATAGAATTAACCAAAACAAGCTCATTATCAAAGGGATCTAGAAAGAGTCACCATTCCAGATCAACCTGACTCCACTCCCCCAATAGGATAAGTTTCAATGGAGTAGAATAGGTGTTTTTGAAGCTTTTGTATTTTAATATGTTATTTTTAATGGATTCTTAGTTTAGTTTACATTAAATGATCTTATTGGACTAATGTTTAGTGGTTCAAATATACTTTGAATCCTCATGGATCAAGTGTAGTCATTCTACACCAAGTCATCAACCACAATGGTTAATAAAACCTTAAAATACAAGGATCTAATATAGATATGGGTTTGATCAGGTGTGCTAGAATGTAGATCATGAAAATGTGGATCATAAATAACAACAATATCAAACTCACACTCTCATAATTACATGATAAAGTTCAAGATCTTGGATCATGATATACAATTTGGATAAGAAGTATATTCATCATAGCTAAGATCTTGTTTCTCTCCATTGTTGGTTGCTCTTCAAAGTAACAAACTATGAAAGAATAATAATGATATGATGTAGTGATAATGATAAAATTTCAAAGATAAATGATACCTATGCTTGATAAATATCAATGCTAATGCTCGATAATACTCTATAATAGTTGAATGCTTAAATTCTTGATAATGCTTGAATTATTGATAGATTTTTTATAGTAAAAGTGCTCAAATCATACGAGTTCTAGGAGGTTTGAATAAAATGAAATTTTCTTAATTATATGCTTCACTTAAAAAATTTGATCAATGGTGGAGATTAAAGTGCAAGATGAATAAATAAAAAAATTCAAGATAGGGTATGACCCAAATTTGAGTTTGATAAGGTGAAAGATTAGAAGAATTAAATAGATAAATTTATTTAATTGACAATGATAGTTGGAGAAATAAATAAATATTAATTTATTTATTTTAGAAGAAATTATGTAATTTTAATAAATTAACTTAATCTATTTAGAAGAAGATTGTTCATTTTTTATTAGATAAGCAAGGTAGGGCCTTGATCCCTTAGAAAATGAAAAACAGAGCCAAATAGCTCAAAAAAACAAACAAGCCCAACACAACCAATTAGAGAGAAACAACAAGAAAATAACAACTACCAACAAAAGACTAGTCAGAAACAACATACTACGAGAAACTATTCCAGAAACAGAACTTGAACCAAGCAAATCCCTTAGGGGCGTGTTAAATGAAACCACAACCTTCTTAGAAACATGTTTCTTCTTTTTGTGAACTATTGTCTAAGGAGAATCAAAGATTGAAGTTGAGAAATGTTGATCAGAAGGGGAAGACTCCCCTTTGGAGTAGCAAAAAAAGGATCAACTAATACTTCATGTGAAGCATTGGAAACCAAGCCTAAAACAACATGATTTATAGTAACATTATCCAAATCAAGGCCCCCTAGAGAAGAAACACAAACAACATTAGGAATAGCCATATCTAGAGACTGCATAACATTATCCATAGGAGGAGCAACAACCAACACAAATAAATCATGTGGAGCAAAAGGAACTTGCATAGGATGATTTGCAAAGGCAACAAGTGTATCCATAGGAGGAGCAGCAACCATAATGTCAATATTAATTTTCCTCATAGAAGGAGGAGGATTCCTTGAATCTTCATTAGAAGAAGTTGAATCAGTTGTGGGGCACACTTTTATGTGCTCATGGAGTGTGTTCTTCCACCAAGTAGAAGAGGAAACATGGCAGGAGCCTTGAGAATAGTCACATGCCAAGTGACCAACAAAAAACATTTATAATGAAAAGAAAAAACCTAGTAATCCACCATCTGAGACCATGACCAATCATTAACTTGCAATACTACCTCACAAGGTAGAGCCTTCGAAAAATCAACCTCCACTTAGTTAATTAATTAAGTTTTGAAAATAATTTAATAATACAGGAAAATAATTAATTTGGATAAATTATTTTTATTTTATTTGAAAGAGGAGTGTTAGCTAATTCAATAATTTTTAAAAATTATTTATTTATAGAGGAAATGATCAAATTTAAATATTTTTTTAATTTATTTAAATGAGGTGTGTTATCCAATTAAATATATTTTTCTACAATTGTTTAAGTCTAGAGGACCAATGATAAATTAAATTGAAATTTAATTTTTGGATGGAAAAGAGAAGTGATGAATGAATAAATAATTAAAAAAATTATTTTTAATATAGACATGATAAAAAGATTAAGAAAGTTAAATAAATAAAAATTATTTAATAATTATGGAAGAAAGGAGGAAAATTTTAGCTTAATTATATAATTCCAAATTATTTGATTAATATAGATAAATATAATGATAAGATGAAAATGCATTAGTCACTATTAGTTGTCTACAAACACTATATGAATAAAATTCTCTACAAAATTTACTATTTGGGGTAGCTTACAATGAGATTATGCCATCACTACATGCATCCATGAAGAATGAATCAAATCTACACTTGAAAACTCATGTTTTCTCATATAAACATTATGGTATATAAAATATATTTTTCTTTTATTTTCTTTTTCATGATTGGTTAGAAATATTTTGGTGATATTACTAGAAATGCAACAACACTCTTTGTTTATAGTTCTACTAAAAATGTAAGTATTATAACATTTATATTTATTGTAATGTTCTTGTAGTATATCTAAATTTTCCACTATAGTAGTTATTAAGGACTCATAAGGGAGGACAAAGTGTTTTAAACTCTTCATCACAAAAGAATAATTTATTGGCTCTTTTATGATTTATTAAATTTGGGAGTACCTTAGATTTATCATGAGTAAAGGTAACTTATATTTTAATAAAATAAAATAAAAATTAGTAAAAAAATCAAATAGATGAATAACATAATAGTTAATTATTTTTCTATATTAAATTAGAGCATTTTATAATCAAATAAGTTGCCAAAATGTTATAAGGAGAATAATTTTAGAGAATAACCATGTTTGAAATATGAAATATTAAAGATTTTCTTTAGACAATACTAAACTGTACTAGCAAAACTTATAACACCAAATAATAATATTATTAATTTATTTTAGATGATCACCCGTACATCATAATTTGACTTTTATAAAACCTTTTGAAAGAACAACTACATAAACCACCTATCAACTAATATAACATTAAATTAGCATTTTATATACTAACACCACTAAGTTGCTAAGGTCAAATATAAAAATTAAATTCCAATGCCACCTCTAAAGGTTCATAATGAGAAAATAAAATGTAAAAATAAATCATGACAACCTATCATAAATTTATATAATTTAGAAGCCTCTTTTTGAAAATAGTTTATGCACCAAGTAGAGATTCATCATGCTAGCTTCTATACCTCATAAGTATGTTTCTCTTGAGATAAATTTTGAATTTCCTAGTTTCCACCTCTCTAAAATCCATACTAAGCTACATTTATGGTGCTCGATCGGATTGTCAAATCATCCTCATATAAATTTTAAGATTCAGAAACTTCAAAAATATCTAGAAATGAATCTATATGGAGTTTCATCTATATTAGATTCCTATGTATCTTCATAATGTGGAATTCCATACTAAAAAAATGATGGTTACATAACACCCATGGCTCCTCAATCCAAGAAGGAACATAATTTTTGTGGTGGTTCTCAAATAATCTACCATCATGAAGCATAAATCTATCTAAAGATGTGTAAATTCATCTAGCCTCTGTTGCCCCCAACCTCTACTTTGATATGCTTTATCATTTATACACTAAATGTAACCTAAGTGTCTTTGAAATCTCTATCATGACTAGCATGGATGACACTGAAATCATAAACATTTGATAATATAATGAAAATAAACAATAAAAAAATGGTATTTTATTCTACTAAAAAATAGTTGCTTGTAATAAATCTCTTATCTATTTTTCTAAAAAAATTTAGCATATTCTATTCTTTGAGATATTTGACTTTGCAAGTCCTTATCTACATCTAAATAAATTTACCAAGTTTTCTACCAATTAGTGTTTATTATGAATCAAAGAAAGTTCACTTTCTCTTCACAAAAATTAAAAAAGCATATCAAACTCTCTTAAAATATTCAAGTTGAAATTAAGAAAATCCCACACAAAAAGCTAAGTGTACATTTCATTTTTACCAATGTATGCTTGCATTATTTTCTTTTATGAAGTGTTCTCCTAAGCCTCTTAAATGTCAATGATAATTTTTTATTAGAATGCTAATAAATATTCAAATTTCCTAGTTGTATTCACAATAGTGGTTAAGAATCAAGGTTTATAGAGAAAATAGGTAGGAATAAACACACAATTGGAATTCAATAGTGCATATAAAATTCACATGTGGAAATTATGAATATTTTAAATTAAAAAATTAAAATCAGTACATTTGTATAATTAACAAAATTAAATAACGATTGAATCTCAATTACACAAATACAAACACTACCAATAACATTGTAATGAAAGGTTGGAAAATATATATGTGATAGAGATCCAAAGACGCTTCGATATAGTCATTGAATTATAATTTGCGAGTTTTATCACACAATATGAATTTGTAGCAACCTCTAACCTCTTCATAAGATGTTCACCAAAATATCTTTAAAAAATACATGAAAACAACTACTATGCACAAAGATTTACAATTTATTATGGCCTTCTAGTAATAAATGTCACATATTTTTAAAAATACAGCAATTCTAACTAAGAAATTGTTGAATCATCTGTGGTTTTCTTTTTAATGTTCAGTTCTTCTTGCTAAAGTATATTCACAATACATCCCACTATGTTGAAAATTTTACGATGATTTCTAACTGTAATAAATGAATTTTGAATTTGTAGGAATAGAAATACAACATGCTTTAATATTATGCTGAAAATTAGAATAACAAAATATTGAAAGATATTAAATTATAATAAGGATGTAAATAATATGAAATAATAATGATATTACATTGCTTATAATTATTAACTATATGAAATAAAAAAATATTTTCAAAACATTGCTATTACACAACACAGCATCTAACATAATATTTTAATTACTAATATCATTAAATCACCAAAAATACTTTTCTACTGAATAAAATTCTGAAATTCCAGAATAATAAATATAAAAACAAAAAAATACACACAACAGAAATAAAACGATAAGAACAATAAGAACAATAAGAACAAGACTTCAAGTACAACAAACTAGTTATAAGGACTACTTACTATTAAAACTAACTATTGATTACAAAACCTATACAACTATAATTTAGTGTTCATCCCATATAATTTAGCAGCCCTTCTATGTACAATATAATCTTTTCAATTATCTTATTAACTGATGGTGAATTAATTTATATCTTAAGTTGCCTAAACTGATTGGTAAACTCTATAAAAGAAGTACTTGTTCTATATTATTATTTTTATATGTGGCTTCCGTCTTTTCTTGGCTTTTGTGATCTAATCTGTAGATTAAGGTAAAAACCTACTGAACTGTTGTCCTATGAATCTATGAATTTTTATAATATCACCAAGGCAACAAATAGTACATACCCTATCACACTAGTATTTAATTCACAATAAGTACAACCCATGAAAGAAAACAACGTGCATACTGTTCTCTAACTTTTTAAGTTTACAACATATGATAATCTTATAATCTTCTCCTTATTTTGAAATGCATGTCCTGGTGTTCTATTAAGTATAAGCTCAAATAAAACTGTTTCTAACCAATAAGAATAGAAATATGATGAAGAATTTTATGATGCCCATCTCCAGAAAAGCTTCAGACAGAAAGCCCCACATAAGAAATAATGTGTCCCGCTATTTACTTTCAATCCATTGTCTGTCTACTCTGTAAAGACAAGTAACAGTAAATTCGAGTTATAAAAATAGAAACAGAATGCCAGAAGAATCTGGTATGGCAGTTTATTGCATGCAGACGCTTTCATGAAAGGTTGGATAATAGGTATTGCAAAAGGACGACAACATGAATCTTTCTTTACAAGATGAGAAGATAAAACAAGTATCTTAGATCATACCCTGTTTGAGAAGAAGAGAATATCATTGATGAGTGAAGATAATCAGAGAGAAGCTTTCTCCTCCCCCCCAGGGTCTCCCCAAACCATCAGAAAGGAAAAGATTTCGCTGCTCTTCTGAGATTTAGGAAGCCTTTGAGGGGAGTAGAAGGCAACTCTCTTTCAACGTTTGACAAGGAAAACCATGTAGAGAGCCGAATAAAAAAGCCGTAAAAACATAAAAGACGTAGAGATATCATCCTTTAAAAGAAAGGAATACGTTTGAATTGTGTCTGTTTGAAAATTATTCAGATCAATTTATAGACATTTTGAAGAAAGGGGACAAGGGATCCAAAACTGTTCAAAATATTCTCAAGGGATAACATGTTATCAGAATTTACAGTTACATCATTCCTGTCTCCCTATCGGAACATATCAGTGACGTCTTTGGAAAAAGTAATTTTATTCTTGCTCAAGGATAAGAATTGCGAGTGGTGCAGAATAACGATTATTCATTCGTGTGCTGTGTAAATGTTTACGCGTCGACAAAGAGTATAAATTGCCCTTCGATAAAGCTTACGTTGAACAGATGATTTTAGAATACTATACTCGGAGTCGAATAAGAAAAATAAAGTGCTAATGTTATTCCTTATCAGGTAAAAATTTTCATATCTTTGACATAGAAAAACTACTTTTTCCTAGAAGCCACCCACGTTTATCTATGGCAGATTTTGTGCTTATAAATTTGCGAAATATAAATGTATTTTAATTTTTCCTATCTCGATACAAATCTTTTTACCTTATTTTATTTTGTTGCCATAGAGTCAATGAAATACTTTAGAGCCACAAAAAGATCTCTCTAAAGTTATGAGAAAATGGGGTGAAACGGTATAACATGTTTGCAAAGGAAAAACTGTAAGTTAAATTAAATAAAAAATCAACATATTATAAATTTTAATAAATGAAGAGAGATATTGTTTAGTTATATAGTTGAAGAATGATCGTTAATGTTGAATGTAGTGATATTTATGTATCTCAATATTTATAGGTACTTTAGTGAAGCATGGTCCAAGTTTAGTCTTATTGTGGAATCTTTTTGGAGACTAGGTAGCATAAGATTGAGAGAGATATAAATCTAAAACAATGTTTAATTTTTTATCCTATACATGGTATATTCTATAGAAGGATGTATAACTACTATTTTTTGTTATGTACCTATCTATCTTCCCATCTAATAAGTTGTGTTACAGATATTCATAAATATATCACATGTCAAGAACACTAAGAGGTGTTATAAAGGTTGAAGCATTTTTATGAAAATCAAACCATTTTAGTGGTAGTGGATTTCTTTCTATGTACAACTCATCATCTTTTACTTGTTGTAGTAAGTTTAGAAGTCATATGATGTTGAATCCTCTCTTAAGAAATATTCCTAATACATTCCAATTATTTCCTTCCATATTATATTTGTTGATTTAATTAGTTGAATACTTTAGATCATAAATTTGATCATTCATTACTACTTCCAAGGGAGGTGTTTAGGTAGAAACATTGCTACTAGAATACATATTTGTAATCATTTGACATCTTCTAGTTTCAAGATTGAATTGTTTATCACAAGTCAAAGACTATATAGTGATGAAAAAAGTATCCCTTTTTCCTTAGTTTGGGAATGAATATATAATAATAAATGAGCTTAATGTTGCCTTAATTCACTATTGTATGGTATTTTACACATTCACATTAAGTTTAGGGATCTTTTGGATTAAACGGACTTAATTGTGCATTGTATAGAGTGGTGTAAAGTGTATCTTTTCACTTTCACACTAATCTCGGGCTTTATTAATTAATTGAGGTAAATTTTCCTTAATTGGCCCCATTAATTCAAATCCAAGCCTAATTATTTACTGATTCTGACGCAAAAAGCCTAACATTCTTAAATGATATATGCAAAACACTTAATTTTTTAATGTGTGTGTCCTAGGTTAGTAACCTAGGACCCAGTCACCACCTAGCGAATGGGTCCTCACTAGGTCCAAGCACCCTATTTTCATATGTTGTTTCACATTGTCTAAAGTCTATCTTTGCTAAGTGAGCTAGGACCCATTCACCACATGGTGAATGGGTCCTCACTTAGACCTAGGAACCCCCCTTGGATATGTTTTTGGTGGTAATTTAATGAATTCAAATCCTAGATTGGGCATTGGTATGTGATATTTGAAATTTGAGAATTAAGAATAATTTATGTATAATTACAAGGTTATTTTACAAAGTTTCATCAAAGAAATCCTAGCAAAAGCTGAAGTTATCATAAGAGTACTTTCACAAGAGCATTATAGAGCATTCAAGAGCAATTTCTAAGGCATTCAAGGGTAGATTATTGAGGGAATATTGCATCAATCAAGATTCATTCATCATGTCAAAGGCATAGTGCATCATGCATGTTGTTGACCTAATGTGTTGGTGTAGCATTGGAGATCCTATTCAAAAATTGTTTCTAATCAAGCTTCATGATCAAGATCTATATCTTGAGGCTACTTCATGCATGTTTGTAGATTTATCCAAGGTTCAATTGAGGATTAGTAACTTGTGACATTGCATTTGTTCATTCATATTTCCTTTTATGCTTTCATTTCATTACAAGGTTTAATTACCAAAATGGGGTTTGACCAAGGAAAACCCCTATTCCCTAACAAACAACATTTTTCTCCACTTTGATGTACGATTGAAAATTTTAGGTTGAAGATCATTTGGAGAGAAAAATTGTAAAAGTTGTCAAAGTTGTGAAATCATGAAAACTAAGCTACAAAATTTATTTTAAGGTTTTTGTCAGTCTCTGACTAGGATCTAGGAGTGTAGACATTGAAGAACAAAACTAATAAATTGATTTACCATAACCCTAGCGAGGATCCATTCACCATACAGTGAATGAGTCCTCAACGAGACCCAAAAAAGCACTTTTTACAATAGGTAGACAAAATTTGACCCTCTTAAAACCTTCCTTTTGATTGCTATATTGGTTAGGTTTAATTTTTTATTCTCATTTATGCATTATAACCGTCATAATTGAATGAAATATAGTGTCAAATTAGGTGCATCATTTCATTTCATAATGGTTCACCTCTTTTCCTTTATTTCATTTTGGTGAACCTAGTTGGTTCTTTTTCTAGCATAACTTTGAAATCCTCCAAAGGGTAGCCAACCCTTATGCTTAAGAATATTCAAAGTCAGTGGCCAAAATATGGGAGATTTGATATGTAACCATTTCTCCCTTGCACTTTGGGCTCTATGAATCTTGGGAGGGTGATCCCAATAGTGTTTTTATAAATACCAGTGTGTCTAGGTGTCAAACACAATATACAGATGATTCTCCTTAAATTGTTTAAAATACCCAGTACCCTAAAGCTTTGGCTAACCTTCATGGAAGTGTTTAACTCAAACAAGAGAAAAGTGTAATTCATCAAATTTCACACACCCATAACAAGATTGATAAGTAAATTGATTTTAGTTTTGTGATCACTTGTTGAATTGGCCATCACAATTGCAGTGTAATTACCTTACTTAAACCAGTGCCATATTCTTGGAATGGATTCAATCATAATACCCACATGATTTGACAACAATTTTTATATATGACAATACCCAAAGCCTTGAAAACACTGCATTATAGTATTCCTACTTAACATCTAAAATGTTCACCTCTTACTAGCATCCTCATACCTGACTTATTACAAACCTACTAATATATTCAAGCCTTTACATCCATTCATTGAATTAATGAGCAAGAATAGAGCAGTACATCCATTGGAAATGAACTAAGACAAATAAGATAACCATTAATTATATTATTCATAGTTTGTAAAACTAGTACATAGATGAGCAAACTATAGAGACTTTATACTAGTTTATATATATTATCACTATTATTATCAAAGAACCATATACATATTGATTGAATTCATTGCTAAAATATACTACCAGAAAAGTTCAGTATTCTTTTCTATTTTTGTGTGACCCCTTCAAAGAAAACTACCCACTGAACTCTCTTGTAATTAGCGTTGAAATCCCTTTTATAGAACAAGGGATCAATAAGAATTGGTCTGAATTATGCATTACATTTTACTTTCATTTCAAAACTAATTTCACCAAAATGTGAAATATTCCTCAGACAGTTATAAGCAATCATTTGTAGGATAGGGGAAAGTAAAATTCCAAAAGCCTTTAGTTAGAGAATACCCACTAGCCTTCCAAAAGATGTCATTGTCACAACATCAAAACTTTTATTTCCACACTAAACCTGGAAAAGTGACCATCAACACCAAAAGTATAGACTATCCAAAAGGAACCGAATCAACAAAAAGGACCAAAAATCAAGCACTAGCTTAGAAATAAAACGAGGTGATACCTTGCTTTGTCAGCAGTAGAGTAAGTATGCCTGCTTGGTGTCCTTGTTGAAATTGGGGAAACTTCCACCACCTCATCATCCAAATCTACCAATTCTGTCATGGCCATAAGATACTAGTGGTAACCTGAATTAGTCTCAATATCACTATATGAGGGATCATCTAAGACTTCAATAGGAGAATGATGCTTGCTCAGATAAGCTCGGTGGTATTTGTTCTTCCTTTCCGCCTCCCTTTTAGGCCTATCATATTTATTCCCTTTATCTTTGACTAGTTCCTCTAAAACAATTCTGCTTCTTAGATGATAGGCACACTTGACAAAATTTTGTGCAAATTTCTTGCCAATTTTTGCTTTCTTTCGTAGAGTTATAGGAATCTCGAAGATATCTTATTCATTCTTGGGAATGTCACTTTGAGAATAAAGGGGATTGATTCTCCTACACCTTCGGACTCAGCTAACAGACACACTTAGTTTATCCATTTTCAGCAGAGTAACTACACAGGACAAAGATACTTCCAACAACATATGAACTCTATCAACTCAAAAATAGCTATCTCAAACTCTGCAATTACTAAGAACAACTCCATAGACTCCTACTCAGATTCTCAACTCTCAAAGACACCAAATGGTGAGAATAACAAGTAGGAAATTCTCATTAAATAGAGAAATTACAGAGTGGTTGCATTAATGTTCCAAGAAAGCTTGTGTGAGAGAGCTGATAATTAGCTACTTTGATTTTTGAACCTTAATTGTTAATCACACATTAAGAAAAATCAACAGATAATCAATCAAAATGATTAATTATGATGAAGTTAATTGCATGTGCTTGATTCCTTTCCCTAATCAAGAAAACCCAAGTGGATAGAAACCCACTATACCTACATAATTAATCACAACTTAGCACTTGATAAAACATGTCATCTCACATTTACTCGCTTGCCCATGGGAATTAATTTACTTGCAGTTCATAACATCAAGCCAATGGGGAGAGATCATGATTTAAACTTAGAATATCAACCCATACTCTACCTTACCTCAATTTCACCTTCCCAAATTACTAGCATTAGACATAATTGACAGTCCCAATTAGAAAGCATTTCCCAAATCTCAAGCACGTGCCAAAAGAAACTAACTCTAATATGGTGTCTATTTTAATCTTAGTGTAGTCTCGGCCAAATGTTATCAATACTTTATCTCCACTAAATTCCATTAGAGCCCCTAAAATATTCCACATGGTAGTCTCCCACTTGTCCGCTGAGAAATAAGAGATGCAAGTGGGCCCCTCACAAGATGGTGGGGAGTGGTTAGGATTGACCCACATCACTCGACATCAACCATTGATCTCTTTCCATATAAAAATTTCATCGTCTCCAAAGTCTAGTGGGTCCCTTCATGAAGCAACAGGTGTTAACTCACCCACTAGGTTGCGACATTTTACAAGTATCAAATAAAATTGGGCAGGGTGGCAAGGAGCGGTGGAGATTTAACCATGTCACCCAACAACCATTGTATATTTCCCTTTGATACCATTTGTAGATCACCAAAATATATTGACCCCACCTCATAAATGCAGCATGTGTCCAATGCCTACTAGCTCGTCTAATTACTTCACCTTAATACACAGAATTGACATGTGTGCGGGGAATGGCCCAGATGAAGACATGTGTTGCAATATTGATCATTGAATTTTCTTAAAGCTCTTCCTATTGATCCTTTCGAAGAAATGGTCCCACCACCTAACACAACATGCAGAAACCACTTGCCAACCCACTCAAATATTTTAATGAAGAATAGAACAAAGTGGGCATGCAGGGAAAAAATCAATATTTTCCTATGATGATCGAATGGTCATTACATAGCAAAAATCTGCACATGCTGCAAATGTTAGTTTTTAAAAGAGGGCCCTTACTAGGATGATGATGGTAAGGGGTATGAAGACAAGGATTAAGGCACTAGGAAAATATTAAAATCCAGTCATAGACTTAGGAAACATTTTACAAATATTTCCAACCCCGAAAATAATGACAACAATTTAGAATGATCATGGGCACCGATAGGTATCAATAAGACTTAGGGGTTGGTAAGAGAATGATCTTGATGGCATACGTGATGAATTTAACAACTTGGAAACTGGATGAAAAGGTCAACAACAAAATAGAACTCCAATCAAGGTTTCTAGACTCAAAGGTTAATTTCTAAGGGATTTGACAACACAAACCCTAAAAAAGTAATGAGGAACATAACCCCAAGCCTACAATAAGGAATGAAGCCAAGTAATGCAAATTTTGAAAATTTTGAGGGGTTCCATCAGTGGCTTCTTTTAAAGACACATGCCTCTCATAGGCATAGTGAGATCCAAGAATCTGAAGTTGAAGCAGACTAGGTACAAAAAACAAAACCAAGACCTACTCAAACCAAGCAAGAAGACCAGACCAAAACAACCAACATATGTATAGTATTTACATAGGCTTACAAAACCTAAACTACGAGAGTCAATATGCATATTTCTTGAAGCCTTCCTTTGAGGTACAAATTTTCAATATGCACCCTATAATTTTAACCATGCTTCAACTTTACTTGGTGGCCCTAGGCCACTAAACTTAGGAATGATACTTGCCCCTGTCAAAAACCTTGTTTTCTATTATCTGTATCATTCCAAGAATGAAAATATTCTTATAGATCACCCACTTACTAATAATGTTGTAATCTCTGTAATCAACTATTATGGACATATGCATGAACTTAGTACTATAATGACTAACCCTATCCAACTGGAAGCCATAATCAAATGCTAACTGGAATCCATAATCAATGTAGCATTCTGTCTTTTTTAGTTCACAGTCATACCCTAGCAAGTGCCCCTCTAATAGGATATGGAATTAGAAATACTCATAATCCAATTGATCACTATCACCATAAGGGCTAATATCAATTTCAATTTTATCATCAAATTACAAATTCTGCTACATAATTCTTGATGAGTGAGCATTCAAGGACACAGACCTTATCCCTTTGGAGTGGTGCTACATTGTTATTTAGATTATTTCAGGGTCCTTTCTATCTAGCTTCTACTCCATACCAATCATACATTCACTTTGTGGGATGAACAAGAAATGTTCATACAGAGGATTTTGTTCAAATTAGTGTTCTCATGCATCAAAGTAGTATGAACTAGTTATGCTGCCAAACACTACACTTCATTGGGAAAGTGATTCGTCAATCCTCATAGTATTATTACTTTTATTCATCTCATGGTTACTTCCACAAAAACTAGTATTCATATTATCCTAGGCATAAAAAATTATCTATGTCTCAAGTTCATTAACATAGTCCAATCCTCCCTTCCAATTACTGCTCAACTTGAAACAAAACGCTTCAAAGGATGGATCAACTAGTCCAAGATTGATATGATCAGTAGTAGGTTTTTCAAATGTATCATCAATTGATACATATGCTAACTCATGTGTGTGAGATTGGTTGTATTCCTTATGTTCAACCAAGCACATTTTTTCATTTCCCTCCTCAATATAATTTTTGCTAAAAACAATCATGTCCATCTCTGCTATAAAACTTGTACATCCCATTTTTGTTTCATACAAGCATTCAAGATCATGACCTTGATGTCTAACATCATTGATCCCATCATTTTTAATACTGAACTTAGAATCAAGATGCTAGGAAAAAACATTCTTATCTTTAAACTCATCACCAATCACATTTCCAGGATATTTCCATTTTGATGCCAATGGATTGCATTCCCAATATCCAACACATGGGATTTTTTTTCAAAATGTAAGGGAAAAACTTCATGAGCATCATTATTGTTATCTTTTTTGTCAATAAAAATGACTTTAGGTCATCCCCATTAAAAGATTCATATTCCTCATATGAATAAATATAATTATCAACTTCATTGTCTTGTTTATCAACCTTCAAAGGTACCTCAAAAGTACTTGTAAGCACAAAAATGTCATCATTTGAACTGCTACACAAAAATTCATCTTTTCAAACATCCTTATCCATTGCTTGGATAAAAAAATGATCTTCACTATAGCAATCACTACTATGAGCTTGAGGCCCCATTCTTTGTATATAATCATACTTAGCCTCCTCAACAATTCTGATCCAACCAATTATCTAATTAAAATACTGAGGTTTCAATTCCTTGGGTAAATAACTAATCCCTGGATCATAAATGTCATAGAATATTTCAATGCATATTTAATCTTAAGGTCATAACCTTTTAGGAATTTCTAGCAAGGAATCTAAGAACCTTGCTAGCAATTCATATGGAAATTCCTCCTCATGTCTCTTCACGTTGGATAGTCTTTAAACTAACAACACCTGATCATTATTACTTAAAATTTGTTGAAGTTCATCCTGAATCTACCTATGATTAACATGTTGTGAGGATGAACAAGATGAGGTAGTAAAAACATCATCACATTGATCATCCTTTTCATATGTTTGTGTTTTTTCTTGCAACACCTAATCCTAAGGAAAAAACACAATGCCTAAACCATGGGATCAAGAGGTTAAGACAAAGGTCTTGCACTATCAACATGTTAGGGACAAGAAAGGCCACCGAACAAGGCTATAATCAGCCTTCTACACTTTGAGCTCCACAAAACTTAGGAGGGTGTTAATATTCAAAGATTTGTACATTTAATGGAACTTGCACTAAATAACACATTGCAGATTTCTAACATGTGGATGGTTCTCAGATAAATGTAGAAAGGATGTTATACATTTCATTACATTCAAACATAATCCCTTTGCACCTTAAACCAACACTAAGAATAGATAAATTAAGAGACATCTTCACTTCAAAAATAGAAAGAAATTACAAGACAATCATTCTCAATCATAACCCCTGTCTTCTTTAATCTCCATGAAGATATAGAAAAACTAATAAATTAGGCTTGAAAATGGAAAATATTCATTGGGATTTTAAATGGTGATTCCACTGAGGGTTGTAACAAAAGAAAACACTAGACTAGTGCCTTATCCATAATAGAGTAAAAATGAAATACCCATCTAGTGATAGCCTGAACACAAAACCAGTGACCATTAAGCCATTACTGCATTACAGTAATGAGGTCTCTTAAGGACATATCTGCAACATTCTTATAGATCCTAAATGCAGCAAGTATATTAAATATTTGAATAAAAGAACATTTAATCTATTCTTTGAACAAAATCCATCAATCCAAACATTTATTATAGAAAATGCACAACAATAACCATTATAATCCTTGATTACTTTGATTAAAAACATAATGCATACAATATGGAGACATTACAATATGACATTTTTCATGATTTGCAAATTGATTTGCTTGACATTAACAAAAATGAATTAGACCATTGGAACTCTAAAATTTAAAGGACTCCTAGCCTAGAGATAACTTTATATACAAATTACAATATATTCAACCTAGAGAAAATATATCCCATCGCAAATGAAAAACTAGAGAATTACATTTTTTAAGAGAAAAAAGAGGAGAATAGAGAAACCCTAAAAATAATCCACTATTGACACATGGCATCTTCAACTCCCACAATTCTACAATAGAATGGAATTTAGAAAATGCCTCTTTACTCTCCATTTTCCCTCTTCTTTGTCTTTACCTATAAATCTTGTGCATCCTTTTACCCTTCTTATAAAAAGTCATTTACTCCTACAATTTTATCTGGCAAGTGAAAATTTCACTTTTGGGTAAAAACCCATTTCATTGGCAATTAAAATTTACTTTCATCTTGCATTTTAAAAGAGAAGAATCCATAGAATATCAAAATTGCATTTGTAATTAAATTCGACACTTTAAAACATATTCCTAAGAACATACTTCACCATGAGAACCTCTATTTCATTTGACATTTTGTCAAATACCTTTCCTGAAGCCACCCTTATTGTGTACTTTTCTTCAAGCTCCAAATATGTGAATTTTTTTATTTCTAGAAAGGAATGAAAATTATTTCAATTTTTAAAAAAAATAAAATCTTGCATTCCACAAGCTTTACCTAATAGAAGACCCTACTCAATACAAAAACACAAAATTTATATCCGAGTGCTCTTTGCATGATGAAAGTTGTTGTAGAGCATGAAATGAAATGTTGGGTCATTTTCATGGTGAATGAAAATTTGAAAATGTTTCAAATAACATTTAAATTATTCCCAAGGTGTGAGAAATTGTTGCAAATTGATTTACAATTGTGCAAGTCATTTTTTGTTGCAGCTAGGCTTGGAAAGCAATTTTTGAGCATCATATCAGCCAATTTCTTCAATTTGAATGCTCAAAAACCTTCCCTAACTATTCAAATAGGGATAGGACACTTATTTAATCCATAAACATGCTTTGGGTAGTCTCAAAAATGCCAAAAAATAGCCTCCCTACAGCCTACGCACCTCTCAAAACCCCCTCATTTGCTCTAGCAGGTTGGTGGGGAAAGGATTTGGGTGAAAATTTTTGACTTGTATTTAATCTTGGAACATATATAAATGCTTTCAAAGACCCTCACTAACATTAAAAACATAAAAAATGCTTTAAATATTGCAAGATTTGAAAGTTGCAAAGAGGAAAACACAATTTTTTTGTTTGCAAAATGGTGAAAATTTGCTACTAAGAAACAAGAACACTTGGAGCCATGATTTTTTATGAGCGAGCCTAATCAATTATTTAGAGAAAACCCATTTCCTCAAAACTTGCATCGCCGAAAGATGTCTAGGACCTCCTTTGTAAAATGGCCTTTTGGATGCATTCACCACAACTAAAATGCATTAAAATAATGCATCATATGATCTCCAATTTTGATGAAAATGGAGTTGGAAATGTTTTGGACCAAAATGAAAAATGGATTTCCTTTAGAATTACAAAATTTGAAACTTTTTGGAACACCAATTTTGACCCAATTGTAGTCAGAAAATAATTAAATGACCCATCCAAACTCATCCTAGAGGCCTGAAACTGATTAGGCATGTTATCATATGTACCAAAAAACATTCCACCAAAGGGATTTGCAAGATGAATTCCAAGTTTCAAAATTTTAATCAACAAAGATGGCCTTCGGGGTAGATTTGATAGGATGTAAGCCTAGGCTCTGTTGATGCATTGAAGAGATACATGCACTTCAAATTTGAAGGTTCCATCGGTGGCTCATGTTCAAGGATGTATTCCCCTTGTGGGCATGGTGAGATTCTAAATCTTTGGGGAATAGACCAAGTGCCAAAATCCATTGGGTACTCTAGAATTGCTCCTTTGTTCAATTTTCAAACTTCAATTGGTGTCCCTAGGCCCCCAAAAATAAAGTACCAAAATTTACCTATGTCAAACACTTTGTTCTTTGCTATTTGCACTAGGCCAAGTCTGAAAACACTACCATGAACTACCCACAAACTAACCCTGTCACTAGCATTTCCATTGACCATCACTACCACATGTATGAACTTGCCACTATCACCATTAATTCTATCAATTTACAATATGCAATCAGATAGTTACTAAATTCCATAATCATTGTTACATTTTACCTTATCTAGCTCATTGTCATATTCCACTAAATTTTCACCAAACTAAACTGGGAAATTGAAACATTCATAGTCCATTTGACCATTGACAATATAAAATTAGACATCATATTCAGTTTGCACATCAAACATGAAACTTTAATAAAAAAATTGTTCAATAGTCCCATCTAGAATCGTATGCTCTGATTCATTGAACTTAAGTACAATGGAGCTTAGGGCTTATGAGAGTACGCTTTTTGTTGATGGGGAGACAGAGAATAGCTTTTTTGTTGCTGAGGTTGCAAATAAGAAGGAATGGGAGGTGCATAATTCATTAGTTGTCTAGGGTGTGGAACAATGGGCAGCTAAGGCACCTAGTTTATAAGAGGGGTCTAGTGAGCGAATGCTTGATTAATCCCTTTACCTTGCATCGGGTGAAATACTAGTCCTAAAGAAGGCAGTGGACCAGAGATGTTCAGCCCCAAATCTGCACTGGAAACAATAGCCTCCACATAAACAGTTACTAGTGTGGTGAGCGGCAGATGCATCCTTCTTACCAATGCTAATGTGAGATTATCTAATGCACATAGTAAATGTGAAGGGTTGCAACATCATTATGTATGTATCATGGATCTTGAAGCCTCATAATTACATGATGGAAATGATCATTAAAGGATCCAATGGGCTCATTAACTTCCCTCCGAACAGACAAAAACTACTAGTATAGCTCTGAGGGGCTGATTAAAATCTTATATTTCAACAGGAAAGCATTCTTTATGAGGTCCCATGAGGTAATGGACCCCCTTGGTAGATTGATGTACCAGTAAAAAGCCTCCTCACCCAACGAGTATGGAAAGAGGTGGCATGTGACATCTTCATGACTGATATGCATATTGGTAATTGTTGTTTCAAATATCTTGATGTGTTCTGTCATTCTTTGCTGTTCATGAGGATTAAATTTTAAACAGAAGCCCTCCAAATTCTTGGGCATGTCGTGGTAAGTGCTGAAGTGCAATGGCGCAGGATTTTGCTCCAACCAAGCCATGGCGGGAGGTGAAGGTGGTATCTACCATTAAGGGAAAACAATCTAGAGTTGCACCTGCAATAAGACAACAGCCTAGGACTGCACTTGGGTTGTGACTGTTTGGATTGAGCCTTGATCCCAAAGGGTCGGGAGAGAATTGACTTCCCAGATACCATAAATGAGGGGGGGAAAGGAATTTTTGTATGGCTAGGCGAAGGATGGACAAGAGTTGAATGGAGGTGAAGGTGGAAGGGAAGTGGGTGGGGCAAAGGAAGAGGAAGAAGCAACATCTCCTCCCTTAGTTCATTTTACCCGTGTGGGGTGCTGCAACTCTCGAAATTCTCCCTTGTTTGGTGTCAACTATAAAACTCTTTGAAATCATTCCACAAAAAATGATCCAATTCGATCAAACTACACAAGGCCCTCCTTCTAGTGCCAGTTCTGTTGATAGGTGTTGTGCACACTTTCTCAACACAGGCAGTGCATACGTGCACTACCTCTCTTGAAAAGAAATCTCCAACAATAAGTTGCTGAAAATCTCCCCAAGGTCTCTCGGGTGTCAAGTCATGACTTGCATGGAACTCCTTAGTTGATGTTTGATGTGATTTTGTTGGTAATCACAGGGCAGACTTACGTAGCTGGATGGGGAGTGGATCTTAAGAACATAAGTTTCTGAGATGGGAGTTAAGGTGCACTCAGCTGTAGGTTCAAACAACAATCTAAAACTTCAATGTTTTCCTTAAGTTTTTGCTTTACAATGTGCAATGAACCTTAGTACAGGTTTTTTCTATAAAAAGGAAAAAGAGGAAGGAAGGGGGAAGGTTCCTGGATCTGCAACTACTTGTGAACTATAATCATGAAGTTCCTACCATGGACAACTTCCTTCAAACAAAATTTCACTTAACCAGAAAATTCATAGTCTCATGAAATTTGTGCTATCTTCTAAGGTTTGCAAATATTTCACCATTGATTCACCACATACATGCATGAATAAAGATCAAATTTTAAAGTAGCTTCATGTTTTAGTCTAGACTAACTTTACAAGTCCATTTACCAGCAACAAATGGCAAAAAGTATGGACTCGAAGGCATCAGCACAGCATAAATTTCTATAATCATAGAACAACATCTAACAAAATCTACTTAACAAGTTTAAATCTAACTAGAACAGCAATGCAAATCTAAATAAAGCATCTAACAATGGAGATTGAATCATGAAACATGTGAAGAACTCAGAAAATGCACCAAGTCAATGTATTTTCATTAGAAATTTTTGCAGCATGCCTTTACAACAACTCAACTCTCTTTGAAAATGAGAGGAGACCCCCTATTTATAGTGCCCAAAAAGTAGAATGAATGGCCAAGATTTAATCTCATTGTGTGGCCAAGCTTCACTACAAACTAGGGTTCTACCTACCCCCCCAATATATTACAATTTAAAATATAATTTTGTCCTCATCCCTACTTCGTCCTCTAGTGACATCACTATAGTGCTTTGTCTTTTGTTGATTGATCTTTTTGTTGTAGCTATTCCTTTAGAAGTTCTTTACTGACAATAGGACTACCTTCATGCTTCTTCAAAGCTGCATACTGCATGAATTTCAAGATTACCGGTTGGAGTTTTTTGACCTCCATAATCTCGGACCACAACAGTTGATAACTCCATTCCTTGGAGTTATCTTCAAGTCTTTTCGAATCTTCATCATGTTTGGTGGTGTGGTCTCTGAACAGCTCTGACTGGGCGAAGGAACGGGCAAAAAAACTCATTAAATCTGTGGTTATCTCTTCTGACTTCCCGTCCTCCATCTTTTTCTAGAAATGGGGTTTTATTTTCTCCAGATCAATTTGCAACGCAGGCATGTCATATCCCATCATCAACCTCAGATATAAGGTGCAATCTGCCATAATTTCCTTGACCCATTCAATATCTAGATCCACTTTATCAATTACCTGCTCCAACGTTTCTTTCCTATTATCAAAATCCTACTTTCATACATCCATTAGCAATGATCATCCCTTTTGAGTGCGAGTTTGTTTTCCCATCTGGCTTTTGGCAACTAGAGGATAGCCTTGATCTTTGGATAGGTGGACTTATACATCATAGGGAAGTCAGTGCAAAGTTTCTTTATGCCTTCCAAAGAATGTTGTAAGTATCGAAACTTGTTGGCTATTCGCACAGCCCAAATAATGCCCATATTTATGATGTATAGAACCTGTCGGAACCAACTTTCTATAGTTTTGTCCAGTCTCTTTCTTTTTTCAAGCTTGTCAATTTGTTCCTTGGATAGCAGTTGGGGTGGAGCTGTAGATGTGGTAGGCATTTCCTCAGCTGAAGACCATTGTTGGATGTAAGTTGTCAAGTTGGCTACCTGTGCTTTAATCTCATCTTTTGAGACTTTATCCTGTTGTATTAGATGCACCACCGTAGCCATAGACTCCTCAAGGTGCTCTAACTTTTTCTCTCTAGTAGCAATTCCCAAATCAATGGAAGAGATATTATAGCTTACTCCTGCTTGGCCTACCACCGGCGTTGCTACTTGTACAATTTGGGACCTAGATGCATCCATCGTTACCTTGGATCTAATTTTAGGATTTTTCTCCTTCCTGGTTAAGATCTGTGTCTGGGCTAGGATAGCCTCTAGTCTTGCTCTTGGATCCTTTGGGGTAGGAGTCTTCTTTTCAAGTTTCCTCTCCAACCATTTAGGTATAGTGGATTTTCCCTTGGGTGATTCACGATCACCCTCACCTTCCTTTGTTTGGATCTCTATTTTTTTACCTGAGGGAGCCCTTTCTTCCATTTTAGTGTTTTCTCCTTCTTCCTCATCAGAGTATTGGATGAACATGAGGTGCTTGATGGGAGGCTTAGTAGGAAATCGCCCCCAGGGACTTTCTTCTATCTCAATTTCTTTCTCTTTCCTTTCTTCAATTTGTTCATCTTTGTGCACATGCTCATCGGGCTTGTTTTCCTCTACATTTACTTCTTCTCCATAAGGAGGTGGAACATCCTCCTGTTGTTCCCCTATAGGGAGTTCCACATATTCTACCTCCCTACCACCTTCTTGCCCTTCTCCTTTGGGAGGTGACCTTTCTGCTTCTTCACCATTCTTCAATTGTCTGGCCATTTAATCCTTGAAATCATCATCCAAGGTTTGTACAATCATTTTACGATGTGTACCCTCCTCTTCATCTCCACTTTTAGAAGACCCTATTTCTACTTCTTTGTGAAACCAACCTGTCAATCTATTGGTGTTCATACTCTGGGTGTTCATGGTACTCATTGTCTTCCTCCTCCACTGCCTTCAAATCTTCTTTCTCCTACCTCTCCCATTCTTCAAAAATTAACATTGTCGCCTCCATTGCTAGCAGTTCCGTTGGAGGTTGTGAAGGCATAGCGCTGGCGAGGACCTGCACTAAGGCAACTTGGATGGTGGGATCCAAAAAGATTTGAGAAATCTCAGAGGGTAAATTTTGCATATGCCTCAAGAAAGCTTCTAGAAAAGTGAGTGTGGGCATTGGTGTTGTCATTGTTGCCAATGGGAATGATGTAGTAGGTGACATGGCCATAGAGGAAAGTGGAGTAGTTGCGGCAGAGGAAGAGTCAATCACTATTATGGGCCTAGCCAGGGGAGAGGAGGTGAGATAGATCTCCACCGTAGGTGGGGATGTGGAAACCATGGCTTGGGAAATAGATGGAAGGGTGGTGGAGATAGGGAGAGCTGGAGGAGGTTTTGGCTGATTTGGGAAACATATGGAAGGGTGACAGAGATAGGGAGAGCTGGAGGAGGTTTTGGCTTATTTTTTTTCCCTTCCTCACCCTCATGAAGGGGACCTTCTTGAATTGTTCACTACTCCATGATGCTTCCCATCCATTTGGGCCTCTTAGAGGTTGAGCCTCTTGAATCTTTTCTTGAATAAACCTTGGGATATGGAGACAGTTCCACCTCAATCCCTTTCCTCTTCTTTGATCTTGTAAGTGGAGAAGACTTGGATGTCCCTCCTATTGAAGTCATAGCAGCAACATCTTTTGTGGCACTAGGCTCACTCTTGAGCCCCTCATATGTCAGGACAACCTCTTGTTGCTTTAATCAAGATACTTGTCCCTTAACCGATTCTTCAATATGAGCCACAATTGGTTTGGTTACAATATTGAGGTCATCGACCTCCTGTTCACCCCAATATATCATTGGTAGCGGTAGGTTAGTGACTAAGGGATTATTGATCCCTTATCCATTAGCCTTCGGCCAAGGAATGCCAATTTTTTCATCTTTTTGCACATGCTCCTCATTAGGTGCCACAAATAATCCATTATATAGTCTTCACTTGGCCAATGAGTACACCAGATAGGATGTCATATAGAACTTGGAGGTTTTCCTAACATTCATGAACTCCTCATGGAAGCAATTGCTTATGATGCCTCCCTAATAGAATGAAGTTTTTGTTGTGATGTCCTCATCTCCCTGGAGGATCTGCTTTATGAAATACACCATCCATTCCTAAAAGTAGGCCATAGTTGGGAGACCCATCACCCTACTCAACATGGTGACCAAGTCATGGTAGTCATCATACAAGTCATTGTGGAAGAGTTCTTGAGGCACCTTTGAAGCATTGCCCCTTTCCTCTTTGAGCCAATACTGATTTATTAGTTTCTTATAGCCCATTGAGTCCTTATCCCATGTTGCTTTACCTTCCTCCATGGTGGGCATCTCCATCTCCCCAAAGGTGGGAATGTGAAAATTTTTAGTAATTGCCATAGCTGACATGTCGAAAGGGATATTCCTGTCCCTATCAACAATGGTTCGTGTATGTGGCTGGTAGGCCCGTTGGCATGCCATGACAAATTCAAGGGCTACGAGGGACAGAAAGAAGCCAACAACTTTTGCAATTCCAATTTTTCTAATTAACCTTGCATTATTGGTCTTCGACTGGATTCTAACCCTTTGTTTGAACTCATCAACATCGACATGGCCGATATTGGTGTCTATAATTTATTTCTAATCTGTGATGATTTTTCAATGTAGAGGCTCACCCTAGAATTGGTACTTCATTTGATCTTTGTCCTCTTTTCCATGAGGTGTCTTGCCTGCTTTCTTTCCTTTGTCTTTTTCTGTAGCTGCCCCCGAGGGTCCTGCACCTGATTCCATATATCCTATAAACATTGATGTAATGAGTACAACGAACTATGAAAGCATTAACATTAGTTAAAATCCCATGAATGGAATTCAATTAGATAATTTATTATTAATGAAATCAAATATTTACTTCCTAATGTTGTTAGTCATTTTTTTGAGGGATTTTGGACAACCTGGGCCTAGGGGGGCAGACTTCCCTGGTAAGAACGGTGTTTTGAAGGGCGAATAGTGTAGGGTAACCTAGGTGATTTCTCTTGTCTTCATATTTTTATGGTTTGAAAGGCTTGTGTCAAAGAGGGTCAAATTTGAGCACGTGGATCAAGATTGGTTTTCAAATTTGAGGTTATTTGGATCAATTTTGGAGCTCCTAGAGATTCAGCACTAGAAAGTTGTTAGGGCTTTCCTCTTTGAAATGACCGAGAAGAAATGGAGTTTTGGGGTCAAAATTTTGGGGTCCAAGACTCAGGAGCTCAAAGGATGGCTGATGTTCATTTTCTACTTCGAGGTGCTAAGGCCTATAGGGGTGGGAAGCTGTCAAGGTTTCGTCATTCAAAATGGCAGCGGTGGCATGAAAACCTGGCAGGGGTGGCCCGGCGGACCAGACCCAACATCAAACTTGGCCACAGGGTTTCCTTTGTGAAGTTTTTCTTTGCAAACAGGAGGGTGGAGCCCGCAAGGCAAAAAGGAAAGCATTTTTTTCTATTGCGAGATGACAGAAAGGGGATGAAACCCCGATTGATAGAGCCTGATAAGGGAAAAGGCACCCAAGTTCATTATTCATTTTTCTCCATAGAAAAGGAAGGATCAGGGTCTAAGAGGCAGAATGTCATCATCAAATGACTATTTTGAAGGGGTGTAGCTAGCATGGATGTTCGCAGACTGGGACTTGGGGTTATGACAACACGGTTCATTAAAGCTTAACTTCAAATGACGAAAGGCGAGACAGGACTGGGATCTTGGGTGGAAGGGTCTTTCTTACCATTTAGGAATGACATAAGTGATGCGGAGTCCTAGGGATAGAGTCTTGTGGGAGTGGGCTTGGGATGTTTAGATGGAGGCTAGATTATAATTTTGTTGTTTGGTAAGTTTGACGACAATCGGATGATGGAGGTTCGAGGTCATGGGCCTGGGAGGTGGGTTCTCCTCGCTGTTGGGTCAAGTTGTTTGTGTGCTATGTTTTGATGCTGATAAGCCAACACGGGCCCTGAGGGTGCAAACACCTTATGTGAAGAATGACGATGACATGGCCGAGTTCCAGATTTACCTTGGAGGACGATTTGTAGGTTTTTTTAGAATTCTAACACATGGGTTTTTGAGGTGTTGTCTTCCTTTATCATTTTAATGCATTTTAACCCAGGTTTGTTCATTATTTTAACCGAAAAATTACCAAAAACCTCACAAGAGGGTAGACAACAAACCTACCTCAAAAGTTCAATGAAGGAAGTTGGAAAATCTACCAAGGATGGCCAAATGATAATCACGGGTGCAAGGGAAATGGGCGACAGATGCACTAAACTCCTTAGAAAGCACTCTGAACTCCTCTAGCAGACTTGACAAATGAAAATGATAGGTCAAGTCATATATTTATACCCCAATACGCATTTAATACCTTCATTTACTACCTATACAGATGAAAGGAGGGTTGGTGGACTTCAAATTCATGGACAGCGGTGGGAGATTTGGAGTCTGAGGGCCAGAAAGATGCTACAATTTTTCCATTGAGAACGAAAAAAATCACACTGAGTTCTGAGGATGGAAGTCTGGAGGGTCGGGCCTGGGATTGTCAAGGGCAGTGCTATTTTATTATAAGTTAAATAGGATAGTGAATGAGGATCTGAGTTCTGGGACCCAAGAAGGAAAAAGCCTTTCACCGTTTAGAACGGTGAATGCTCGAAGGAAGCCCAGCTGGGGAAACCTGCGAGGTGGGCCCGCTAGGCGCCAAGGCTGCTGGCAGAAGGAAACTGCCAAGTAGTGTTTGCAAGGATCCAAGACCTAGCCAAGATGGAGGGGATGAAACATGGTCAACTCAAGATGACACATTGGAGGTACGCTAACCATCAGACACCAAAATAGGGGCACACAAAAAGAGGCAGTGACAAAATATCCTGGCAAGGCAAAAAAAAGAGGGTCCCCATTTCGAATGGGGTGTGTGTGTTGAGGGCACAAGAAATGGTGAATCTACTGGGAAACACTCCTAAACGTTCTAAGGATAAGCGTTCATTCTAGACTCAGAATCTTTGGTTTCATAGACTAGAAAACTTCCAAGAGTGAACTAGGAGAATAGGATCCTTGGTTGGGTTAGTCTACAAGACATCTCAGAAGTGTGTGTGGTGAATTCATTCATTTCTGTGGAATTGTGACAAGTGGTTGCACCCCAACCAAGCAAGCTACTTAAACCGTCCAACACCAAAAGTAACTTGGACATTGCCCCAGTTCCAGTTAGGCATCCATAGCCTTGGAGTTGTTTCTATGATCCCATGGATATTTCTCTACTGTCGGTCAAGAATTCATATCCCCAGTAGAGTTATCCACACACCCATATGGTCGCTTGGTTTCAAAATTTTCTTCCTCTTCTATGTTTTGACATTTCTTTCAACGTTATTTTTCTCACTTATCTTTTGCTCGACCGTATAAGCACCAAAGCCTACAATGTATTTGGGAACCACAATGTTTACTGGAGTAGAATTAGGATTTTTCACTCACTAGGGTATCATATAGCAGCCATTGTACTATCCTTTACAAATAATTAATATGTGATCCCAAGAGCCTTGCATACTTCCTGAGGCATAATATTGGCAGACGCTCCTGAATCGAGCAGGAAGTTGTGCAAGTTCTTCCCGAATATCCTGATGGTGGTGAGGAAAGGGGGAGTTTCAAATTTTCCTTGGAAGAGGCCCTTAGAAGTATCTATCCAAGCTACTTGCATCCTTTCCTTATCGCCAGTTCTATCCTTGGTTTTCCCAGATAGTCAATCCCTAGCAATATGCTTATTGTTATGATCTGGTTACTTTTTCATCTGTTTGCCTATAGATTGATTTGAGGGAACATCCTTCCTTTTCCCTATGTTGTCTTGAACTATAGGTTGCTACCTAGGATCCTCAAAGGTGACTCTCTTAGTTGATGCCTCCTATGTTGCTCTAGAGGATGGGGTCCCATTAAGTACCCTAAAGAAGGCATATCTTATAGTAGGCACTTTGAGCAGTTCGAAGGCAAACAAACTAATTTTTAATTTCTTGAACTCTTTTGCCACATATTCATTCATTTGTTCAATCTCAGAGTCAAAGGCTCGAAGGGTAGAATTAGAAGGTTGGGCTTTCATTTGACTCGAATGATTTTGTGATTGTCCTTGAGGCCAATTCTATGACTGATTTTGGGGCCCATCCTTATTGAGGTACTGAGTAGGTATATGGAGAAGCCTAGGGTTATTGCTGGCATTAGGGTCAAGCGGGGTAGTAAAATTGTTTGGTGGAGTAGAATTTGTAAAGGGTCCACTCGCCTACCTATTCCTAAGGAAGTAGGTAGTTTTTCTATGGTGGAACATCCAGACCTCATCTATGTGCAATTCCTCCTCATGTAGTGGACCATTATCTATTGAATCAAAAATTTCAGCCAAGGTTTGTTTGTTAATTACCTCTTGCACTTCTTCATTCTTAACGGGGGTGGGCTCGACCTTGGGCTCATTACAGTCACTTCACATAAATGGTGCTTGGTTTACCACAAGACATGAAGAGTCATAAGGCTCAAATGGAACAATGTCTCTACAACCGACACTATCAATAGCATTTTGGACCTCCACTTGGAAGATTTCAGCAGCTGTCTAGAATTCAGGACAATCCAATTCAAAGTGTCTTTCGGTTTTGTGAATCCGGCACCATCCAAACAAGGCTGCCTCGGCGAGGTGCACTCCACTGGTTGTCTTTTCATTGCTAGCAGACTCATCAAGGGGAGTAGGGACACCTCTGTTATTGGGCCTTGTATTCCACATGTGATTTTTCCTTTGGGAAGTTCTCTCAAATTTTTGATTTGAATTTTGTCCTCTATCATAGTTCTACTTGGAAGAAGTGCTCACTTCTCGGTTGTCTCTACCATCCCTGTTGTCTCAACTTTCCTGATTAAGATTAGCCTAGAGACTATGCTGGGATGCCTGCAACTAATTATTCTAGTTTTTTAAGTGCATCATTTAGATAGACATTTTCCTTATCATCTTAGTCAATTCTTCTAGTTTGTCCTTTACAGTACTGCTCGGCTGCAACACTAGGTTTTGGAGAAAGAGAGGCAGGCCAATGACTAATTTTGATGTGTTGGAGGGAATTATAGTCCCAGAAAGTATAATGGAACTTGGGGTTGTTGAGAGTACACTTGTTGTTATTGGGGAGTCAGAGGATAGCTTTGTTATTGTTGAGGTTACAAATAAGAAGGAACAAGAGGTACATAATTGTCTAGGGTTGTTGTCTAGGGTGTAGAACAATGGGCAGCTCAGGTACCTGGTTCATAAGAGAGGTCTGGTGAGAGAATGCCTGATTAAGCCCTTAAACTTGCATTAGGTGAGCTATCGGTACTAAAAAGGGTAGCAGACTAGAGATATTCTACCCCAAATCCACACTGGCGACAATAGCCTCCACATTGGCAGTTACTAGTGTGGTGAGCAGTGGACACATCCTTTTTAGCAATGGTGACATGAGATTCTCTAATGCGACATAGTAGACAGGAAGAGTTGCATCATCATTATGTATGTATGAATCCTAAAGACTCATAAAGGCATGATGGAAACGATCATTAAAGGATCCAATGGGTTCATTAACTTCCCTCCAGACGGACATGAACTACTGGTATAGCTCTGACGGGCTGATTGAAATCTTATATTTCTACGGGAAAACATTCTCCATGAGGTCCCACGAGGTAATGGACACCCTTGGTAGATTGATGTACCAGTAAAAATCCTCCTCACCCAGTGAGTATGGAAAGAGGTGACATGTGACATCTTCATGACCGATATGCATATCGGTAATTGTTGTTTCAAATATCTTGATGTGTTCTTCTATCATTCTTTGCAAGTAATGAGGATTGAATTTTGAACAGAAGCCCTATGGATTCTTGGGCATGTCGTAGTAAGCACCAAAGTTCAATGGCAAGGAATTTTGTGCCAACCAGGCCATGGTGAGATGTGGAGGTGGTATCTGCCATTGAGGGACAACAATCTAGAGCTGCACCTGCAGTAAGACAACAACCTGGGATTACACCTAGGCTGTGGCTATTTGGACTATGCCTTGAGCCTGAAGGGCTGGGAGAGAAGCGACTTCCTAGCTGCTAGAAATGAGGGGGGAAAATGAATTTTGGTATGTCTAGGCAGAGGATATATAAGAGCTAAATGGAGGTGAAGTTGGAAGGGAAGTGGGTGGGGCAAAGGAAGAGGAAGAAGCAGCATCTCCTCCCTTAGTTCATTTTACCCTTTTGGGGGGCTGCAACTCTCAAAATTCTCCCTTGTTTGGTGTTGACCATAAAATTATTTGAAATCATTTTAGGGATAATGATCCAATTTGATCCAGCTTCACACGGCCCTCCTTCTAGTGCCGTATTGTTGATGGGTGTTTTTCACACTTTCTCAACACAGGCAGCACATACGTACACTACCTCTCTTCAAAGGAAATCTCTAACAACAAGTTGTTGAAAATCTCCTCGAGGTCTCTTGGGTGTTAGGTCATGCTTGTATGGAACTCCTTAGTTGATGTTTGGTGTGATTTTTCTGGTAATCATAGGGAAAACTTATGTAGTTGGATGCAGAGTGGATCTTAAAATCTAAAGTTTCTGAGATGGGAGTTAAGGTGCACTCTATTGTAGGTTCATACAACAATCTAAAACTTCATTGTTTTCCTGAAGTTTTGGCTTTACAATGTGCAATGAACCTTAGCACAGGTTTTTTCTAGAAAAAAGGGAAAAGAGTAGGGAAGAGGGAAGGTTCCTAGATCTGCAACTACTTGTGAACAGTAATCATGGAGTTCCTGCCATGGAGAGCTTCCTTCAAACAAAATTTCACTTAACCAAAAAATTCACAGTCTCATGAAATTTGTGCTCTCTTCTAAGGTCTGCAAATATTTCACCATTCATTCACCACATACATGCATGAATAAAGATAAATTTTTAAAGCAACTTCATGTTTTAGCCCAGACTAACATTACAAGACCATTTACTAGCAGCAAATGGAAAAAATTATGGACTAGAAGCATCAACATAGCAAACATTTCTATAATCACAGAACAACATCTGACAAATTCTACTTAACCAGTTTAAATCTAACTAGAACAACAATGCAAATCTAAATAAAGCATCTAACAATGGAGATTAAATCATAAAACATGTGAAGGACTCAGAAAATGCACCAAATCAATATATTTTCATTAGAAATTTCTATAGCATGCCTTTACAACAACTCAACTCTCTTTGAAAATGAGAGGAAACCACCTATTTATAGTGCCCAAAAAGTAGAACGAATGGACAATATTTAATCTCATTGTGTGGCAAAGATTCACTACAAACTAGGGTTCTACCTACCCCCCCAATATATTACAATTTAAAATATAATTTTGTCCTCATCCCTATTTCATCCTCTACTAACATCACTATAGCACTTTGTCTTTTGCTAATTGCTCTTTTTGCTAAAGCTATTCCTTTAGAAGTTCTTTACTAACAATAGGACTGCCTTCCTGCTTCTTCAAAGCTGCATACTGCATAAATTTCATGATTACTGGTTGGAGTTTGTCGACCTCCATGATCTTGGACCGCCACACTTGATAACTCCATTCCTTGGAGTTGTCTTCAAGCCTTTTCCAATATTCATCATATTTGGTGGTGTGGTCTCTGAACAACTCTGACTAGGTGAAGCCGTGGGCGGAAAAACTCACGAAATCCATGGTTATCTCATCTGACATCCTGTCCTCCATCTTTTTCTAGAAATGGGGTTTTATTTTCTTTGGATCAATTTGCACCGTGGACATGTCATATTCTGTCATCAACCTCAGATATCATGTGCAATCTGATCGAATTTCCTTGACCCATTCAATATTTTGATCCACTTTATCAATTACCTACACCAACCTTTCTTTCCTGTTATCAAAATCTCGCTTCCATACATCCACTAGCCAATGATCATCCCTTTTGAGTGCGAGTTTGTTTTCCCATGTGGTTTTTAGAAGTCGGAGGATAGCCTCTATCTTTGTATAGGTGGACTTATACATCATAGGCAACTCAATGCAAAGTTTCTTTGTGCCTTCCAGAGACTATTGTAAGTCTAGAACTTGTTGGCTATTTGCATAGCTTGACTAATGCCCATATTTCTGACATATAGAACCTATCTGAACTATCTTTCTTTTTCCTAGCTTGTCAATTTGTTCCATGGACAGTAGTTGTGGTGGAGCCACGGATGTGGTAGGAATTTCCTCAGCTGAAGACCATTGTTGGATGTAAGTTGTCAAGTCGGCTACCTATGCTTTAAGCTCATCTTTCGAGACTTTATCATGTTGTATTAGATGCACCACCATACCCATAGACTCCTCGAGGTGCACTACCTTTTTCTCTCTTGTAGGAGTTCCTAAATCAATGGCGGAGATATTATTGCTTACTCCTTCTTGGCCTACCACCGACATTGCTACTTCTACAGTTCAGGACCCAGATGCATCCATCGTTACTTTGGATCTAATTTTGGGCTTTTTCTCCTTCCTGGTTGAGATCTGTGCCTGGGCTAGGATAGCCCCTAGTCTTGCTCTTGGATCCTTTGGGGTAGGAGTCTTCTTTTCAAGTTGTCTCTCCAGCCATTCGGGTATAGCATATTTTCCCTTGGGTGATTCATGATCACCCTTGCCTTCCTTTGTTTGGATCTCTATTTGTTTACATGAGGGAGCCCTTTCTTCCATTTTAGTGTTGTTTCCTTCTTCTTCATCAGAGTCTTTGATGAACATGAGGTGTTTGATGGGAGGCTTAGTAGGAAATCACCCCCGGGGACTTTCTTCTATCTCAATTTGTTTCTCTTTCCTTTCTTCAATTTGTTTGTATTTGTACCCATGCTCCTCAGGCTTATTTTCCTCTACATTTCCTTCTTCTCCATAAGGAGGTGGCACATCCTCCTATTGTTCCCTTGTATGGAGTTCCACATCTTTTGCCTCCCTGCCACCTTCTTGCCATTCTCCTCTCGGAGGTGGCCTTTCTACCTCTTCTTGACCATTCTTCAATTGTCTGGCTATTTCTTCCTCAAAATAATCATCCAAGGTTTGTATAATGGTTTTACCACATGTACCCTCCTCTTCGTCTCCACTTTCAGAAGACCCTATTTCTTCTTCTTTGTGAAACCAACCTATCAATTTGCTGGTGTTCATACTATAGGTGTTCGTGGTACTCATCGACTTCCTCCTCCACTGCCTTCGAAGCTTCTTTCTCCCGCCTATCCCATTCTTCAGAAATTAACATTGTTCCCTCAATTGCTGGTAGTCCTGTTGGAGGTTACAAAGGTGTATCGCTGGTGAGGACATGCGCTAAGGTAGCTTGGATTGTGGGATGCAAAAAGATCTAAGAAATCTCAGAGGGGACATTTGGCATATGCCTCGAGAAAGCTTCTGGAAAAGCGAGTGCGGGCATTGGTGCTTTCATTATTTCCAATGGGAGTGATGTAGTAGGTGACATGGCCATGGAGGAAAGTAGAGTAGTTGCGGCGGAGGAAGAGTTAATCACTATTATGGTCCCGGTTGAGGGAGAGGAGGCGAGATGGACTGAGATGTCCACTGTAGGTGGGGTTGTGGTGACCATGGCTTGGGAAACAGATTGAAGGGTGGCAGAGATAGGGAGAGCTGGAGGAGGTTTTAGCTAATCTATTTTCCCTTCCTCACCCTCCTGAAGGGGACCTTCTTGAATTGCTAGCTGCTCCATGGTGCTTCCCATCCATTTGGGCCTCTTAGAGGGTGAGCCTCCTTAATCTTTTCTTGAATAAACCTTGGGATCTGGAGACTATTCTGCCTCAATCCCTTTCCTCCTCTTCGATCTTGTAAGCGAAGGAGTGTTGGATGTCCCTCCTATTGAAGTCGTAGTAGCAACATCTTCTATGGCACTAGGCTCACTGTTGAGCCCCTCATATGTCAGGACAACCCCTTGTTACTTTAATCAAAATACTTGTCCCTTAACCCATTATTTGGTACGACCAACAATTGGTTTGGTTACAATATCGAGGTCATCGACCTCCTATTCATCCCAATCTATCATTAGCAGCGACAGGTTAGCGACTACATTGTATCTAGGGTCCATTATGGTGCTCTCATCTTCTTCGACCTGATTTGGTATGGGAAATAGTTGCACCCTCCTCACAAAGTACACATTCATCCACATGTAGTGCCTTGCGTGAACTTCCTTGTCATCCTGACAATCCACCCAAAATTTTTGAACATGGTGGAAATGGGCATACCCTGGCCCAAGCACTTTCCTCACATGCCCATGTGGGTCTACCTATGGGCAAGTAGTATGTAGGCGGAAATGGTACTCCACCAATTCCTTCTTAGAATTCCCAGTGCACTAGGAAGTCTGTAATTTATACATTCCTTGGCCGAAGGCTAAGGGATAAGGGATCCCTGCCAAATGTCTACTACCGAGGATTGAATGCACATGTTGCAACTGTTGGGAGAGCTCTAACAATATGATCCGGTCATTAGCATACCGAGGCAACTTATTGGACCTTTCTGTAAAAACCTGGGCACAAATATATGTAAACTTGGGGTATTGTATGAACAAGAAGGTGTATTACTTTAAGAATGCCTGAGCACTGTGAGAGACCCTTCTCTCAAAATCCCCTCTGAGAAACCTGATGATATGGCCGATGAAGGCGTCATTCACCCTGCAATACTCCTTGAAGTTCTTGAACTGGAGTTGGGGATATCTGTCATAGACCTTCAATCTTTGACTTGGCTCCTCATCAGGTGCCACAAATAATCCACTATACTGTCTTCACTTGGCCAATGAGTACACCAGATAGGATGTCATATAGAACTCAGAGGTTTTCCTCACATTTATGAACTGCTCATGGATGCAATTGCTTATGATGCCTCCCTAGTAGAATGAAGCTTTTGTTGTTATGTCCCCATCTCCTTGGAGGATCTGCGCTATGAAATACACCATCCATTCCTGAAAGTAGGCCATACTAGGGAGACCCATCATTGTGCTCAACATAGTGACCAAGTCATGGTAGTCCTCATAGAAGTAACTCTGGAAGAGTTCTTGAGGCACCTTTGCAGCACTGCCCCTTTTCTCTTTGAGCCAGTACTGATTTATTAGTTTCTTACAGCCCATCGGTTCCTCATCCCATGTTGCTTTACCTTCCTCCATGGTGGGCATCTCCATCTCCCCAAAGGTAGGAATGTGAAAAGTTTTAGTAATTCCCTCAGCTGACATGTCGGAAAAGATGTTCCTGTGCCTACCAACAATGGTTCGTGCCTGTGGCTGGTACGCCTGCCGGAAAACCATGACCAATTTAGGGGCTATGAAGTATGGAGGGAAGCCTGAAGCTTTTGCAATTCCACTTTGTCTAATTAACCTCACATTATCAGTCTTTGGGTGGATTCTAACCCTTTGTTTGAACTCATCAATATCGACGTGGCTGATATTAGTGTGTGTAATTTCTTTCCAATCTGTGATGATTTTTGAATGTAGAGGCTCACCTTGGAATGGGTACTTCATTTGATCTTTTTCCTCTTTTCCATGAGGAGTCTTGCCCACTTTCTTTCCTTTATCTTTTTCTACAGTTACCCCCGAGGGTCCTGCACCTGATTCCATATATCCTACAAGCATTGATGTAATGAGTACAACCTAGTATGAATTCAATTAGACAATTTATGATTAATGAAATCAAATCTTTACTTCCTGATGTCGTTAGTCATTTTTTGGAGGGATTTTGGACAACCCAGGCCTAGGGGGTCAGACTTCCCTAGTAGGAATGTTAATTTGAAGGGTGAATAGTGTAGGGAAATCTTGGTGATTTCTCCCATCTTCATATTTTGATGGTTTGAAAGGCTCGTGTCAAAGAGGGTCAAATTTGACCACATGGGTGGAGATTGGTTTTAAAATTTGAGGTTATTTTGATCAATTTTGGAGCTGCTAGAGATTTAGGGCTGGAAAGGTGTCAAGGATTTGCTCTTTGAAATGGCCAGGAAGAAATGGAGTTCTGTAGTCAAAATTCTGGGGTCCAGGACCTAGGAGCTCAATGGATGTCTGATGTTCATTTTCTACTTCGAGGTGTTCAGGTCTGGAGTGCCAGCAAGCTGTCAGGGTTTCACCATTCAGAATGGAGATGGTAGCATAGAAATTAGGTAGGGGTGACTTGGTGGACCGAACCCGATATCAAACTTGGTCGTTGGGTTTCCTTTGCAATTTTTCTCTCGGTGAATAGGAGGGTGGAGCTTGGAAGTCAGAAAGGTAGGCATGATTTTCTATTTTGAGATGACAAAAAGGGGATGGAACCTCGATTAATGGAGCCTGATGAGGGAAAGGGCACCCAAGTTCATTGTTTTTTTTTCTCCACGACAAAGGAAGGCTCGGGGTTCGAGTGGCGAAACATCATCGTCAGACGACCATTTCAAAGGGGCATAGCTGCCACAGAAGTCCATGGATGGAAGTCTACGGATCAGGATCCATATCGCGGGTGGAAGGGCCTTCCTCACTATTTAGGAATGGCAGAAGCAATGCAGATTTTCGAGGATAGAGTCCTGTGGGAGTGGGCCCTGGAAGCTGAGATGGACGTTGGATTTTGAGTTTGTCATTTTGTAAGTTTGACATCGATCGGATGATGGAGGTTCAGGGTCATGGACCCGAGAGGAAGGTTCTCCTCATCGTTGGGTCAGGTTGTTTGTGTGCTACATTTTGACTTCGATGAGCCGGCGTGGGCCCAAAGGGTACAAACGCCCAATCGGAAGAATGATGACGACATGAGGGCAGTGGGCGACAGATGCACTGAACTCCTTAGAAAGCACTCTAAACTCCTCTAGAAAACCTAACAAATGAAAATGATAGGTTGGGCCATATATTTATACCCTAATACTCATTTAATACATTCATTTAATGCTCGTACGAATGATAGGAGGTTTGGTGGATTTCAAATTCATGGATAGTGGCGGGTGGTCTAGGGTCTAGGGGCTAAAAAGATGCTACAATTTTTCCATTGAGAATGGTGAAAATCACATGAAGTTTTGAGGACAAAAGTCTGGAGGGCCATGCCCGGGATGGTCAAGGGCAGTGCAATTTTATTGTAAGTTAAATGGGGTGGCAAATGAGGATCTGGGTTCCATGTTTTGGGAAGGTGAAAGCCTTCCACCATTTAGAATAGTGAACGCTCAGAGGAAGCTCGACTGGGGAAACTAGGCGAGGCGGGCCTGCTAGGCCCTAAGGCCACTAGCAGAAGGAAACTGCCAAGGAGAGTTCACAAGGAACCAGGACCTAGCCAAGATGGAGGGGATGAAACATGGTCAACTCAAGATGACACTTTGGAGGTACGCTAACCATTTAGGACACCAAAACTGGGGAACACAAAATGAGGTAGCAATGAAACGTCCCAACAAGGCGAAAGAAAGAGGGTCCACATTCTGAATGAGGCATGTGTGTTGAGGGCACAACAATTCACTTGTGAACAAGTGACTTCAATAAAATTCATATCATTGCATCCTTCATATGAAGAAAATACCTCTAGATCATCCTCATAATAGAATTCACAATCCTCAAAAAAATAATCAGAAACTTGACTCTCATCATGATCCTCATCACAAGAAAATTCATCACTACCTAAATTATGCTTATAGTTTTTAGAGTGAATGGCTATATTTTCATCTTTAATATCTTGACCACTAATTTATGATGAGAAATCAGCAAGAGTTGCAAGTGTATCTTTATCTTCATCATTGGTATACAGATCTACATATATGCTACTTGTGGGATGATTACAATCACTATCTTCATCCATACAACACGATATATTTTCATTTTTTGATATATCCTTTTCACATGCTTGCATTGTTTTATGATTTTTCTCAATAGGAAAACTACTATAAACATATTGAAACATCATATTTTATTCATAGTCATACTTGGCTACTTCTACAAAATTTATCTAGTCAAGTACTTGATCAAAACTATGAGGTTTCTATTCATTTCGAAAGGTACTCAACCTTGACTTGAAGATTTCACAAAATAAATCGATACATGTTGAATAATCAGGTCTGAGAATTTTGGGGACATCCAACAAAGCATTCAAAAATATTGAGAAAAATTCATAGGGTGACTATCCCTTATGCCTCTTCATGTTACACAATTCTTGAATGAGAGACATCTGATCAACATTGCTCAAATTTTGTTGATATTACACTTAGAGTTCACTATCATCTGCATGTTGTGATGACAGACAAATCAAGACAATAGAAGAATTACCATCTTGAAAAGCATTTCTATTATCTGGTCCATGAATTCCATTTTCCTGAGGTGTGCTAGGATAATCAACAATCGTACCCATATATCCTTTCATCATTGAATATTTTAGATTGTTCTCAATATCCATGGAAATTTGATATGCCTGCTATAATTTTGTAGGTTCTTTATCTCTATGCAAATAGCTCATTTCTTCATCAAAATTACCCAAGTACATAACCAAACACACTGCATTATTTGGTCTTAGACTTTATAGAATATCCCTAATTTCCTTTGCAAATATGAGATTGCAAGATGGGACTAGCTCATCTTCTTCCTTCCAGATGTTCATAAGTCTTTGTCTCACTAAAATTGGATTACTTCTTTCACCAAGTTGTTCAATGAATGTTTCCATTAACTCATTCCATGAAGAGATAGAACACACTGGAAAATATGAAATCCAATCTATGGCATCTTTCTTTAAAGATTGAACAAAGAACTTCATGAAAACATCTTCATGAACTATCTCATAATCACCCATCAAATATGAAAACTCTTGCAGATGCTGAGATGTTGATTTTGAGCTTTTCCCTTTGGAATTTGGAAAGTGTTCCCTAACTTCATTAGGAATAACATTTGGAAACCCTAAAATACCACTAAAATTTATGGCTCTACATCTTTCAATATTTAGAGAAATTTCTTTAATGACATGCCAAGGGCTACACACTTTGCATGTCTACATCTGACACCCCATAGGGATATATAGGTGGATGATACATTTTCTTACACCTCTTTCAAACTTCAGATATCAACTCTATAGTTGATCATTCACTTCCCTATTTCTTGCTTTCATCATGAGCACAAAATACCACAATGCATAACTCAAATGCATCTACACCTAATATCTATTTAGTTGGCATATTTAAAGAACAAGCATACTTATCCATCATAATACAAAGGTTGTAAATTATTACTCAAAAGTATGCAGAATAATCACTACTATTCCCTTTCTTAGTTCCTAGTTTCACTCAATAGGGAACCAAATTTTTTCAAGACTCTCAAATATGGTTTCCACGCACAACTTTATCCTTCTTGAAAACCAAAAAATGAAAAATACCTAGATATGTTGTAGCTGCTACAAATTCTTCTTCCTTGTTGGAAATCTTTGTAGACCTAAAAATTTCTTCACATATTCATTAGGTTCTTTTGAAAGAGTCACCATGTCTCTTCATAGAGGACTAAACTTCAAGAATATGAAGCTCATTAAAAGATGAATTTCATTATGGGTTTTCTCCAACAACAAATACATGCATAAATTATTTTAAATTTCTACTGCAAAACCCCTTCTACGTCTCAAAACATCAATATTTGAACCAGATGTTCAGATTTAACAAATTCTTGACTCTATGCAAATGGATGCTCTTCTGATCTTCCTAGTAGAGTCACCAATTTGTTAGTGGTTTTTCTTGCAACAACCAATCCTAAGGAAAAAACACAATGCCTAAAGCAAGGGATCAAGAGGTTAATACAAAGGTCTTGCACTATCAATACATCAGGGATAAGAAAGGCCAACAAATAAGGCTATAATCATCCTTCTACACTTTGAGCTCCACAAAACTTAGGAGGCGCCTATTCCTATTCAAAGATCTGCACATTTAATGGAATTTACACTAAACAACACATTGCATATTTCTAACATGTGGATGGTTCTCAAATAAATGTATAAAGGATGTTATAAATTTCATTACATTCAGACATAATCCCTTTTCACCTTCTATCAACACTAAGAATAGATAAATTAAGAGACATCTTCACTTAAAAAACATAAAGAAGTTACAAGATAATCATTCTCAATCATAACCCCTAAGTTCTTTAATCTCCATGAAGATACAAAAAAACTCATAAATTACACTTGAAGATGGAAAAGATTCATTAGGATTTTAAATGGTGATTCCCCTAGGGTTTTTATAAAAGAAAACACTAGACCAGTGCCTTGTCCATAGCAAAGTCAAAATGAAATACCCATCTGGTGATAGCCTAAACAAAAAAATAGTGACCATTAAGTCATTACTGCATTACAATAATGAGTTCTCTTAAGGACATATCTGCAACATTCTTATAGATCTTGAATGCAACATAGTATATTCAATATTTGAGTGAAAACACATTTCACCCATTCTTTGAACAAAAGCCATCAATCCAAACATTTATTGCAGAAAATGCACAACAAAAACCATTGTAATCCTTGATTACTTTGACTAAAAGCATAATGCATACATTTTGGAGACATTATAGTATGACAATTTTCATGATTTACAAACCGATTTTCTTTCCATTAACAAAAATGGATAACACCATTGAAACTCTGAAATTTAAAGAACTCCTAATCTAGAGATAACTCTATATAGAAATTACAATATCTCCAACCTAGGAAAATTTGAACCCATTCCAAATGAAAAACAATAAAATTACATTTTTTAAGAGAAAAGAGAAGAGAATATAAAAGCCCTAAAAAGAATCCACCATTGACACATGGCATCTTCAACTCCCTTGATTCTGCAATAGAATGTTATTTAGAAAATGCCTCTTTACTCTCCATTTTCCCTCTTCTTTGTCTTCACTTGAAAATCCCATGCATCTTTTTATGCTATCTATAAAAAGTCATTTACTACTACAATTTCATCTATCAAGTGAAAAATCCACTTCTAGGTAAAAATCCATGTCACTGGCATTTAAAAAAAAAATTAATCTTGCATTTTAATGGAGAAGAATCCATAGAATATCAAAATTTTCTTTGTAATTAAATTTGACACTTTAAAACATATTTCTAAGAAAATGCTTCACCATTAGAACCTTTGTTTCATTTGACGTTTTATCAAATACCTTTCCTAAAGCCACCATTAGTGTGTTTTCTTCAAGCTCTAATTGCATGATTTTTTTTATTTCTAGCAAGGAGAGAAAATTCTTGCAAGTTAAAACAAATTAAAAGATTGCATTCCACAAGCTTTACCCAATGGAAGACCATACTCCATGTGGAAACACAAAATTTATATCTAAGTGCTCTTTGTATGATAAAAGTTGATGGAAAGCATGAAATCAAATGTTGGGCCATTTTATGGTGAATGAAATTTTCAACATGTTTCAAATGGGTATGTGCAAGATCATCATGGAAAAAATAGGCCCTTAAGTGGCAAAAAATTTAGGAAAATCAGAGTTAGGTAACTTGACGTAAAAATTTGAATAAGTTATCTATATTATTTCAAAAATACGTAAGAATAGAATATGTAGCAAATTGAATCTAGTTTCTAAACTACTAGGTTTATTTAAGAAAAAAGAAATCTATTTGGTGAAAATTTGAAATTTCAATATAGTAGTACTTAAATTTCAAGGAGAAAATAAGTAGGTGTCTGTCTAACCACCCTAACCACAATAAAATGATAATATATTTTTTATAATATTTTAGATATAAGTAGGAGACTCATGTGTTGATGTCATGCATATTTTTTGAAAAAAAATTCCAAGTAAATAATTAACTATGATTTTTTTATTACAACTTTTAAAAAATATAAAAAATCGTATGTCTGACCACCTTGGTCAAAACTTCATGAAATTCAATTTTCCTTTTTTTAATCTTATAGTATGCGAAACATAGAATGTGACGCATGTTTCGGATTCAAAAAATGTGATACCGTTTGAAAGCTATAGTTGTTTTTCAATCAGCCTATCAATTAGGACTTTAGTCGTAATTCAAATAGAAAATGAATAATAATTATTTATTAAATTCGAAGTAAAGAATAATTTATATTGGTGGAAAGTTGAGAATATCCTTTAAAAACTCTTTTCATTTCATCAATTTGGGGTAAAAAAGAAGTCGTCAAACACATACCCTACACATACCCATCATATTGCCATTTTTTGGCCCATCATGATCCTGCACATATCCAAATAACATTTAAATCATTCCCAAAGTTTAAGAAATTACTGCAACTTGATTTGCAATTGTGCAAGTCATTTTTTGTTGCAGCTAGGTGTGAAAAGCAATTTTTGAGTATTTTAGACCATCATATCAGCCAATTTCTTCAATTTCAATGTTCCAAAACCTGCCCTAAGTGTTCAAATAGGGATAGGACACTTATTTAATCTATAAAAAAGCTTTGGCTAGTCTCAAAAATTCCAAAAAATGGCCTCCCTGCTAGCCCGCACCCCTCTCAAAACCCCCTTATTTTCTCTAGTGTGTTGGTAGGGAAAGGCTTTGGGTGCAAAATTTTGACTTGTATTTCATCTTCAAACATATAAAAATAATTTCAAAGACCCCCACTAACATTCAAAACATAAAAAAATGCTTTAAATCATGCAAGATTTGGAAGTTGCAAAGAGGAAAAAATAATTTTTCTTTTTGGCAAAGTGGTGAAAATTTGTTGCTCACAAACGAGAACGCTTGGAGACATGGATTTTTGCAAGTGAGCCTAATAAATTATTTAGAGAAAACCAATTTCATCAAAACTTACATCTTTTAAATATTTCTATGACCTCCTTTGTAAACTGGCCTATCGGATGCCTTCGCCACAACTGAAATGCATTAAAATAATGCATCATATGATCTCCAATTTTGAAAAAAATGGAGCTTGAGATGTTTTGGAAAATAATGAGAAATGGGTTTTCTTTAGAATTGCAAAATTTGAAACTTTTTGGAGCACTAGTTTTGACCCAATTGTAATCACAAAACAATTAAATGACCCATCAAAATTCATCATGGGGGCCTAAATCTAATCAAGAGTGATACCATATGTACCAAAAAATATTCCACCAAAAGGATTTGCAAGATGACCTTTGATTTACTAAATTTTAATCAGCAAAGAGGGCCTCTAGGGTAGATTTGACAAGATGCAAGACTTTCCTCTGTTGATGCATTGAAGAGATACATGCACTTCAAATTTGTAAAAATTTGAAGGTTCCATCTAACCCAACATTTTGAGCATTGTATTTTTCTAATTTTTGAGTCCCTTTCTACCTAAATTTGCATCTTACATTCATTTGCATTCATTTGTATTGAATTAGATCTCATTTAGGGTGTGTAGTTTGCATTCAAATTTGCATCTCATTAAGGGTTTTAGGATTGCAATGTTTTCAATTTTTAAATCTTAAAAATGAAAAATAAAATTAGTCATGTTGCATATTATTTACATCATATAAACTTACATTTGAAACATCAAACAAAATTTCATATCAAACTAGGTCTTTTAGGTTATCATTTTGTCACATTTTGTACTTGCATTTCGCATTGCATTCCATAGAAAATTAAACTAAAAATTGTTGTAACCAACTTGAATCGGAAAACCATTGGCAAACACCTAAAAATATATAAAAAATAAATTTCAAAATCCTCATCTAGGACCGATTCAGGATAGGGAAAATGAATCCCTAATGAGGTATGAATTCACATTTCATGTAATTAACATCTTCCTTTCTATTCTTCTGCTAGTTGCTTTCAAATTTTTGTTATAGTTTGTTGAGTTTTTGTTTTATCAATTTAATCATATTTAGCTTAATTTGGTAAATTCAGTGCATTGTGTGATTTCAAAATTTTGTTTAGAAGACTTCATTTTCACATTTTTGCATAGTGTAATTAGAAAATTAGCTTGTTTAGAATCTAAAAATTGCATTTAAATTCTATGTCATTGCATTGCATTTCACCTTCACTCAACATTATCACCATCATGCATACTTCCTATAAGATAAACCTCAGTTTCAATCATCCTGAATTGATTGACACACCATGTGAGCAATATGAAGCTCTGAAAGAACTATTAAGAGTTTGTGATGAGTCATCTATTCCCCTTAAGAAACAAGGAGTGACTTGTGCTATGGTTAGTACTAAACAAATGAATGAAAAAGAGGAAATTAATGATTTTTACAATAATAAAGATCAAGGTAATAAGTCTATAGCTCCTCCTAACCAAAACTTACAAGTCTTTACCAATTCCATGTTGAAATATACTATTTCATTTATCAAAGCTAGTGAAACAAAGAATGATGTGATGAATGTTGACATAGATGATCAAACAACAAAAGATGACAATAGGAACAAAATAGCTAGAGTGGTCGCATTTATCCAAGCTAGATATCCTAAGGGCTCAACCAAGATGCCTCTTGATATTTCTTTCTCACAAAAATACATAGTTAAATATGCATTTGATGATCCTCTTTACATAGTTGGAAGAATCAATGAAAATCCTACTAATGGGATATTAATTGATCCTTTCTATGAATAGAACATGATCACTGAAGAATTCCTATTTGTGCATGAACTCTATCAAGATACATATGAAAAAATAAAAGAAAGGATCAAAATGTATAATGGTTTCGCTTATCATGCAATGGGCTTGATACATCTCCCTTTAAAATTTGGACTGAAAACATCATATGTATCATTCACCATCATCCCATCATAAGACCAATTTCATGTAAAGTTAGGCTATCCATGCTTCTTTCCATGAATTTAGTCCCATCAGTTGTGCATAAATGTTTAAAGTTTCCCTTTGGAAATGATATCTTTAGTGTGCATCATAGTGATTTTAATCTTGTGTCTTCTGTAGGGAACTTTTCATTGGATTTCTTTTGGCCCTAGCCTATTGATCCTATTAGATCTCGTGAGGACTTCTTTTTCAAATCTTATCAAAAGTTTAAGGAAAATAACATAGTAGAATTATCCCTTAGAAATATGGCTCAACCTATGATTGAGCCACCTATCCTTGAAAAAACCATTATTCAACAAACAACCCTTCCAAATATCCAAGAGAAACCTATGAAAAATTCTCCTACCATTTCCTATAAGAGACCATGAGACAATAAAAAAAAACATGTTGTGCCTCCTAAAGTCAAACAACCTTACAAAGCTAAAGAGAAAGAGGTTGAACAACCTCCTATGGTTCCTTCTTTTCCTCCCTGAAGGGAAGAGAAGAAGCTTATGATTGACAAATCCACTCCTACACAAACACAAATTGACAATAGATTGAAACAAAATCGAAATGCTAGAGAGAATAGGTGTAGATGTTGTACTATTGTTGGGTATGTGTAGGATCATCATGGAAAAAGCATGCCCTTAAGTGGTGAAAATTTAAAAAAAAATAGAGTTAGGAAACTTGACATAAAAATTTGAATAAGTTATCTATATTATTCCAAAAATATGTAAGAATAGAATATGTAGAAAATTGAATGTAGTTTCTAAACTATTAGGCTTATTTAAAAAAAAATCTATTTGGTGAAAATTAGAAATTTCAATGTAGTAATACTTAAATTTTAGATATAAGTAGAAAACTCATGTCCTGATGTGATCCATATTTGTTTGTAATTTTTTTCTAAGAAAACAATTAATTATGAACTTTTTATTACAACTTTTAAAAAATATAAAAACTTGTGTGTCTGACCACCTTAACTTGGTCCAAACTTCATGAAATTCATTTTTTTTTAATCTTATAGTATGCAAAGCATAGAATGTGATGCATGTTTCGGATTCAAAAAATGTGATACCATTTGAAAGCTATAGATGTTTTTTAATAAGCCTATCAATCAAGACTTTAGTCATAATTCAAATAGAAAATGAATAATATTTATTTATTAAATTCAAATTAAAGCATAATTTATATTGGTTGAAAGATGAGAATATCCTTTAAAACCTTTTTCATTTCATCAATTTTGGGTAGAAAAATAGTTGTCAGCCACATACCCACCATATTTCAATGTTTTGGCCCATCATGATCATGCACATACCCTGCTCGTATGTTATAAACTAAAGAATAAAAGAACAACAAAAAAAATCAAAATCCTAACTTACCTGAAGTAATCTATGATGATTTTATACCCTCATCGTAATGTAAAAAAGAACCTTCTAGAGACATTATCATTCAACCCCCTATTGTGGTTAATCTAGATGATGACATTGATATTGCAATGATTGATGAACAAGTTCATAATGAGTTAAATTCATTGCTTTCCTCTTCTATGAGCTTAAATGACAAATATCCTAAAAGGAGTGTTGAACATGGTGTGTCCCCTATTTTTGAACTTTCTCTTGTCCCTTTGGCTAGTTTTCCACATTTTGTATATACTGATCAATATTGGGATGTTGATGACCTACTATAGGTTGATTCACATCTTCCTTACTAGTCTTTTGCATTATTTTATTTTTCATATTTCTTTATGTGATTGCATGTGCATAATTTGGCATACATCAATGAAGCTTGAAACCCTAACACAAGGCCACCTAGCATAACACACCTTGCTTTCCTATGGAGCCCTTCCATGTGCATAGATGCTTAGCATAATGCAGCTTGTTAAGCACAAAAACATGAATGTAAGTGGCACCCTATCAAAGTTATTAGAAGGATAGCTTTGGTATGGTAAATACAGTGAGAGCCAACACAAAGGCATGACTTTCTCACTAAGCCACCTTCCTAGGGGAAGACTCACCTAGTGGATGGTTTGAGGTTCACCTACTCGGGAGAGTGTAAACCTGAGAGCTTAGATGTGTACCACATCACATTGACCCATTTAGGCTTGATTTTCTTGGTCTTTGATGTTGTATGATTGTGTATATTTTTCATTGTTCACTACATAAGTGTCTTTAATGTCTACTTTAGTGCAAGTTTGACATGGGGTCATACTCTCACTAAAGTGGGGGAAAAATGTAGTGACGAAAAAAGTATTCATTTTTCCTTAGTTTGGGAATGAATATTTAATAATAAATGATCTATTGTGAATTAAACCAAGTGTAGAAAACCATCCCACTAAACTCTCTAAATCCAAGACCCAAAGAATAGGAAGTCACCTGATGGAACCTGCAAATTTTTTTATGTTCAATCTAAAAATCTTGCTACATTTTGGATATTCGATTTGTACCTGAAGGCTTAGGGTTTCATTTTTCATCACTATTGTAGGGTTTTGTGTTATCTTGAACCCTTCCTTAATTTTCCCTCAAGTTTTTCTTTATGATGGGGTTCTAATTTTTTGTTGACCTTATGTTTCCTATTGGGCATGTGTAGGATCATGATGGGTATGTGGTTGATGACTTTTTTAGTACCCAAACTTGATGAAACAAAAAGGGTTTTTAAAGGAGATTCTTAGCTTTCCACCAATATAAATTATGATTTATTTTGAATTTAATAAGTAAGTATTATTCATTTTCTATTTGAACTACGACTAAAGTCCTGGTTTACAGCCTGATTGAAAAACATCTATATCTTTCAAATGATATCACATTTTTTGAATCCATAGCATGCGTCACATTATATGCTTCACATACTATAGGATTAAAAAAAAAAATGAATTTCATGAAGTTTTGACCAAGTTAAGGTCAGACATACGAGCTTTTTATATTTTTTAAAAGTTGTAATGAAAAATCATAATTAATTATTTACTTGGAAAAAAATTACAAAAAATATGCATCACATGAGCCTCTACTTATATCTAAAATCTTATAAAAAATATTATCATTTTATTGTGGTTAGGGTTGTCGACAGATAGCTACTTATTTTTCCCTAAAATTTAAGTACTACTACATTGAAATTTCAAATTTTCACCAAATAGATTTTTTTTCAAAAAACCTAGTAGTTTAGAAACTACATTCAATTTTCTATAGATTCTATTCTTACATATTTTTGAAATAATATAGATAGCTTATTCAATTTTATACACCAAGTTTCCTAACTTTGATTTTTTTGATTTTTTTCCATTTAAGGGCCTATTTTTTCCATGATGATCCTGCACATACGAGTATGTGCAGGATCATCATGGAAAAAACAGGCCCTTAAGTGGCAAAAAAATTATAAAAATCAGAGTTAGGCAACTTGGTGTATAAAATTGAATAAGTTATCTATATTATTTCAAAAATATGTAAGAATATAATCTGTAGAAAATTGAATTTAGTTTCTAAACTTCTAGGTTCATTTAAAAAGAAATCTATTTGGTGAAAATTTGAAATTTCAATGCAGTAGTACTTAAATTTTAGGGAAAAAATAAGAAGTGGTGTTTGTCTGACCACCCTAACCACAATAAAATGATAATATTTTTTATAAGATTTTAGATATAAATAGAGGACTCATGTCATGTGATGCATATTTTGTTGTAATTTTTTTCCAAGTAAATAATTAATTATGAAATTTTTATTACAACTTTTAAAAATATAAAAACTTGTACATCCACCTTAACTTGGTCAAAACTTAATGAAATTCAATTTTTATTTTTTAATCCTATAGTATGCAAGCATAGAATGTGATGCATGTTTTAGATTCAAAAAATGTGATACCATTTGAAAGCTATAGATGTTTTTCAATTAGCCTATTAATAAGGACTTTAGTCGTAATTTGAATAGAAAATGAATAATAATTACTTATTAAATTCAAAGTAACTCATAATTTATATTGGTGGAAAGTTGAGAATCTCCTTTAAAAACCCTTTTTGTTTCATCAATTTTGGGTAAGAAAAAGGTCGTCAGCCACAAACCCATCATATTGGCACTTTTTGGCCCATCATGATCCCGCACATACCCATACCCTATTATCGGACATATTAGAGCTTCTTGTGTCATTGATGATCGTGGAGCAACCGGTCCCTCATGCCTAGGTCTGAGTTTCTTCCTTTTATAAGGTTGAATTAAAAGCCTTTTTGGCCTTTACATCCTTTGCATTTTTATGACTTAAAATCTTGTGAAGACCTTTTCCTACTAAAGATATCACATTTCCACAATCAATATTGATTCTTGCTAGATGACTTCTGGATTTGATTATGTAAGATTTTTTGCATCAACATTTTGATTCACACTATATGATCCATCATCAGGATAGTTGAGAGCTCTAATCCATATTAATTATTGCTAGATGACTTCTGGATAGTTGAGCTCTCAACTATCCTGATGATGGATCATAGACTGTGATCCAAAATATTGATGGAAAAACTCTTACACAATCAAATCAAGAATTCATCTAGCAAGAACCTTTTCCTACACTGTTCTAGAGCAGTCCCCTTCATTTGAACAACTTATTGGCATGTGCTTAAAACTTGTCACTTAATTTCCTTTTCCATCTCTCTTTGTCACTCAATGCAAATAGTTTGTGAAAGGTATGTTTAGATTGGTGACAAGTGATGAGCGATATTTCTTTGGTTTCACTCATTGAGGATAGATTTTTGAGCTCCTAATATTAATCAATGATGGGTGATGCTCTTTCCTCTCCTTATATCATTGATTATTCACTTATTGCTAATGACTCTTGAACCTTAAGTATAGAATTAGTGATCAGCGATGGCCTCCAGACTTTTGTTCTTCTCTTCATCATTCATCGTGGATGGTTGTGTGATTGTAATTTTCAATGAGTGATGAGCAATATGAAGTATCTCATGTGTTTCATGTATCATGGATTGGTTTTGAATGTCAAGTTTTTTATTAGTGATATGTGATGCAAATCATTGTGATCTCTCATCGCTAATTACTTGCAAACTTTATGAGGGGTATGTGTAGGATCATGATGGGAAAAAAAGTGGCAATATGATGGGTATGTGTAGGGTATGTGGCTGACGAATTTTTTTTAACCCAAAATTGATGAAATGAAAAGGGTTTTTAAAGGATATTCTCAGCTTTCCACCAATATAAATTATGCTTTACGTTGAATTTAATAAATTATTATTATTTATTTTCCATTTCAATTATGACTTAAGTCCTCATTGATAGGTTGATTGAAAAACATCAATGGATTTCAAATGGTATCACATTTTTTGAATCCAAAACATGTATCAAATTCTATGCTTCACATACTATAGGATTAAAAAAAAATGAATTTCATGAATTTTTGACCAAGTTAAGGTGGTTAGACATATGAGTTTTTATATTTTTTAAAAGTTGTAGTAAAGTAAAAAAATCATAATTAATTATTTACTTGGAAAAAAATTACAAAAAAATATTCATCACATCGGGACATGAGTCCTCTACTTATATCTAAAATATTATCATTTTATTGTGGTTAGTATTAGATAGACACCTACTTATTTTTTCCCTAAAATTTAAGTATTACTACATTGAAATTTCAAATTTTCACTAAATAGATTTTTTTATTTTTTAAATAAATCTAGTAGTTTAGAAACTACATTCAATTTTCTAAAAATTCTATTCTTACATATTTTTGAATAATATAGATAACTTATTCAAATTTTTATGTCAATTTTTCTAACTCTAATTTTTCTGAATTTTTTGCCACTTAAGGGCCTATTTTTTCCATGATTATCCTGCACATACCTTGAGGAGAATTAGTGATAACCAATGGCCCTAGTGCTTTTGTTTTTTTTATCCTATCGCTCATCGCAGATTCTTTGCGAAACTCAAGTTTCAAAATAGTGATGAGTGATGGAGTCGTTTGTTCAACTTTCTTTTTCTAATTTAAATTGATCCTATGAGTGATGTATTTTGTATCATTGATTTTCATGCAGGTAAACATGTCTTAATATTGTTTCATCACTTTATCTCCCATCGCTAATGAGATCTAGTGTTCGAAGTTAAATCAGTAATGCACGATGAGAAAATGAGCATTATCCAGGATGGGCCATATTTTCAAGGGATAAGATTTCATCACATGGATGCCTATCATGCACATAGAAATAGTGAAGGATGAAATATGTCAGCAATAAGTGACACCAGTTGAATGAAAAGGAAACATGTCAGAACCTGGGGACATTGTATAAAGCAAGGAAGAAAGTAGTGAGGCAAGTGGAGAACCGTTGATATAGTTTTAAAGTAGAACAATGAACAAGCTGAAGTTCATCGCATCAATACTATCATCGTTGATTGAACCTTGGAAAGATGGGGCAAGCCTACAATGAGCGATGGAATGTATGAAGTATTGTTCTCTCCAAAGGCCAACTTTGTGTACTTTGTTGATATTAATGAAGGAGAACGGATTAAGTTGGTGATGTGTGATTATTGTCAGATCATAGGTGACTAATGACAATTAAAAATAGATGTGGCATCTTTCTAAGGTGGCATCACCATTTTCTAGGAACATGTTGTAGAAGACATAAATGATACTCAAGGTGGCCATTGATAAAATTTAAATCCTCAAAGATCGACGGTTTAGATTTAAAACTAAGTTGCTATGTTATCAACTCGCTCATGCGATGATATCTTCAATATTTAAATGCAACATGCTCCAAATGGTCTATTTAGTGTAGAACCCCTACTGTTTGATCTCACCATGTTTAGTTATCTGAAAGTACGAAGTGTGGGTCATCGAAGGAATTTGTGAGTGTTGATTTTTTAACTATAGAGGTTTTTGTTGTTTTCATCTTGAGTAAGTTGGTGTTTCATGTGAGATCCTTTTAATTTATGCTTCTATTTTTCCTAGGAATTCCATTTTTTCTGGGGTTGGTTGTGATAACTGGGGCTGGTGGGTGTGTTTTCCTGTGAATCTAATATGAAAGATTTTAAGTTGGTTAATTTCTACTCAATTTAGATTTGCTAGCTTTCACCCTACATCCTACAAAATTGGAAAGTATGGTGTGTCAATTCAGCTAACTAGGAGGTCAGGCTGACTTAGCATGTTTGAGTGTCATGAGGATATGTCTAAGCAAGAAGTCCCTACAACTTATTTGGTTCTAAATGGTAAAAGGAAGGCCCATGGTAAAAAGAAGAAAACCATTGTCCAAAGTAGGTCTACAACTTAAGAAACAATACCATTTCAGAAGAATTGGTAAAGTTTAAGGGTAAGGAGTAGGCTAAACCTACAAAGAAGGCCAGAAAAAGGAATACGGGTCATAAGGCCTACCTAGGTAAACATAATTCTCCCATTGTGTTGTCTGATAGTCCTTTAGATGGTGAAGGTTACACTGAATTGGGATATGGCCATTACCTTCTCTCCCTAGTGTCATATGATGACTCTCACAATGATGTGGTGATGGTTCCTCTGATTGCGTCATGAACAAGGAGTCGTTGAGCATCCTTTGATGCTAACAACTTGAAGTAGCGTGTCCTCCTTGTTTTTGTTTTTTATGACACCATGGTCTTTGTATCATGAATTTCCTTTTTCAATGTGTCTATGGTGTTGGTCTTTTACTCTTCCATGCTGATGTTGGTCATTTACTCTTTGATGTTGATAAGGAGTCTTTTGCTTGACTTGGACATTGCGTCAACAAGTAACAATACCCTATGGCTGAATTTTGTCTTTTTTCCATCCTCTACTAAAAAATGATTGCATGTAACTTCCTAAGAAGTTTCTCAAAATTAGTTGAAATTAGGTTTTGAAATGAATTTTGAAATGTAATCATCATTCAACCAGGTGCTTGTCACTCCCATGTTTATAAAGGGATTTCGTGGTTGATTATAGAGTAGAAGTTCAAAAAAAAAGAAAAAAAAATTGAGTCTTAGAAGGTTCTAGGAAGAAGCTAAGCTAGGAGAGTAATAGAATGTAAATAGATAAGTTGATGAATATACCAGAAGCAAGTTTAGTGTATGTCATAATGTATTTTGGTCTTAAAATGGTTTTACAATGTAATATCAGTAATGAAAGAAAATACTAGTTTTAAAATATGTGCTCTCTTATGTATTTTCCTTGCAAACTATGAATGAGATTGTTAATAATAATTTCATTTGTCTTCTATCATTTGCACCAAATGAATGGGTTTATTTGTGCTTCAATTCAATGAGTTGATTAAATGCTAAAATAAGGTCATGGGTTTGTGGGAAAAGGATATAGGGTTTGATAAGTAGCAATATTTTAAGCACAATGAGTTGGATGCCACAAAGTGTAGCATGCCAATAGTCCTTTTATTATTGAGTTATATTGTCATTCTATTATTGATTAATTGCAAAGTATGACTCCATTATTCCCTTAGACAAGAAACTAGTGCTTTCATTAGTTTTTCTTTTGATAAATTGAGCTACTTGTGCACTTGGCTAGATACTTGAAATAAGGACAAATTCATAAGCAAAAACTTTTAGTTACTAAAGTTGTACCATATTCCTTGCATTAGGTAATAACTCATTAAAAGGTTTTCCAAGCCTTTAATGATTTTTTATTATTTCCACTTTCTGAGGAATACATCTGTGTGTGGAAATGCTCTTAACTAAATAAATATCTTATGAGAATAAATGGGATTACCCTCCTAGGTTTCAGAGAGCCAGAAGTGAAGAAGTGAGACCTTTTAGAGTCTCACTTGTGTTTTGGCCAATTATTACCCTTGTTAATAATTGAGTTTTGGAAAATTCATAGGTGACAGATAAGATTAAGTTTGGTTTGTAAAAAATAACCAAGATAAATGGTGACTTTGTTGGGGACTAGCGTGAATAAATTGAGTGAAGATCATTTTTCCTTAAAAGAGTCAAATTGTTCAGTAGGAGATTATGTTATCAAGACTAGTTTTGTGTCAATGAGATAATATTTAGTCATATGGAATTTATTTTTTCTCTTTTTTGAAAATATTGTGGGTGGTTAAAAGATTTAACATATTTCATGAATATTAGAAAAATCTCTCACTAGATGTGGGTGGCGACTTCACTTATCTCTGTACCAATATGAATTATTGCAAGATGCAATGAAAATTTGCTAGAGACAAGTATATAGAGTTATATGTGGCTTTGTTGGTTAATGAAGATTAAAAATAAAACCTATACATGAAGGGAACTTCATGTTATTGAAGTGGGTTCCTCTATAAAAGAAATGGCGACTCTATGCATAAGAACCTGATGAAGGCATGGGAAAAGTTCTAGATCTTCAACATTTTTAAGTCAAGGGCATAATTTAGGAGAAATTACACTATATATAGGTACCTTTTCCCTGTTTGGTTTTTAATGAAGAAATAAATATGTGAAAATCATGTTGAAATGATTTGGTAAAAATTAGGTTTCCCTATTATGTGAGTTAAGTGCACTTAGAGGGAGGATAACTTTTTTATATACTTATAAGGTGTAATATGTGATATCTAAGGTGGTTTGAAGATGTATGTTTATTCCTGAAACTATGCCTCTTAGAGAGTTCAAAGTATGAGTATGTTTGGGCTCTAAAATGCGATTAAAATTAAGGAATGAGGCAGTAGACGAATCAATTATGACATTGATTTTGAAACATTGGATAATGGTATAGTTGAAATATATTATTCTCCTTCATTTCCCTATGGAACATCAAATAAAGACATGTAAGACATGCATCCCTTATCATACCATCAAAAGAAGTTCTCTATTTAGAGATACAAACCATTAAGTTTTAGTGGTATTCAAGGTTTCCCTAACAAAATTCCAAGTGATGTTAGGAAACATTTTCCTAAATTTACAGGGCACAGTTCTGAGTTAGCGTCTAAACACTTGAGTGCATTTATATATTTGATGGGTGATTTTAAGATAGATTATGAGGATGTGGTCATGAAACTTTTTGATCAGTCTTTAAAGGAAAATGTTAGTGACTGGTTTTCATATCTACCAATTTGTTTTGTAGCTTCGTGGAATGGTTTCATGGTTGCATTTATGGAGAAATTTGGTGAAAGGGTCAATCCTATCTTGGTAAGGAAAAGAGTTATGGACATCCAAAAAGGATGAAGGTGAGTTGGTTCCTGCTTTCAACCTCATATTTGAACAAGTAGTAAGAGATATTCCTCAATACCTAAGACCTAGTGATGCAGAATGTTTGGTTATATATTTAGGTGAATTTGATAATGAAATATGTTATTTGATAAGAGATAAGGAGCCAAAAACATTGTAGGAGGCTTGTCACATTACTATGGATATTGAAAACATTCTAAAATATTCAATGATGAGAGGGTATTTGGTTGCAAGTGTTTCTTTGCCTAGTTCACAATGAGTGAGTGGATCTCCTAAAGATGAAAGAAATGATCAAGGCGATAATGCTTTAAATAACTCATCTTGTTCACTCTCATAGCATGTTAATCATGGGTTGATTTAGGATAGAATTCAATAAAGTTTAATTAATAATGATCATGTGTTCTTAGTCCAAAGACTTTCTGACATGAAGAGATATGAGGATGAGTTGACATATGAGTTGTTAGCAAGGTTATTAGATGCCTTGATAGAAATTCCTAAGGGGTTATGACCTATAGACTCAAATTGTATTGGCTTATTCTATGAAATTTATGAGCTAGGACTCAATGCCTTGCCTAAGGAATTGAAACCTCAGGATTTTGATTAAATACTTGATTGCCTTATGATTGCTGAGGAGGCTAAGAATGATTATATACAAAGGATGGTCTTTCAAGATCACATTGATAATTACCCTAGTGAAGGTGACATGTTTACTTAGGAAATGAGTAAGGATGTCTCAGAGGAAGAACATCTATCTAGTAGTGTGGGTGATGAAATTGTCACATTTACAAAACCTATTGACATACCCTTAAAGGTTGGTGACCAGGATAATGAAAATAAAGATATTGATTGCTCTCTAGAGGAATATGAATCTATTTGTGAGACTGATATAGAGATATCCTTCTTGCCTAAAGGATTCAGTAATACTAGTCTTCATGATTTTTTGCACTTGGCAGTAAATGAACAAAGGTTAAATGAAGGACTCATGGAATGTAGTTTGAAAACAACATCATAATTGGAGTGTTACAACAATATGATCAATGATGAATTTTAAGACAAGATTGTTTTTATTCAACAACCTCTATATGAGCTAAGTACCAAGAGTAAGGAAATTAAAAATGATAGCCAATAGTGTCATGTCCTTAATGGCTTGTATCAAAGAAAAATGAATTGTGAAAAGTTCATGGAAGAGATGGATATGCTTGTTTTTAACAAGGAGCCTATTGAGGAAAGGAATAAAGAAACATGTTTGGATGTTACACATTAAGGATATAGTGAGTCCCACAAATATGAATCAGTAAACTTTTCAACTAATGACATACTTGAATACCATAATGTTGATCACAACAAGCCAAAGATGCTTGACTCATCCTATGAAATTTTTTGCTTCAATTTGAACAATGATTGGAGTAAAGAGCTAGAGTATGAAAATGAACCAGAAATTGAAATAATCGTTGGTGCTTGGGATGGTAGGGATGATGCTCTTTGTGGAAATATCCCTAGTATGAATGAAAGCAATAATTTTATGGAGTTTGATGAGTTGAATTCCCAAGATAATGGAATATTTGGCAACACAACTGGTTTACACTGCTCTGGCGAATATGAGAACCAGTTTGAAATGAAGCCTGTGAATGAACATTTCTTGTTTATTACACAAAGTGAATGTGTACCCCTGAATAGGAACTTTGGAAGGAGCATATATGAGGATTTATAGCTTAATGAGTAGAATAAATCTGATATTAGTTTCAATGATGATAGTGATCAAATTGATTATGAATTTTTAAGTTTCACAAACTAGTCAGAGGGGAATTTGGTGGAATATGATGGTAAGCCGAGTCAAATAGAATGTCACACTAATCATTTATTCTAATTAACACTTGACTACAATTCACGAAGAGACATGACTGAAAGAGATGATTTCAAGTTTATGCACATGTCTATGGTGGTTGAAAGCAATGGACACAACATGATAAACTAGTGGACCCTCCATGATAGTCTTTTCAACCTTAGCATGCTGCTAATGGTTTAAAACAAGGTTTTTGAAAAAGGTAGGTACTAGTTTTAAGGTTGTTTTGGCCCTATAACCTATGTAAATATTGTACTTTTGTTGTTTGGTTTGGGTTTGGTTTTCTTGCTTCGTCCTTGGTTTTGGTTCTTTGCTATTGGTTTTCTTCACCTGAGATTCTAGACTCTCACTCTATTCTCGAAAATTAGACATCCCAAACTAGAGCCACTAATGGAACCTACAAATTTTTTTTATGTTCCATCTTAAAATTTTGCTACATTTTGGATATTGGATTAGTACCTCAAGGCTTAGGGTTTTTCTTTTCATCACTAATGTAGGATTTTGTGTTATCTTGAACCCTTCCTTAATTTTCCCTCAAGTTTTTGTTTATGTAAGAGTTCTAATTTGTCATTCACCTTCCATTTCCCATTTCCAGTCATATTAAAGCTTCTTATGTAATTGATGATCATGGAGTAATTAGTCCCTCATGCCCAGGTTTGAGTTTCTTCCTTTTATAAGGTTGAATTAAAATCCTTTTTGGCCTTTACATCCTTTGCATTTTTATGACTTAAAATCATGTGAAAACCTTTTTCCTACGTCATCCTAGAGTGGTCCCCTTCATTTGAACAACTTACATGCACGTGCTTAAAAATTTTCACTTAAGTCCCTTCAACCATCACTCTTTGTCGATCATTGCAGAACATTTTTGAAAGGTATTTTTAGATTGGTAATAAGTGATGAATGGCATTTATTTGGTTTTGCTCATTGTGGATAGCTTTTGGAGCTCCTGATATCAATCAATGATGGGTGATGCCCTTTCCTCTCCTTATATTGTTGATCTTTTGCTTATCGCTAATGACTCTTGAACCTTGAGTATACAATTAGCAATTAGTGATGGCCCCTAGACTTTTTTTCTTCTCTTCATCATTCATTGTGGATGGTTGTGTGATTGTAATTTTCAAAGACCAATGAGCGATTAGAAGTATCTCGTATGTTTTGCATATTGTGGATTGGTTTTGTATGTCAAGTTTTGTATTAGTGATACACAAAGAAAACAACTACGATCTCTCATCACTAATTGCATGAAAACTTTATGAGGAGAATTTGCAATAAGCGATGGCCCTAGTCCTTTCGTACTTTTCTCCTATCACTCATCGTGGATTCTTTCTAAAACTCAAGTTTCAAAATAGTGATGAGTAATGGAGTTGTTTGTTCAACTTTCTTTCACTAATGTGAATTGATCCTATGAGCGATGTCTTTTGTATCATTTATTTTCATGCAAGTGCACATGTCTTAATATTGCTTCATCTCTTTATCTCTCCTTATTGATGACATCCAGTGTTTGAAGTTAAATCAGCGATGTGCGATGGGAAAATGTTCATGATCTAGGATGGGCCATATTTTCAAGGGCTAAGATTTTGTAACACCCGTCGTGCAAACCCCAGAGAACACACACAACGCAAATTTATTTTTTTTAAAACAAATAAATTAAACATGCAAATAACTTTAAACCATAATCACATAACACATTACATTACACACTTAGTTCTCTGGGGCACGCAAGGTTACATCGCAACAACTAAACGGAAATAAAGATAAACATTACAACATAACCATTTATATTATAATAACCATGAATAAGGATACATCCAATAACCATGATGCGAGAATAATAAACATCACATAATACAACCATAATAAATCTCTTAAGAAAGATACAAATGATCCTAACTATTACATCATCGTTTTAATGTTACATTACAATCTCTTGATAAATGAATTACATTGAATTTCCCAACATCGGGATTGATATAAGAACAATGAAATCTGAAATACAAAGTGAATACTAGTACAACTCCAACTGCGGAAATGCTGAGAAGATAGGATGCTGATGGGGAACCCAACGTGTGCGGAGCACACTCCACCCAACCATGTGAATTATGAATAACTCACCCCCTGTGCTCAGAGGTGACAAGGAAGTTAACTCGACCATGATTGTTAAACTGACTCCATGAACAACATAGTATGAATACAATTACAACTCAAGGTTACAATGACATAAACCACAACATTCATGAGTCAAGAAAAAGATAAAGATAAGAAACTCGCCATAATTAATCAAAGCAATGACAATTAAACAAGTCTGAAGAACATTCATAAATCATCTCAAAAGAAACTAAAACACATTAAGCATACAACTCTCAAAACACATTTCCAGAAGGACTAATACAACATTCAAAATACAATTCCAAATAAATCAGAAACAATGAAAAGAACATGATTGCATATAAATCTAAAACAACAATCCAGTACACAATTCTAGAGGCAAAAAGAAACAAGGCAAATGGGTGTCAAGTGGAGAGTGTCATCGCATAGCTCTCATGGGATCCCCTGGCTCTTCCTCCAACTGAGGCACCGACACCCATCTATGGATCTCCTAGCCCTTCCTCCTACTTGAGGCGCTGACACCATAGGGTAGCTCATGCGGAGTCGATAACCTCTCATGAAGACGAGGTTTCGACTTTGCCGACCATGGCCTACTCATTCTATCATTAGTCTATGATAGCCCTAATACATAGATGAGGAATCCAATGTTTATTATCTTGTGTGTTTTACTACCCATCCCCCACTAAATTCTATTTTTAGGTTATCACTTGTTTAACTACTCTTACGTGGGTTCCCCTGAGCTCTTCCTCCTTCTGAGGTGCTGGCACCCACGAAGAGCCACTCTCCCTATGACCCCTAACATAAATCAAAACTAGGCAAGGGTTGAACTAAAACATATAAGCATAATACTCAAAACAAGCTCATGCAAGGCATTAACCCTCTCGCGACAACTCATAACCAAAAGTCTTAACAAACAGTTAAACCCTTCCTAACATAAACCATTAAGTATCAATTTCCAAAAGTATAATCAAGATGAAGAGAACATTAAAATTAAGCAAGCCTCTGGAACAAGGTTACAAAATCAACAATGGGTTCCCACATCGAAGAGTAAAGTTTACAATAATTAAATGGAAAACGATAACCAGATCACACAATTTCATAACTTAAGGTAAACGATTAACTCAATTACACAAAACACTCCAATTTTGAAACGATATAAAGAAACACAAGCTCGACAAAATTTATGTAATTTGTTGCCTATAATCAAACCATAATTTCCATATCAAAATATTTAATTCATAAAACCAAAGAACATCAAATATATATATATATATATATATATGCATAAAAATAATACATTAATTTTATTTTAACAAAAATCACTAATATTTTATTCTTATCCTCAATACATGAAATTATCACTATAAAACTATATATAAATATATATATATATATACAAATGTATACACCTTTTACGCATATACACATATATATAAATATATATACAACACACACACACATATATATATAAATCATATAGTTTAAACAATTATAAAAAAAACACATATTAAATATACCCACAAAGACATATATATATATACACGAATTAAAAGATACATTAAAATTTCAATTTAAATTTAATAAAACTTTGAATCTTAAAAAAGACACGAATTTCATATAATAAAAACAAAAAAAATAGCATTCACTGCCCACCCGACCTGTGGTACACAGTACCACAGTCGCCTGTGGTACACAGTACCACAGTCGCCTGTGGTACTCCGTACCACAGGGGGTAGGCCACAACCTCCATAGGCTGTGACCAGCAGCCTTGGCTACCGTGCGCAGCCTTTGGTGGCTGCGTACAACCACTACAGGGGCCGTGCGGGTACGGCCTCGGCCAAACCCCTCCCCCCATATATTTTATATTATTACATTTTTAAAAAAATAAAAATTCGTTTCATAATTTTTTTTATAAATAACTTATATTTAAATGAAAAGAAATATATGACAATGCAGGATGGCCGACCATGTACTGGTTCATCTCAAAACCCAAAGAAAATAAATAAATTTAAATCTCCTTCATTTTTTTTTTGACAGCAATAAACAAATTAATAAATCAATATATAAACATAGATATGTATTTCGTACTAATTATATATATATTTTTTTATATTTATATATATATTTTTCACAAAACTAATTCCATGAAGAGGATAGGTTCACATTCAGATGTAAGCATAGTATAATTTAAATATACATATATATTTATATATATTAGAGTATGAAGTCAAACTTAATTTGTTTCAGAGAATCAACTATAAACAAATTGGGGATTTCCATCAAATGAAATTTGTTATCAAATACTTCTTTAAAGAGTTTTCCCACAGATAAATTCTATTTATCTAATTTTCAAAAACATATTCTTTTACAAGCAAGATTGATTCTAACACACATTTCTATTCTTTTTCATACAGATTTAAAAACAAACAAAGAGAGAGAGGGTGGAACCTGGAGTCCTACGCTCTCGAGAATCTGATGAAGCTCATTCGATCACGATGGCCTCTACGAAGAGCTCCTCATTCCTGCTTCGAATCTCCTCTCCAGAATATCGTGCTCAAATCTCAAACCCAAATCCTTAATCTCAAGACTCTTTTCAAATTATTTCAAAACAAAAGAATCAAAATATCCTTTTTGAAAACTTCAGAAATTTCAAGGATGCATAACCATTATTTTTCAACTTCTGTCTCCACAAACCTCTCTCTGTGTGAAAAAACTCACAAAAATTTCATTTAATTAACAGATATTACCCATTTCTTTCGAAAGCTCTCAAAAATCATAAATAAAAGAAATTATATCTTTAAAAGCAAGCTTTTCAGTCAGATTTGAGTTCTCATTCGTTCTCACAACTTTTTCATTCTTTTATTTATTTATTTTCCTATTTTCAATACTTTTTGTTTTAATTTATGTTTTTACAACTTTACTTGCAAAGCACATTATCTAGTTAATTTAAATAATTTATTCTAACAATTATCCTCAACAAGATAATTAATTAAAATAATAAAACACAATTTAATATTTTAATTATCATTTAATAAAACTCGTGACTTTTAAAAATAAATAAAACATTTAAAAAAATTAAATACAATTTAATCTAACATTAAAATAAACAATCATTTCCATCATTTAAATAAAATAAGTCACAACTTATAAAATACCCACAATAATAAAATAGGACATAACACAACCACAAACCACAATAACGAAAACTACAAAAAGTACAATACCAATCAAACAAGACGGTCTAACATCATGGGACGAGATGACTTCATCGTCACCTCTATTTCAACATTTAACCGTTGGGCTATTGGTGCTCGCCCTGTCCTGCCGAAGCGGGTGGAATCGAGACTTGTACCTGCAATACCTGCATACAAACGAAGTCATGTACATGTGCATACATATATATAAAAATCAAAGCATTAAATCGAAGCATTGCATTGTGAGAAGGAATCGCAGCGTAATAGAGCACTCGTAAATGAGTGATGCTACGCTATCCTTCATCACATCTATCCTAACAATTATAATATAACTGATAAAATAACATTTATAAACAAACAATTCATCTCAGGACATAATTTATTAAATCACTGCATCATAATATAATTATGAAAATCAACTAACATCACCAACCACAATTTCATATGAAATAATCATGTCCACTAAAGGATTAACAACATCATCAAACATCTAACCAACCAAATCAAACAATAATAGTATCATCATAGTATCAAACCAAAGCATAGAAAATAATAAGTCTAAACAGTATGAGGGGTATTACATCCTCCCCCCTAGGACATGGCTTACTCCTGGAAGCCATTAAATAAAAAAAATAAAAAATATGATTCTCAATTACGGGAGACATCCTCCCATGACGCCAAGATCACAACTTTTAGGACACCGTCAAACTCTTTCAATCTCACTCATGAGCTCCTAAGCCAGAACCTCATCCTCTACTAGAAGCCTCTACACCTGCATCCTGGTACCCAGCCTGGCAATTGTCGACAATGAAAAATAGTTGATGAGACCTACCTGCATCTCCCACTGTCGGCTCAGAAGCGACAGGTCTCTGATTAAATCCAGAAGTTCTCTTTTGTGGACACAATCTAGCGATATGTCCTTGCTACCCACATGAGTAGCAACCAGTACCTCGGCCAAATCCTCTACCCTCGGATGGAGCATTGGATTGTTGAAAGCTTCCTCGACTCGGCGCTAACTGAAAACTAGGTGCAGGCTATGCAAAACGTTCCTGCCGAACTTGGTGCCTGATCTTGTTTTGATCCTTATGAAATTGCGAATTGCCACCTTGCTGAGATTGAAAGTTTTCATGCTTTGGCTGTGATTGCTGTTGCTGATGCTGCTACTACTATTGATGCTGCTACTGTTGATGTTGTAGACCCCCTTTAGATGGTGGATTCCTGTTCGTAGAAGATCCTGCTCCCTGTGACTGACCTCCATGAGTGCTAAAACCAGGTGTAGGCACACTACCAATATGCACTCCAATGTGACCACCCAAGGCCATAGCCAAATTTTCCTCCACCAAGCGGGCCTTCTCAACTACCATTTCCATCATCTTTGGCTCAAAGACTCGGATGCCACCACTGATGCAGGCATTAAGGCCCCGAACAAAGTGTTGTACCAACATGCCTTCATCGTGGCTAATCCCTGTATACTGCTTCAACTCATAGAAGCGCCTCTCATACTGCTCCACTGACATAGATAACTGCTTGAGATCATGAAACTCGTTAGCCCTACGCTACCTCCAATGGTCTGAGAGGAAACAAGCACTGAACCTGTCTAGAAACAGCTCCCAAGTGACCATACTGATATCAAGGTGCAATTTATGTTCTTCAAGACACCACCAAGTAGATGCAAAGCCTCGAAGATGTATAACTGCGCACCGAGCCTTGGTATTGCTACTGTAGGGGTGCATGGTGAAGCAACGATCTAAGTCAATTAGCCAAGTTTCAGCTTCCAAACCTCCTCTAGACCCATCAAAAGTGGGAGGGTGTGCCCTCATCAGATCTCTCATATGGCTTGCTATGACTACATCCTGAACCACAACTATATCCCTTCACCTTGGCAACCTTTCTCTCTCTCTCTCCACTTGGTGCACCTCACCAGGCCTAGGTCCCAATCGGTCAAGAATCTCTCCAAGTATATGCTGTAACTGACCGTCTAAACCAGGTTGTGCTAGATTCTGGCCCCCTAATGGAATGTTGTGAAGACTCTATTGTTCCTCATGCTTTGAGCCATGGGAACTAGGAACTGAGGGACTTCGCCGGTTTGCTCTAGGACCGGCACCACGGCCTCTTGCTCGGCCATGTCCTCTACCTCGAGGCATAGTTCTGTGCAACAAGATAAAGGTACAAAATGAGCTTAAGAGCCAAACACAAGGTTGCCTAATGGACTTAACTGCCCAGAGACCCCAGCGTTTGCAACCTTGGCTCTGATACCAAGTTGTAATGCCCATCATGCAAACCCCAGAGAACACACACAATGCAAATAATTTTTTTTTTAAAACAAATAAATTAAACATGCAAATAACTTTAAACCATAATCACATAAAACATTACATTACAAACTTAGTTCTCTGGGGCACGCGAGGTTACATCACAACAACTAAACAGAAATAAAGATAAAGATTACAACATAACCATTTATATTATAATAACCATGAATAAGGATACATCCAATAACCATGATGCGAGAATAATAAACATCACATAAAACAACTATAATAAATCTCTTAAGAAAGATACAAATGATCCTAACTATTACATCATCGTTTTAATGTTACATTACAATCTCTTGATAAATGAATTACATTGAATTTCCCAACATCGGGATTAATATAAGAACAATGAAATCTAAAATACAAAGTGAATACTAGTACAACTCCAACTGTGGAAATGCTGAGAAGATAGGATGTTGATGGGGAACCCAACGCGTGTAGAGCACGTTCCACCCAACCATGTGAATTATGAATAACTCACCCTCCATGCTCAAAGGTGACAAGGAAGTTAACTCAACCATGATTGTCAAACTGACTCCATGAACAACATAGTACGAATACAATTACAACTCAAGGTTACAATGACATAAACCACAACATTCACGAGTCAAGAAAAAGATAAAGATAAGAAACTCACCATAATTAATCAAAGCAATGACAATTAAAAAAGTCCGAAGAACATTCATAAATCATCTCAAAAGAAACTGAAACACATTAAGAATACAACTCTCAAAACACATTTCCAGAAGGACTGATACAACATTCAAAATACAATTCCAAATAAATCTAAAACAATGAAAAGAACATGATTGCATATAAATCTAAAACAACAATCCAGTACACAATTCCAGAGGCAACAAGAAACAAGGCAAACAGGTGTCAAGTGGAGAGTGTCATCGCATAGCTCTCATGGGATCCCCTGGCTCTTCCTCCAACTGATGTGTCGGCACCCATCTATGGATCCCCTAGCCCTTCCTCCTACTTGAGGCCCCGACACCATAGGGTAGCTCATGCGGAGTCGATAACCTCTCATGAAGATGAGGTTCGGACTTTGCTGACCACGGCCTACTCAATCTATCATTAGTCTATGATAGCCCTAATGTATAAACGAGGAATCCAATGCTTATTATCTTGTGTGTTTTACTACCCATCCCCCCCTAAATTCTATTTTTAGGTTATCACTTGTTTAACTACTCTTACGTGGGTTCCCCTAAGCTCTTCCTCCTTTCGAGGCGCTGGCGCCCACGAAGAGCGACCCCTAACATAAATCAAAACTAGGAAAGGGTTGAACTAAAACATATAAGCATAATACTCAAAACAAGCTCATGCGAGGCATTAACCCTCTTGCAATAACTCATAACCAAAAGTCTTAAGAAACCGTTCAACCCTTCCTAACATAAACCATTAAGTATCAATTTCCAAAAGTATAATCAAGATGAAGAGAACATTAAAATTAAGCAAGCCTCTGGAACAAGGTTACAAAATCAACAATGGGTTCCCACATCGAAGAGTAAAGTTTACAACAATTAAATGGAAAACGATAACCAGATCACACAATTTCATAACTTAAGGTAAACGATTAACTCAATTACACAAAACACTCCAATTTTGAAATGATATAAAGAAACACAAGCTCGACAACATTTATGTAATTTGTTACCTATAATCAAACCATAATTTCCATATAAAAATATTTAATTCATAAAACCAAAGAACATCAAAAATATATTATATATGCATAAAAATAATACATTAATTTTATTTTAACAAAAATCACTAATATTTTATTCTTATCCTCAATACACGAAATTATTGCTATAAAACTATATATAAATATATATATATATATATATATATATATATATATATCTTTATATATATATATATACATGTATAAACCTTTTACGCATATACACATATATATAAATATATATACAACACACATATATATAGATATATAAATCATATATTTTAAACCATTATAAAAAAAGACACATATTAAAAATACCCACAAAGACATATATATATATACACGAATTAAAAGATACATTAAAATTTGAATTTAAATTTAATAAAACTTTGAATCTTAAAAAAGACACGAATTTCATATAATAAAAACAAAAAAAAATAGCATTCACTACCCACTCGACCTGTGGTACATAGTACCACAGTCGCCTGTGGTACTACGTACCATAGGGGGTAGGCCGCAGCCTCCATAGGCCGCGACCAACAGCCTTGGCTACCGTACACAGCCTGTGGTGGCTGCGTACAACCACTACAGGGGCCGTGGGGGTACGGCCTCGGCTGAACCCCTCCCCCCATATATTTTATATTATTACATTTTTTTTAAGAACAAAATTCGTTTCATAAATTTTTTTATAAATAACTTTTATTTAAATGAAAAGAAATATATGACAATGCAGGACGACCGACCATGTACTGGTTCGGCTCAAAACCCAAAGAAAATAAATAAATTCAAATCTCCTTCATTTTTTTTTTGACAACAATAAACAAATTAATAAATCAATATATAAACATAGATATGTATTTCGTACTAATTATATATATATATTTTTCACAAAACTGATTCCACTAAGAGGACAGGTTCACATTCAGATGTAAGCATAGTATAATTTAAATATACATATATTTATATATATTAGAGTATGAAGTTAAACTTAATTTGTTTCAGAGAATCAACTATAAACAAATTGGGGATTTCCATCAGATGAAATTTGTTATCAAATACTTCTTTAAAGAGTTTTCCCACAGATAAATTCTATTTATCTAATTTTCAGAAAAATATTCTTTTACAAGCAAGATTGATTCTAACACACATTTCTATTCTTTTTCATACATATTTAAAAACAAACAAAGAGAGAGAGGGTGGAACCTGGAGTCCTACGCTCTCAAGAATCTGATGAAGCTCATTCGATCATGATGGCCTCTACGAAGAGCTCCTCATTCCTGCTTTGAATCTCCTCTCTAGAATATCGTGCTCAAATCTTGAACCCAAATCCTTAATCTCAAGACTCTTTTCAAATTATTTCAAAACAAAAGAATTGAAATGTCCTTTTCAAAAACTTCAGAAATTTCAAGGATGCATAACCATTATTTTTCAACTTCTGTCTCCACAAACCTCTCTCTGTGTGAAAAAACTCACAAAAATTTCATTTAATTAAAAGATATTACCCATTTCTTTCGAAAGCTCTCAAAAATCATAAATAAAAGAAATTATATCTTTAAAAGCAATCTTTTCAGTCAGATCTGAGTTCTCATTCGTTCTCACAACTTTTTCATTCTTTTATTTATTTATTTTCCTATTTTCAATACTTTTTGTTTTAATTTCTGTTTTTACAACTTTACTTGCAAAGCACATTATCTAGTTAATTTAAATAATTTATTCTAACAATTATCCTCAACAAGATAATTAATTAAAATAATAAAACACAATTTAATATTTTAATTATCATTTAATAAAACTCATGACTTTTAAAAATAAATAAAATATTTAAAAAAATTAAATACAATTTAATCTAACATTAAAATAAACAATCATTTCCATCATTTAAATAAAATAAGTCACAACTTATAAAATACCCACACTAATAAAATACGACAACACAACCACAAACCACAATAACGAAAACTACAAAAAGGTACAATACCAATCAAACAAGACGGTCTAACATCATGAGACGAGATGACTTCATCATCACCTTTGTTTCAATATTTAACCATTGGGCTATTGGTGCTTGCCCTGTCCTACCGAAGCGGGTGGAATCGAGATGTGTACCTGCAATACCTGCATACAAACGAAGTCGTGTACATGTGCATACATATATATAAAAATCAAAGCATTAAATCGAAGCATTGCATTGTGAGAAGGACTCACAGCGTAACAGAGCACTCACAAATGAGTGATGCTACACTGTCCTTCATCACATCTATCCTAACAATTATAATATAACTGATAAAATAACATTTCTAAACTAACAATTCATCTCATGACATAATTTATTAAATCACTGCATCATAATATAATTCTGAAAATCAACTAACATCACCAACCACAATGTCATATGAAATAATCATGTCCACTAAAGGAATAACAACATCATCAAACATCTAACCAACCAAATCAAACAATAATAGTATCATCATAGTATCAAACCAAAGCATAGAAAATAATAAGTCTAAACAGTATGAGGGGTATTACATATTTCATCACATGGATGCTTTCCTTGCTTATAGAACTAGTGAAGGATGAAATATGTTTGCAATAAGCAATAGAAAAACAATGAAAAGTCAAGGTGGAAAAACTTGAGGATATCATATAAAGCAAGGAAGAAAGTAGTGAGGTGAGTGGAGAACCATTGATATGGTTTTAAAGTAGAATGATCAACGATTTGAAGTTCATCACATCAATACTATCATTGTTGATTGAACCTTGGAAAGATGGGGCAAGCCTGCGATGAGTGATGGAATGTATGAAGGACTGTTCTCTCCAAATGTCAGCTTTGTGTACTTCACCAATATTAATGAGGGAGCATAGATTGAGTTGGTGGTACATAATTATTGTTACATCACAGGTGACTAATGAGGATTAAAAGTAGACATGGTAGCTTTCTAAGGTGGCATCACCATTTTATAGGAACAAGTTGTAAAATATAGAAACATTGCTCAAGGTGGCCATTGATGAAGTTTAATACCTTAAAGATCGACAATTTAGATTTAAAATTGAGCTTCTAAGTTATCAACCCTCTCACACAATGTTCTCTTCAATCATTAATTGCAGCATGCTCCAAATGGTCTATTTAATGTAGAATGCATGTTGTTTGATCTTGCCATTTTTAGTTCTCTAAAAGTATGAAATGTGGGTCATCGAAGGAATGTGTGAGTGTTGAGTTTTCAACTATAGAGGTGTTGTTCTCATCTGGAGTAAGTTGGTGTTTCATGTGAGATCCTTTTAATTCATGCTTCTAGTTCATCTAGTAATTCTATTTTTTCTAGGGATGGTTGTGATAGTCGAGGCTGGTGGGTGTGCTTTCCTGCAAATTTGATGTGAAAGCTTTTAAGTTGGTTAATTTCTCCTAAATTTAGATTTTCTAGCTTTCACCCTGTTTCCTACAAAATGGGAAATTCTAGTGTGTCAATTCAACTAACTAGGAGGTCAAGATGACTTAGCATGTTTGAGTGTCATGAGGATATGTCTAAGCAAGAAGTTCCTACAACTTTTTTGGTTCCAAAGGGTAAAAGGAAGGCCCATGGTAAAAATAAGAAAAACATTATCCAGATTACCTCCAACTTAAAAAATAGGATGATTTCAAAAGAATTAGTCAAGTTTAAGGGCAAGGAGTAGGCTGAACCTATGAACAAGTAAAAGAAAAGGAACAAGGGTCATAAGGCCTACCTAGGAAAACATAATTCTCCCATTGTGCTCTCTGATAGTCCTTCAGATGGTAAAGGTGACACTAACTTGGGATATGGCCATTACCTTCTCTCCCTTGTCATAGTATGATGAATCTGAAGATGATATGGTGATGATTCCTATGATTGTGTCATGAATAAGGAGTGGTCAAGCATCCTCTGATGTTGGTGACTTGAAGTAGTGTCTCCTTGTTTTTTTTTTCATGACACCATGGTCTCTGTATTAGGAATCGCCTTTTTAAACATGTATGTGGTGTTGGTATTTTACTCTTCCATGCTGATGTGGATGTCCTCCAACTGATAAGGAGTCTTTTTCTCAATGTGGATCTTGTGGAAACAACTAATGCTACTCTATGGCTGAATTTAATCTTTTTCCATCCCCTCCTCAAAAATGATTGCATGTAACTGCTTGGGGAGTTTCTCAAAATTAGTTGAAATTAGGTTTCGAGATGAAGGTTGAAATGTAATCGTAATTCAGTTAGGTGCTTGTTGCTCCCCTATTTATAATGGATATTTTATGGTTGATTACAAAGTAGAAGTTAAAAAGAAGAATAATTCTTTTTTGAGTCTTAGAAGGGTCTAGGAAGAAGCTAAGCTCAAAGAGAAATAAAATGTAAATAGATAAGTTGATGACTATTACAAAAGAAAGTTTAGGGTATGAGTCATAATGTATTTTGATCTTAAATGGTTTTACAAAGAAATATTAGTAATGAAAGAAAATACTAGTTTTAAAATATGTGCTCTCCTGTGTATTTACCTCACAAACTATGAGTGAGATTGTTAATAATAATTTCATTTTTCTTCTATCATTTGCACTAAATGAATGTGTTTATTTGTGCTTCAATTCAATGGGTTGATTAAATGCTAAAATAAGGTCATGGGTTTGTGGGAAAAGGATATAGGGTTTGATAAGTAGCAGTATTTTGAACACAGCGAGTTGGATGCAACAAAGTTGCATGCTAATAATCCTCTGATTACTGAGTTAGATTGTAGTTGTATTACTGATTAATTACAAAGTATGACTCCATTATTCCCTTAGACAAGGAATTGGTCCTTTCATTAGTTTATCTTTTGATTAATTGATATATTGGTGAACCTAGCTAGATACTTGAAATAAAGATGAATTCATAAGCAAAAAAAATTAGTTACTAAATTAGTACCATATTCCCTCCATTAGGTAATAACTCATTAAAAAAATTTCCAAGCCTTTGATGACTTTTGCTTATTTTCACTTTTTAAGGAATACATATGTGTGTGAAAATGCTCTTAACTAAATAAGTATCTTATGAGCATAAATGGGATTACCCTCCTAGGTTTCACAGAGCCTAAAGTGAGGTCTTTTAGAGCCTCAATTGTGTGTTAGCTAATCCTTACCCTTCTTAATAATTGAGTTCTAGAAGATTCATAGACGAGGGATAATATTAAGTTTGGTTAATAAAAAATAACCAATGTCATCACCCAAAGAAACATGGGCAAAGAAATGTATAAAAACCAAAAGAAACACCCCCACTATAGAAAAAGCACATTTAAATAGAAGTAGGGATAGAAAATAAGAAATAATTCCCACACCAAAAAGACCCCACAAGGTGAATGCAATAGAAAAAATTGAAACATAACTCCCCAGTAAGCAAATGATAGTAGCTATCACCAAACCACAGCTTCCTAGAAGGGTGAAAGCCACAAATTTACCCACAAATAGAGAAACCTAGGCCAAAGACAATAGATATCACCACTCCACAACAACCCCATAGCATGCCACTAGAAACCTAGTTCTAAACCATTTTCTTCTACAAAATCATCCCATTCCTCTTTAGAATCATCCCTAGATGTCAAATTCCCCCTGCTCCTCTGGCCACTCCCTCTACACTCCATTTTTTTTCTATTATTATGTTACATTTCAATAATGTTAATATGACATGTGTGGTATTTTTTAATTATTTATTATATCATTATTTTATTTCATAAAGAATGATATAAAACATATGCATAATTTTTTCAACTTATTGAAAAGGCTTACACTAAGAGACTAACCCTTCATTTTTTACCCATTCATTTCATTGCTTTTGGCTAGGTTGGATTAAATATGTCTTGAGTATATTGTAAAACTCTAGAAAAATGCATGAATTTTTTTGTTAGAGTAATTAATTTATCTATTCACTATACTTAAGTGTACTTAGGTTGATGAGGTTAGATAACATTTTATCTAAATAAATGTGTAACCTTTTAGACCTATAGAGTTTCCCAAGTTATTTGGTAAACCACATGTGCTACCTTTTTGAGGTTGGAAGACTTTCCATCTCACCTCAAATGTCACTCAACACTTTGCATAAAGGCTAATGAATTGGTCAAATAGGTTGTTGGTTTGCACATTTTAGTGATCCTAAGGTTGACACTTATAAGACACTTGTCTACTCATTTGTGCCACATTATGGGGAACTTGTCAATGCACATGATAGGTTGATTGCCACTTATTTTCTTATTTAAGCAAGGTCATTGTACATTAAAATTAACTCTAATGTGAATTAGGCTAATCATTGTGTGCAAGTGGATTGTTGTGGAAGCACAAGGTATTTTCTATAATGATCTTGTTTGGAATCATAATAATTTTATTAATATTTTTTGAGATGGAACTTAGATTTATACTCCGTAATGGAACTACCATACTAATTTCTAAATTGTTAATGAAGATCGAAAGTTAATGGTGGTGCTTACCACGTATAGCACCGCAAACAGTGCAACTTTACTATATACAACCATCTAGAATAATTATTTTGTTGTAGAGAAGAACACTATTTAAACACCCAAAAATGTTGCATGTAGTATTCTTAACATTAAATAAGCTTAAGTGTTGCTACATATAACCTCTAGCAAGTAATACTCCAAGTCTTGTTGCCACAAACTAAAATCAACACATAGAACCTTGTATCCCTTTACATCACACATAAAAACATTATAATGAGTAGGAAATAAGACTATCAAATCAAGAGTTCAATCTTGAGTGGAATAATTTTATAAAAAAAGAATAAAAAGAAATAATACACAACAAAAAAATCTATGTTTCATTTTCCTTCATTATAATTAAAAATTATATTGTTTTTCCCATATTTAGCCGATAGGCTATATGTGTGAACTTTGGTCAGAATTTTCATCAACCTTCCCAATTTTTAACCCTTCTAGCATCGGGTTCCCAACTAGAAAAAATGTGGTGGATGTTTTTTATTTTTTAATAAAAAGTGTTTGGTACACCGATAGAGAAGGCTAGCCTTCCCGATTTTTAACCCTTCCAGCGCCTGACTACCAGTTAGAAAAATGGTGGCGGTATTTTAACACTTCAAGCACCAAAAAAATTAAATGTTGGTTCACATAAACATTAATTGTTGTATGGTTTCCATCTAGTGGCGATGGTTGTAATAACACCTACCATTTAAAATCTTGAAAAACATAGTGAATCTACGCAATTTTTGATAAGGCATTGTTGGGTGTCGTTTCATGGCTTTACCTCCTATCAAAACTATGAGCGAGGAGGTAAAGCTTTTGTGAAGGTGCAAGTTCTATCATCCGTTGTTGAGATTCTGTGAAGGAGGTTGGAGGTTGTTTTGTTTTTTTTTGCATGGGGTGGTGGTTGTAAAAGCAATTCAAAAGTGTGGTGATAATTTTTTTCCCATTTTTTGCTGGCATTCAAGAAATAAGGGAGCAAGGAGAAAAAAAGTGGGAAGAGGTGAATTTGAAGCAAGAAGGAACAGGTGCATATTGAAAAATTCCTTTGTAGAGTATTTGAAAAATAGTTTATGCTATTTTCCATAGGGCATTGTTGATTGTTGTTCTGTAGCTTAGGCTATATTGTTTCATTTATGGTTTCAGTGTAGTCGTGAATGTTGCAAGGAAATATTGTTTGTTTTTGCATTGGTTTGTTATTGTGAATTCTTCTATTTTGTGGGTTTTTTCTTCTAGGTCACTATTGAAACCAATATTGTTTCATTAATGCTTTGTTTTTTTGGAGATGGTTTTGCATGGGATTGTTACTATGAATTTATGAGTTTTGTTGGTTTTTCCATATGGGTCACTATTGAATCCAATATTGTTTGATTTATCGCTTCCATTTTGTGGCAATGTTTGCAATGCAAAAACATAGTTAATGTTATATAGTTTATGTTGATTTGCATAAGGCATGTTGTTGATTGTTGTTCTCTATCTTAGGCTATATTGTTTCATTTTTGATAAGGTACTATTGAAGAAGGACTATTTTTCCATCTTGGTCGCTATTGAAACCAATATTGTTTGATTTATGGCTTTTGTTTTGTGGTGATGGCTGTAACATAAAAATATAGTTAATATTATATAGTTTATGTTAATTTTCATAAGGAATTGTTGATTGTTTTTCTCTAGCTTAGGCTATATTGTTTCATTTTTTATAGGGTACTATTGAAAAAAGACTATATTGTTTGTTGAAACCAATATTGTTTGATTTATGGTTCATGTTTTATCACGACAGTTTTGCATGGGTTTGTTATTGTGAATTTTTGTGTTTTGTAGGTTTTTTGCATCTATGTCGCTCTTGAAATCAATATTGTTTCATTTATGGCTTCCATTTTGTGGTGATGGTTGTAATGCAATAAAATAGTTAATTTTATACAGTTTATGTTGTTTTCCATAAGACATTGTTGATTATTGTTTTCTAGCTTAGGCTATATTGTTTCATTTTCGATAAGGTGCTATTGAAAAAACAATTTTCTATGGGTTTTTCATTTGGGTGGTTGTTGAAACCAATATTGTTTCATTTATTGTTTTTGTGTGGTGTCGATGGTTGCAATGTAATTAAATAGTTTATGTTATTTTTGCTAAGGCATTGTTTACAAATCTTTGGCTATATTGTTTCATTTTTTATAAGGCACGATTCAGAAAAGACTATATTGTTTATTGAAACCAATATTGTTTCAGTTTATGTTGTTTTCCATAAAGAAAATTGTTGATTGTTGTTCTCTAGCCTAGGCTATATTGTTTTATTTTTTATAAGGTGTTGTTGATAAAAAACAATATTGCTTGTTGAAACCAATATTGTTTCATTTATGGTTCATGTTTTGTGGTGATGGTTTTGCATGGGTTTGTTACTATAATTTTTTGTATTTTGTGCATTTTCCCATCTGGGTTACCATTGAAACCAATATTTTTTTATTTATGGCTTCGATATTATGGTGATGGTTTCAATGCAATAAAATAGTTAATGCTATACACTTTATGTTGTTTTCCATAAGGCATTGTTGATTGTTGTTCACTAGCTTAGGCTACATTATTTCATTTTCAATAAGGTACTATTGCAAAAAAGACTATATTATTTCATTCTTCGCGAGTTGATATTGAGAAAAGAATTTGTCTATGTGCGAGGTTATTTTGGTTTTTTATGCATGGGTCTATTACTATGAATTCTTTTGTTCTATGGGTTTTTTCATCTAGGTGATTATTGAGACCAATATTGTTTCATTTATGGTTTGTGTATGGTGTTGATGGTTGCAAGGAAATTAAATAGTTTATGGTGACAATGGTTACAAGGAAATTAAACTATTTATAGCATTATTGAGTGTTGTTCTTTAGCTCTTCCTATATTATTTCATTTTTGATAAGCCATTGTTGAAAAATGACAGTTCTGTGGGTTTCTTCATTTGGGTTGCTGTTGAGACCAATATTGTTTCATTTATGGTTTTCATGTGGTTCTGATCATTGCAAGGCAATTAAACAGTGTATATTATTTTTTCTAGGGAGTTATTTACAAATCTTTGGCTATATTGTTTCATCTTCGCTAAGGCAATAAAATAGTTGATGTTATATAGTTTATGGTGTTTTCCATGAGGCATTGTTGAGTGTTGTTCTTTATCTCTAGCTATATTGTTTCATTTTTGATAAGTTGTTGTTAAAAAAAGACTGTTCTATGGGTTTTTTCATCTGAGTTGTTATTGAGACCTATATTGTTTCATTTATGGTTCTCGTGTGTTGTCAATGGTTGCAAGGAAATTAAAAAATTTATGTTACTTTTGCTAAGTCATTGTTTACAAAGCTTTGGCTATATTGTTTCATTTTCAATAAGGCACTATTGCGAAAGGAATTCATGAGTGTGTGAGGTTATTTTGTTTTTTTTTTTGTGTTTGTTACTGTGAATTGTTATATTTTTTGGGTTTCCCCATCTAGGTCACTATTGAAACCAGTAATTTTTCATTTATGCCTTCCATTTTGTGGTGATGTTTGCATCACAATAAAATAGTTAATGTTATACAGTTTATGTTGTTTCCCATAAGGTATTGTTGAGTGTTGTTCTCTAACTTTGGCTATATTGCTTCATGTTCGATAAGGAACTCTTGGGAAAATAATTTTTGCATGTGTAGGGTTATTTATTTATTTTTATGCATGGGTTTGTTACTATGAATTCTTGTATTTTGTGGGTTTTTCCACCTGGGTCACTATTGAAACCAGTATTGTTTCATTTATGGCTTCCATTTTGTGGGGATGGTTGCAAGGCAATAAAATAGATAATGTTATACAATTTATGTCATTTTCCATAAGGAATTATTGAGTGAACTGTTCTCTAGCTTTAGCTATATTATAAGTTATGAAACCATAGCAATATCAAATATAGACATATGCAACATAACTTTAAGAAATCACATGTAGCAGCAATATACTCTACACTCATCCAACACAAGAAGATTAAAACCATAGTAATCAAATCACAAAATTATGAAACATCTTATTTTGTGGTTTTCCCTTATTGTGTGCACTTTGGGAAAAAAATTCATTGGCCTTCCTGCTCCACCACCCTCTTTACTATTTTGAATTTTTTTCCTGAGCCTTGTTTTTCAATGTAGGTAGCAATTGACATAATTAGGACTTAGCAGGTAGAATTCATTGAAAATATCTTTGGCATTATTGTGGAAAAGAGTTCCTCAGAGTATGTGTGATTTCTAGTCAAGCCTTTTGCATTAATTCTAGATCTTTCATTAGCTACTTTGAAGAAAAATACTTTTAGAGAATGCATGTCTACACGTTCTTGATGAAGGTCATCAAACTCGAAGTGGCAGATCAAAGATATGGAATTTATCTAGAAACTCTCTAGAACTTCTACCTTGAATAACTTCAAAAGGATTTTCAACACATTGTATGTGCCAACCAACATTTCTTATTATGCTTAATATAAAGCCTATTATTGTAGGTATTCCATTTAGAGGATGAAACAAATAACAACTATCTTCACAAAACAATAAACACGGGGAGGAGTATATATGAATGTTGTCTATATTGTTTTGTTTTCGATAAGGTACTGTTGAAAAAAGAAATTTCTAGTTCATTGTTGAAACCATTATTGTTTCATTTATGGCTTTCACTTTGTGGTGATGGTTGTGACACAATAAAATAGTTAATGTTATATAGTTTATGTTGTTTTTCATAAGGCATTATTGATCGTTGTTATCTAGTTTTGGCTATATTGTTTCATTTTTTATACACAATTAAATAGTAAATGTTATAGTGTCAATGTTGTTATCCATAATACATTGTCAATTGTTGTTCTTTAGCTGTGGCTATTTTTTTTCATTTTCGATAGGGTACTATTGAAAAAGGAATTTGTTTGGGTGTAGGATTATTTTATTATTATTATTTTTTGCATGGCTTTGTTACTATGAATTATGTCATCATCTAGGACACTGTTGAAACCAATATTGTTTCATTTATGCTTTCTACATGGTGCAAATGGTTGTAAAAAAATTAAAAAATTAATGTTATAAAGGTTTTTTTTTCTTCCCTTGCATGTGTTTTTTGTTGTGAATTCTTTTGTTTTTTGGTTTTACGCATGTAATCCACTATTTAAAAAAAAATTTGGGCTACGGGGTTGTTCTATTTTTTTGGGCATAGCTTTGTTAGTATGAAACATTTTATCCAAATTAAAGCATCATCTAATGTGTTGGAGAAATTAATATAATAATTTGTTTTCATTACAACTAATTGTAGTACACGAAAATTTAACACCTAAATGCATCATACCTTTGGATTTAATAAAATTTATTGATTGAGGAATGTCTATGAACTTCAAGATATAATATTATGGTTATGTGTCAATAAACCAACAATTTATTCACCATAACTTCATCACAATGAATAACCAACCAATAATAAACTTGATTTCATGTCATTTCTAACTCCATCAAAGTAATAATTTTAAAATGGTCATCAATACCTTCACTAATTATTGATATATGGACAATTTTTTTTTTCTGTGGTCATGAAGCAAAATCATTTCTTAGTTTTCAATACAACATGGTCTAATTTTCTTCTATTATTTTTTTTGATATAGATGTCCATATAGATATAATCAAATGTATTGAGTGAGGCATGTCTACGAACTTCAATATATAATGGTATGGCTATGCATCAATAAACCAACAATTAATTCATATTAACATGCATTCCACTCATGGTTCATTTGATACTTAATTAGCATAACAAGGTACTAAGAGTCAAATATTTAATCATGGAATTTGAGAATAAAGACCATAAGGTTCAATCAAGATGATATTATTAGTTTTACTTATAATAATATGTTCACAATTCAATTATTGCATAATAGAATGACTTAAAGGTACATACCTATTTCTCTTATTGATTGATATGTTGCATTCTTGTTTTCTAGACCTTGAATTTAATACTTGTTGAAGTAATAAAACAACTTATTCTATTTTCCATAAGGCATTGTTGATAGTTGTTTTGTGGCCTCAAATAAATTATTTGATTTGTGGTTTTTGTGTAGTGGCGATGATTGCAAAGTAATAAAATAGTTCACATTCTTCTTGATAAGGCATCGTTCATTTTTTTTGTGTGGCTTGAAGGATAGTTCTTATTTGTCTAGGCCTCAATAAGGATTTCTTAGAATGATAGGATGTATATTAAGTGTGAGATGAAACATTGGTCTCACTACTATTTATAGTAGTAGACCAACATACATTATCCACCAGCATAATCAATGGTGATATCAATATTTTTTATTACACTTAATATAGAGGTTGTCATGCATATGAAGGTTGTATGCATCTAATTTAACAAACATACATAACTACACATAGGGAAAATAAGATGAAACACAACAAAAGAAAGCCTACTCTCCACCCTACCATATCAAGTCATGGAGCCTCATAGGCTATCACAAAACCCCTGAGCTAGAACATACATTTCCCACTTATGTGATCAATGGTGAAACTAATGTTTCTTATTGTACTTAATATAGAGCCTATCATTCTAAGTTATGTGACCATAGTAATATTAATGATATAAATATGCAACATAAATTTATGAACTCACATGTAGCAGCAATATACTCTACACTCAACCAACACAAGAAGATTAAAACCATAAAAATCAAATGACAAAATTATGCAACCTCCTATTTCGTGGTTTTCCATTATTGTGTGCACTTTGGCTAGAATTTTTGTCAACCTTCTTACTTCACCACCCTATTTACTATTTTGAATATTTCCCCAAACCTTCGATTTTCAATGTAGGAAGTAATTGAAAAAAATAGGCCTTAGTAGGTAGAATGGATTGAAAAGATCGTTGAGGTTATTGTAGAAAAGAGTTCCTTAGAGTATAATGTGCACTCCTCAGTCAAGTCTTTTGCACGAATTCCATATTTTTAATCAGCTACTCTAAATAAAACTTCTTTTAGACAATGCATGTCTACACATTCTTGATGAAGGTCATTAAACTAGAAGTAGCAGATCAAAGATATGGAATTTATGCAAAAGGTTTAATTCAAAACTGATCATTATACTCTGTAGAAATTCTTCCTTAAATAACTTCAAAGAGATTTTTGACAAATTGTAAGTGGCAAGCAATGTTTCTTATTATACTTAATATAAATCATATTATTGTAAGAATTTAGTTTTTAGGATGAAACAAATAACAACTATCTTCCAAAAACAATAAATAGGGGGAGGATTATATATGAATATTGTCTACATCTAATTTCACATACATACATATCTTCACACAAGAAAAGACAAATGAAACAAAACAAAAGAAACAACCACTTCTCATTGAAAAAACTAAAAATATACATTCTGCATCCTTGATTGCATTTTGTGGAACATTAAAATCATCTTAAATTTTTTGAAAAACACACAAAAACATCATATGCGGACTCATTCACCACCCAGGGTGAATCAATCCCTCTCCACTTGTTCAACAACATTTTTAGCATTTTTTTGGCATTTTTCTGCATTTCTATTTTCTATAGTTAGATCTCAGTTACAATTAGTATCATTTTTGTTATTTTAATTTCAAATTCTTAGATTAGTTTGCATTTGCATTCACCTCACCTTTTTGGTACTTGCATGAGTGTTTGATGTCGCGTTGATAATACTTTAGTGAGAAGAAATTTTAGAATCATGGCCTCCTACGATAGCCCTTTTGTTGGGGACCTTGGGATCTCACGAGCTCCTACTCCTAGTATGGGCAATGGTGCATTAGGCCTTGACAATACCACTTCTATGCCTTCACCTTTCCATCCAATAAATGTTGACACCCAAAAATATTCCCTCCCACAAGAAATGGTCATTAATATTCATGAGGATTTTTCACATTTACAACAAGATTTGTCACTATAAAACATTTCCACCATTGACATACCTGCCATTGATAATCTTAATCGTTTGATTGAAAGTGATGATGGCTTGCAAGTGATGAAGAAGATTTCTGAGATTTACAATAAACATGCTTCTTCTAATATCCAATCCACAAACATCCATGTAATACAAGGAGGACAACAAGCTCCTTCCCCTTCAACCAAAGCATCTATGCCAACTTACACCAATCCTCAAGTCCATACAACTATGCATCAAGTTAATTATGTGGTTAATTCTTTCCTAATTTCCACTAGTATTCCTACTTCTCTTGTGGCATCGCAAGTCCCTTCCACCACCTTCACACCCCATAGTATTCCTTTCACTTCTCCTCACATCACCTATACTCCATCACCATTTTCCCTTCCACCTCAACCCACTTACCCCGATCTCATTCTTACACAATTCCTTACCACCATTTTATCCATGCAACATCAACTATACACTATTAGCCAAGGTCAATCATCTCCACCTACATATCATGTCTGTAGTAGCCCTCTATCATTAGAAATATTATGTACCCCGATGCCACAAGGGATAGAAATGCCTCAATTTGAGAAATGTGGAGGAAAAGGATACCCTATCAACCATGTTAATGCTTATATAGATTTGTGTAGTGACTTTGTCCTTGATGATAAACTGTTAACCAAACTATTTCTAAGGACCTTGAAAGACACTACCTTAGAGTGGTTTTCCATCTTTCCTAATCATTCCATCCATTCATTCAATGAATTGGTGGATGTTTTCATTTGTCACTTTCAAGATCACATGACACCTAAAAAGACAATGACTAACCTCATGTGATGTAGACAAAACATAGATGATAAAGTAATAGATTTTATCTCACGATACCAATCTGTGTATGCTCAAATTTCTATGTCAAGATTCCTGATGCACGTCTGCAAAAGATCTTTATCGAAAACTTGCACACACACCTTCAAGATAAATTAACAATGATGAAATTCCCTTTGTTTATGCATTTATGCACAACCTTGTGTCAATACCATAACTTGGTTTCAAGTCATGATTCAAAATCCACTTCTTATCGAGCTGACAAACCTGAACACAACAATCAAAACCAAAATAACACACAAAACTTCCATAAACCAAATAGAGGCTTTTTACAGTTTAATCTACCTCCTCAATCTCAACCTCAGCCAACCCAACCCATTCTAAATCAAGTGGTAGTTGTTAAAGTAGTAGTGCCTTATACCTATGGGGACCTGAAGAGACAATTTACTCCCATACCCGATACCCTTCATAACATGATGAACTAATTAATTCAACAACACATGCTCACTTTGCCACTTGTTAGACCACTTGATCCAAACCAGCCTTTACCACCCACCTTGAAACCTAATGGTTATTGTCATTTTCATCGCCAGCATGGACATGAAACTAAACATTGCAAGCATCTAAAACATTTAGTTCAATACCTCATTGATTTAGGCCATCTGTCCATTATGGGTTTTAATGATCAAGGCAATAAATTCATTGCACCCCCTAGCCAGGATTTGCAAATTTTCACTAATCCCATGCATAAACATACTATCTCATTTTTCAAGGCTAGCGAACCTTCAACCACTGATGTAATGATTGTTGATACAAACAATGAACAGCATGATTCACCTCCCCCTATTACTACAAAAATTCCTATGGATGAGCTAATGGCTACGATAGATGTTATCCCTTGTAAGGGCCAAACCACTATGTCTCTTGATATCACTTTTTCTACTGACATACTAAAAAAGCTTCTTGATGGTCCTTCTACATAGCTAGCAGAATCTATGATAAGCCCACTAATGGGATATTAATAGATCCCACTTGTGGTGAGAATATGATCACAAAGGAGTTTCTAGTATTACATGACCTATATCAAGATGAATATAATAAACCAACTGCATGGATTAAGACACATACTAGTCTTGCATGCCCTATGATTGGATTGATCGTGCTACCCTTATAGATATGACCTAAAACTTTGGAGATAACATTTTCAATTATTCCACAATCTGACCAATTTCATTTGTGGCTAGGCCACCCTTGGCTTCACTCAATGAAAGCGGTCTCATCAATTTTTCAGAAGTGTTTGAAGTTTCCACATGACAATGAGATAGTCACCATACACCATTGTGGCTTTAATCCTTTGTCATCTAAAGGTAATTTTTCATTGGAAGGCTTTTCGCCTTCACCTATGGAACCCATAACCCCTCAAAAGGACTTCTTTTTCATAGCTTATCAAAAGATAGCCAAATTTTCTCTTCATAACGCATTCCCATCCACTTTTGCACCTCCTATCATAGATGAAACCATGCTTCAACATGAGTCGTACATTGAGAAAACCATACAACCTCCAAAACAACCACCCCCATATACTTCCCCGCCATCATTTAAATGACCAAGGGAAAATGAAACAACTCCTATCATGCCTCCTCACCTTAAAAAAGTGTATAAATCCAAAGAGAAAGTGGTTGATCCATCCTCTTAGGTTTCTCCTAGTCTTCTCTCTTCAGAAGTGGAAGAACCTATAATAACTCAATCCGCTTTGGCGCCTCAAGAACTCCAAAATAGAATTAAATGAAACCACAGTGCTAGGGAATGAATGCGTCATCTTTGTCTCCTTGCTCATCAATCTCACATAGAAGAAGATAAAGAAAATCAACCTTTACCTTTGACAGAAGTAATAGATGACCACCCTCTTCCTGTCCTACCACACGACAATCCAATGAAACCTTTGCAACAAAATGAACCAATCCAACAACCTCATCTTTTGATACATCCATCCTTATAAATGATGCAGAGGGTCAGGGACTTTAGGAAAACAACAATGACTTCAAGGATTGCAAGGATGCACTCACAAACCTCTTCTAGACACCCCTATGGAAACAATGCTTAAATGGCTCACTTATGACACGATTCCTTCTCCTATGGATCCAAACCCCAGGAATGATCTTAAGGGGCACAATTACACTTTTCTTGAAGGTTTCCCAAAGCCCAAACCCCTGTCTTGAACAAAATCCACTTTTCCACCTTAAGTAGCCTTCTAGCCCTACTAGGCCTCCAGCGAAGGATTTTTTGACTTTTCTCTCAAACTTTCCAAAACACTTACCAACTAAAGTATGGATTGAGATACCCTTTTAGGGCCTACACAACATACTATGTTCCTGATAGCACTTGTTTCAGACAAACCCTGCCAAAATATGTTCTCCTAAAAAACTAGGCCTAATTAGCCCTCTTTTCCAAAGCAACCCCTCTCTAACTTTATCCCCTAACCATGAAAATTTCAACAGTGTCTCAAATTGTCTCAAAACCAAGGATTTTCAAGGTCCTAACCTTCTATGACACCTCTAAGATCCCTGATCACAAAACCCTCCATAAAATGTCCCAAAACTAGGGCTTCTTGGATCTTGGCTTTTCACACACTTCCAAAACTTGTTTATTGACCCTACACCATTAGGAAAACATATATAGTCTATCCCAACTCAAAAACATACCCCTCCTTAAGGTAGATCTTCCACCGCTACCCTCTAGCCTCCATCTTCAAGCACTTTGCACTATGATATCTTGGAGTACACTGCATGATTCCTCTTTCCTGCACTTTAGTTTGTTAGATTGATATTATACAGGTTAATTATGATCCATTTCATTGGTATTAGTCATATATCCCCATGAAATGGATCATTCATCCATGAAAAACCCTCAACCTAGTGGAAAATCTGTGTTTTCCTTGAGGATAGTTAATGTATTATACAAGAAATTGATTCCTATTATCTTTGAGAGAATACAAAGGTTTAAAATCATGCAAATACAAGTCCTTAATCCATCAAAATGAATCAAACTTCAATAGGAATCAATAGAACATCAAAAAAGAACATAAAAAGATGCAAAAAACTAGAGTTTTTCTATTTTTTCTCAGAACAGTCCATACAGTCAATTCTCCACACGCCCAACCTCTGTACAAATGATCATTTTTGGGTTATAGATCAATCCCCCAACTGATCCAACCATTTGGGGCTGATTACAATGCATAATAGTTGTTAAAACTCCTAAAGACTAGTTAGCCACCCAAACTGGATTTTCAAAAATTTGAATTTCCAAACTTACATTTTATTATTTCCCACTAACTAGAAACATTAAAAACCATTAAATTATTATTTTTCAACCTTATTAAAGCATTATAAACCTACCTAATCTCTTAAAACATTATTGTTCCCTTTATATTGCAATTTGGTCCTAGGGTCATTATCAGGACCCTTAGGACAGTTGACTCCTCTAATGCCTGCATCCACTTCAAAAGCCACTATAGGCTTCAAAAGGTCATAGTTAATGTTTTGATATGCTAGATAGGTCCTCCTAACCCTTGCAAAATCCTGACCCCTGAAGTGCTCCTTGAAGGGCTTGGGTGCTCCTACACCATTCTCCACAAGAAATAAAAAACTCTCTCCCCAAGATTCATCTAACTTGCTGTTAGAACACTACTCCTTATTTGTGTATCCCTGCACCTTCTGATCACAAACCAAGAAATCACCCAAGGTCACCTTCTTCCTCTTCTACCAACCTACCCTCATATCACTCAACAAGTTAGAATCAAAACAAAGTTTGGTTTGTCCTCTCTGTTGTTTAAGATCAGTTTGTACCTGTACCCTATTTTTTCCTTCATTATCCTGATTTCCTTGTGAAAAGATACCATTACTAGCATTCTCAACTATAGGGCATGGAATGCCTCCAACCTTGACACTTTCCAAGTCCCAAAAACTCTGATTTCTAGGACTGTGTGCTCCACAACCTTGCTGCAACTCAGCATTCCTCTTCCAACTAGTATCTTCCTTTGTCTTACCTATCTTAACTTGCTTATTCACCTACAAACTCTTCTAAAAAAAAATCACAAAACTATCATTAGACCACTCCAAAGGCAAAGGCACTAACTTGTATCTATTATCTCTTTTGTGAACCAAATATGTATTATGGAATCCATCATGCAATGTCCTTCTAGCATACTGCCATGGTCTCCCCAAGATGACATGACCACAAGTCATTGGAATGAAATCACAAAGCACCCTATGATGATATGATCCAATTGATAAATCCATGAAAACTCTCTTACCAATCTCTACATGTTGTCCTTGAGTTACCCAAGTGGCCTTGTAGGGAGTAGGATGATCAAATGTTTCAATCCCTAGCTTGGTTATCATATCAAGTGAAACTAAATTTCTATATGACCCTAAATCTATGAGAAATCTACAGATCTTAACATGACTGAGACAATTATTCTTAAAGATAGTTACCTCTGGTTCTTGATGAAGTCTTTCTCCTTGCTTGATCATAAGAAACTCGCCATCAGTCACAGGGTCTGCCATGAATGTTTTTGGTTCCTCCCTCTTGTCTTCTTCTTGTACCAAATTAGCTCTCCTATCTCTACCCTTATCAACTTGTTCCCATTTAGGAAACTTGAAGGAAGGATGCCCTGGTTCATTGCAATTGAAGCACCTACCTGTGAATGGTCCTCTACCTTGTCTAAATCTACCTCCTCCTCTAAGAGTGTTTCCACCTCTTTGATCAAAAAATACCTCTTTGCCTTTGTCATTGCTGCTCTTGTCATTGCTGCCTTGTCCTTGTTCTCTATTACCTCTACCCCTGTTTGAACTACCTCCTCTTCCACCATTGCTTGATCTTTCTTGCTTCCTTTTCACCTTTTCTTCTGATCTAATGGCCAATTGAAAGCATTATCCTAATGTCCTTGGTAATTGCAAACCAATCTCATCTTGTAGATTATACCTCAAGCCATTGATGTACCTAGCTATTTTCTCATCCTCTTCTTCATAACCTCCTCTAATACTAAGCTTGTGAAATTGCTCAGTATAGGACATCACATCCATGTCCTTTTTCTTTAAATTCTGCCTCATCCTCTTCACATGAATTGTGTAATCAGATGGTAGGAATTGCTCCTTGACCAAACTCTTCATCCTAGCCCATGTAGAGACTTTTTCCAATCCTCTAGCAATCCTATCATTCTAAAAACTAGTCCACCATGTCAATGTTGTGCCTCTCAACTTGGTTTTTCCAAACTTAACCTTCCTTTCTTCATCGATCTCCTCAAACTCAAAAGAGTTTTCTAAGGAATCAAGCCATCCCAAAACCTCTTCACTATCCATCTTCCCTTGATAGATAGGAAAATATATGTGACCTTTTCCTCCATGACCTTGTAATGCCTTCAACAACCTCAGTAACCTCCTTTCCTCAGGGTCCTCTATCTCATCTACTTTTTGTTCCTGATTTACCCTCACATGCTCTTCATCTTCATCATTGTCTTCTTGGTTTTCTTGCTCTTCTCTTCTATTTCTCTCAAGGTTGTTTATCTGTGCTTGCATATTATCTCTCTCCATTCTCCATTTCCTTTCTTCCCTTGCTCTGGCCTACTCTCTTGCAACTTCTTGTTCTCTTCTTTCTCTCCTTTCCCTTTCCAAGATTTCCTTTAACTCTTCCAACTCTCTTGCTAATTGATTCTTAGGTGCCATTGTTGTTTCTTCAATCCCTAAAGGACCTACTCACTGCTCTGATACCACTCTGATGTAGAGGTTCAGTGACTTTAGGAAAATAACAATGATTTCAAGGATTGCAAAGATGCACTCACAAACCTCTTCTAGACACCCCTATGGAAACAATGCCTAAATGGCTCACTTATGACACAATTCCTTCTCCTATCAATCCAAACCCTAAGAATGATCTTAAGGGGCACAATTACACTTTTTTTGAAGGTTTCCCAAAGCCCAAACCCCTATCTTGAACAAAATCCACTTTTCCACCTTAAGTAGCCTTCTAGCCCTACTAGGCCTCTAGCGAAGGATTTTTGACATTTCTCTCAAACTTTCCAAAACACTTACCAACTAAAGTATGGATTGAGATACCCTTTTAGGGCCTACACAACATACTAGGTTCTTGATATCACTTGTTTCATACAAACCCTGCCAAAATATGTTGTCTCCTAAAAAACTAAGCCTAATTAGCCCTCTTTTCCAAAGCAACCCCTCTCTAACTTTATCCCGTAACCATGAAACTTTCAATAGTGTCTCAAATTGTCTCAAAACCAAGGATTTTCAAGGTCCCAACCTTCTATGATACCTCTAAGATCCCTGATCACAAAACCCTCCATAAAATGTCCCAAAACTAGGGCTTCTTGGATCTTGGCTTTGCACACACTTCCAGAACTTGTTTATTGACCCTACACCATTAGGAAAACATATATAGTCTATCCCAACTCAAAAACATACCCCTCCTTAAGGCAGATCTTCCACTACTACACTCTACCCTCCATCTTCAAGCACTTTGCACTATGAAATCTTGGTGTACACCGCATGATTCCTCTTTCCTGCACTTTAGTTTGTTAGATTGATATTATACAAGTTAATTATGATCCATTTCATTGGTCTTAGTCATATATTCCCATGAAATGGATCATTCATCCATGAAAAACCCTCAACCTAGTGGAAATCTATGTTTTCCTTGAGGACAATCAATGTATTATACAAGAAATTGATTCCTATTGTCTTTCAGAGCATACAAATGTTTAAAATCATGCAAATACAAGTCCTTAAGCCATCAAAATGAATCAAACTTCAATAGGAATCAATAGAACGTCAAAAAAAACACAAAAAGATGCAAAAAACTAGAGTTTTTCTATTTTTTTTGAGAACAGTCTGTATAGTCAATTCTCCATAGGCCCAACCTCCACAAAAATGATCATTTGGGGGTTATAGATCAATCCCCCAACTGATGCAACCGTTTGGGGTTGATTACAATGCATAATAGTTGTTAAAACTCCTAAAGACTAGTTACTCGCCCAAACTGGATTTTCAAAAATTTGAATTTCCAAACTTACATTTTATTATTTCACACTAACTAGAAACATTAAAAACCATTACATTATTATTGTTCAACCTTATTAAAGCATTATTAACCTACCTAATCTCCTAGAACATGATTGTTCCCTTTATATTGCAATTTGGTCCTAGGGTCCTTATCAGGACCCTTAGGACAGTTGACTCCTCTAATGCTTGCATCCACTTCAAAAGCCATTATAGGCTTCAAAAGGTCATAGTTGATGTTTTGATATGCTGGATAGGTCCTCCTGACCCTTGCAAACTCCTAACCACTGAAGTGCTCCTTGAAGGGCTTGGGTGCTCCTGCACCAATAAATCACCTTTCGTCCTCTTGTTGTCATTAATCTTGATGATGATGATTATGATGCGACGATAGAAAAAATATATGAAGAAGTGCATAATGATTTAAACTCTTTATTTTCATCTACAATGAGCTTAAAAGATACATCTCCACCAAGAGAAGAACCTAGTACGACTCCTGGTTTAGTGCTTGCAATTCTTTCTTTGGGCAGTCAACTACTCTTGAATTACACTGAACATGATTGGGAGGTGGATGGCCTATTAGATGGTTGACTTGCATTCTTCTAACTAGCATTTTTTATTTTTTTCTCTTTTTATTTTCCTTTCCAAGTGCATATCATTTTCCCTCATATCGTGTGTTTGATGTTTCCCTCTCTCCGTACACTTCTTCTATTCGTTCCTCTATTCTTCTATTCGTTGTCCATTGTCATTTTCACTTTTGTTTCATGTTTTCCTTTTGGGGATGATGCAAAACATTGAGACACCCTATCTATCTTCTATGTTGACCCAAATGGTCCTTTTCCTTTTTCATTTTCATTTTCTGTTTCCTTTTTGGGATGACGCAAAGCATAGAGTTGCCTTATTTCTCTTCCATCCCACAAGGTATTTGTATTTTTCTCTTTTTGTTTTGTGTTTTCCTTTGGGGGGTGCTGTCATAATAGTGGTTTACAATTCCTGAGAGGAACGAATTTTAGCTGAAATCACATATTTTTAGAAAATATAATGATTTAAGCCTTAAAAAGTTCCATTTTAAGGATTCCAATTGAAGAGGGTTTGATCAAATCACCTTATATCAAAACCCCTTGGATAGAACCTCGCTAGTTTTAAACCATACCTATAAATGCGTCTTCTTTACACATATCAAAATGCTGATAAAAAATCACTTTTGATTTAGCTTTTGGGGGATCAAATGAATTCATTTAAAATTTATTTTAAATGATTATGGTATTCCTCAGAACAAGCTATCCAATGAATATAATTTTAATATGTTTTGATTTTGTTATGTATTTGTTTTTTAAGTTTTATTAAACATAGGTTTTTCATCGAAAATGAATTTCTTTGTTCTTCACATGTGGAAAAATAGAAGATTATCAAAACAAAAAATTGAAAAATATGAGTGCAGCAGATATTGAAGTCCTTGATCCAACAAAAAAAATAAAATAAAATTTTGACATATACAAAAAACGTTACGCGTTATACAGTCGTGTGTGTCTGAATTGTAATTTGTTTGACTTTGAAACTTGGTTAAGGAAAAAATATTCAATAAAAAACTATCTAACCAAGTGGAAGCACTAGATATCAGAGTTACAAATCTAAATTTGAAAGAATTAGAATTTTATCCTTCATGGAAAAAAAGTTATGCGTTATACGGTGTGCATCACTTTTTAAAAATGTTGTTTTCTGAAAAATCAATTTTCGTGGGGATGGAAAAAGTGAAATTTGATTCTAAAAATTTTGAAAAAAATATTTTTAGAATCTACAGACAAAATTTGATGAGACTCTAGTTTGCACCATCTTCAAATTCCTCATAGTTTAGCCGCTATAGGTGCCCGAATGTGAAGATTTAGTTAAAAATAATAATTTCAGTGTCCAGTTTGGCCAAAAATTGTAAACCACTATTATGGGATCACCCTGGGGGATGATGCAACACATTGAGACCAAAATGTCTCCTTCATGTTGACCCAAAATATTTTTCCTTTTCTTTAGCCTTTTCATTTTTGTTTCACTTGTGTTTTCCTTTTCGGGATGATGCAAGGCATCGAGACCGCAATGTCTCTTCCATGTTGACCCAAAATGTACTTTCATTTTCCTTTGTTTTTTCTCTATTTGTGTCATTCTTCTAGTTCTATGTGCTTTGGGGAATGATGATAGTTCAGCGCTCTTTCTTAAAAAAATTGCAGCAACGAACATATTGACCCCAAATCCATAGATCCCTTATGTGTTTGGTGTGTTTTCTTTTCTTGGGGGAAACTCCCTTTCTTTTTTTTTCTTTTTTCCTTGACATGATGCAACTTAACTTTGAAACATATGACTTGGAATAGAGCTTTCCAAGTTGTCTCTCATGTCTTGTTTTGTTTTTTGTTTTTTCTTGTCTTCTCTACTTTAAAGTAATTTCTCACATAATGATGTGTAGCAATTCCTTTAAAGTGGGGGGCATACATTACCATCAATTCATTTGCATTCTTGGTTCCTAGTGTAGCCTTGTCATTTACATGATGCGTTTGTCACTTTGTGGATAACATTGGGTGTGATGTCCTTTCTAAGTGTGATCTTTCTAAGCATATTGCATTCCTCTTGGTGGCATGATGTGACACACTACATCCCCTAAGTTATGAATATACTATTCCTTGATTGGTCCTCTCTTGGAGACATTAGACACAATGTTCCCTATGTGACTGACCTTGCATGAACTAAACAAGACTCCTTTGAACACACTTTACATTTTTGTATTTTAATTTTTTACCTTTTTTCCACCTTGCATAACACAACTTGCATGACTGTGGTACTTTTTCTTTTTGTTCATAACATTTTTCTTTGTGCCGCCTTGTTAAAGTTATCAGGAGGTAAAACTTTAATATGGTTTAGCAGGAAGCCCACTTAGCGACATAAATTTTCCCCATAGCCACCTTTGTGTTTGTGAGTGTATACCAACTAGCATATGTATCTTACCTTTTTGGGCCTTCTCACCCTATGGAAAACTAGTTCTATGGCCCCAAAGTGAGTACAGTTGGGATTTCTCACCTAGCAGACCATCCTGTGATCTATTGCCCCACAGTGAGTACACATTCTCTTTTTCAAAAAATCATCCTAAATCTAATCCACAACTAGTTGGATTGATGATCAAAACTTCATCTGATTCATTTCAACACTTGTGTGTTCCTTTGTTCTTATGCTTAGTTTGCCATGGGATCTTCATCCCAGGGGCTTGATCATTTTCATTCCATCTTGCTAACGTAAGTGCATTTGAACCTACCTCTCGATGTTCATGGCTAATTTAGTGTGAGTTTAAAGCAAGTTCATCCTCTCACTAAAGTGGGGGCTAAATATGTTGTAGAAAAAATTCCCCTTGTCATTTTCATGGCCTTTTAGGTCTTATTTCATGGTGTTGGAACTATTTTTCTCTGATTTTGTGTTATGAAATGGCTTGAACATGCTTATTTAGGTATTAAAATTCAAATAATGACATCTTTTGAAGGTGTTGTGAAGTGTTGTAAGACATTTATATATTCTTCTAGACTCTATTAATTATAATTCACCTAAAAATCATCTTTTTATTCATTAGCAATTCCTATTTTGAAGTTTTGTAAAGTTTTGTAACAAGCTTTCACACTTTTCTAGGCACATCTTAAATATTTATCCCTTTCTCATGCTTTATTTGGCCCCTTTATGCTCTCACATGCTTAATTAAGTGTATTTTTTAGTATTATGCCAACAAACAACATTAAATACAACATATTTCCTGAAACACATTTTTAGGTCCTTGGTGCGACCCATTCACCATGGGTGGCGAATGAGTCCCCCTTGGCCCCAAATTTAAAATATTTTAAATTTCCTTTCATGATTTTATTCAAAAACACTTGATGTAAGCCTGTGATGAGGTGTGAATAGGTAACTAAGGCACAAGTGTGTATAAATAAGTGATTTTCACTTGATTTCAACCCCCATTCATCAAGTTCACTTATTCACCTATTCATTCAAGAATTCAATCATTTTACATCTTTTCAAGCACTATGCAAGCACTTTGAGGCAACCATTGACATTACTTTAGACTTGCATCATCAAGGGTTTTAGTAAGTTGATAGCATTTTCATGTTGTTAGTTTATCATTCCTTTGCATTAAATTATTTTATTAAGGGTTTGATTTCCAAAAGTGGGGTTTGACCTACGCAAACCCTTATTCACTAACCCTCAACAATTTTTCCCATATTGCATGTTTGTTTCGATCATTTTGTGTGCATATTTGACAAGCTTTTTGGTGTTGAAGATTGATTGGGTATGTGCAGGATCATGATGGCCTGAAAAGTGGCGATATGATGGGTATGTGGCTGACAACTTCTTTTCTACACAAAATTGATGAAATGAAAAGGGTTTTTAAAGGAGATTCTTAGATTTCCACCAATATAAATTATGCTTTACTTTGAATTTAATAAATTATTATTATTCATTTTCTATTTGAATTATGACTAAAGTCCTGATTGATAGGCTGATTGAAAAACATTTATCGATTTCAAATGTTATCACTTTTTTTGAATTCAAAAAATGCATCACATTCTATGATTCACATAATATAGGATTAAAAAAAAAAAAAATTCATGAAGTTTTGACCAAGTTAAGGTTGTCAGACATACAAGTTTTTTATATTTTTTAAAAGTTGTACTAAAAAAATCATAATTAATTATTTATTTGGAAAAAAATTTCAAAAAAATATGCATCACATCGAGAAATGAGTTCTCTAATTATATCTAAAATATTATAAAAAAATATTATCATTTTATTGTGGTTAGGGTGGTCAGACAGACACCCACTTCTTATTTTTTTCCCTTAAAGTTAAGTCCTACTTCGTTGAAATTTCAAATTTTCACCAAATAGATTTTTTGAAAAATATAAACCTAGTAGTTTAGAAACTACATTCAATTTTCTATAGATTCTATTCTTACATATTTTTGAAATAATATAGATAACTTATTCAAATTTTTACGTCAAGTTGCATAACTTTGATTTTTCTAAATTTTATCACCACTTAATGGCCTATTTTTTCCATGATGATCTTGCACATACCCGGTTTATAAGTCAACTAGGTGCTTCAAGTCAACTTAAGTCTATTTCAAGCTCAAAGAATATTTTCTATCTGTTTCCTACAGAATTGACTTCGACAACTTGAAAAGTAGTGATTCCTAGATCTTTTGTTGCAGAGTTGTCTCCTGACTTTTCAAAAGTTTGGGAGAGGACTAATTTTCCACCTGTAGTGAATGAGTCCTACCTTAGGACTGAAAATATAATTTTTTTTAGATTCCATATCCCGACATAAAGAAATTTGCTTCCGACAGTTTTTCACTAGGAGGAGGACTAATTCACCACCCTGGGCAAGTGAGTCCCATTCTGAAAAATTAGTGATTTAAAAAAGCATCCCCAACATTCTAGATTCATCATACTTCACCCAGGTGCACTTAGATTCATCCCTTTTCTTTCCATTCTACATATTTTCTTCATTTAGTTCATTGTTGCATTACGCAATGTGTTTTCAAACATAGCTTAAATTTCCTTTTGCATTTGTTTTCATTCATTTAAATCAGTCAATTACATTTACTTAGCTTCATTTAGGTTAGAAAACATCTCACATAACATAAATTGAATGAACCAATAGCATTTTTGCCCCTATCTCTCACCTTTTAGTTGAAAAACCCTAAAAGAGCAAGAGTTGTCCACAGGAGCCAAAAATCAACGGTTCAATATTTAAGCTCCTGGTCGAGAAAAGAGGTAGTAGATTTTTTAATTTTTAATATTAAATGTGCTTGGTATGTCGATAGAGAAGGCTAGAAAAATTAAATTCCAATTGGCATCAACATTAATTGTTTTATGGTTTCAGTCTATTGGGGATGGTTGCAAAGTAATAAAATAGTTCATGTTCTTCTCAATAAGGCATTGTTGGCTATTTTTGTGTGGCCTACAGTGATAGTTTGCACTATTTTCCATGGGGAATTGGTGATTTTTGACCTCTTCCCACACCTCTTCCTACTTGCTTTAAATTTACCACTTCCCTCATGCTTTCTCTTCCCTCGCTTCTTTCTCGAACATCTATAAAAACTAGGAAAAAATTATCACATCCAACACTTTTGTATTGCTTTTGCAACCATTTCCCCATGTAGAAAAACATAAAAAACCTCCTGCCACCTTCACAGAAGCTTGAAAACGGATGATAGAACTTGAACCTTCACAGAAGCTTGCCCTCCTCACTGGCACCTATGATAGCAAGTAAACACAAAATAATGGCTTATCAAAAAATTTCCAAATATCCGATTGAAGTGATGGAAAATGTATTTCCCCTATGTGAAAACATGTAAGTATGTCATAGTAGATGCAAAGAACATTGATACATATTGATCCCTATGTTTATTTTGTTGGGACATTCTTGGAATGTTAAGCTATATTTTAAGTGTTATATGGAACATTGATACCACCATTGATCGCAATGATGGACAATGTACCTTCTTGCTTGGTTGTATTGCAAGTACATAGAGTGTTTTTTAAATGCTCTATAGAGGGTTTTCCAAATGTGCCTCTTCCTGGTTGCTTTCTCTTAGTTTCCTTCTTTGTCCAACCACTATAAAAAGTCAAAAATATATTTTTATGGGAAAAAAAACTAGAAAACTAAAGGATTCATAGTAACAAATCCATGCAAAAAAATAACACAAAATGGGCTGCATGTTGCATATAAATAATATCTATATATAATAATGTTTTCTGCATCTAATTTTACATACGTAGATATTTTCACATAGGGAAAATAAAAGGAGTGGCAAAAATTGTCAACAATTTCTTATGGATAACAACATAAACTCTCTAACATTTATTATTTTATTGTGTATTGAAAATGAGACAATATAGCCAAAGCTAGAGAACAAAAGTTAACAATGCCTTAGGGAAAACAACATACACTATTTTATTGCGTTGCAACCATCACCATAGAATGAAAGCCATAAATGAAACAATATTATATTTTCCTATGTGTAGATATGTATGTATGTCAAAGTAGATGTAAAAAACATACATACATACTCTTCCCCATGTTTATTCTTTTGGGAAAATAGTTTTTATTTGTTTGAGCCTCAATTGGGAATTCTTGGAATGATAAACTATATATTAAGTGTTATATGAATCATTGAACCCTTTTTTTATTATGTATTTCCCCTCATATTATTAATGTCTACAAAAAAAATTGAGAGATGATGTGTTTTGAAGATCTTTATGGTTGTCATTTTATTGGTGTTCTACATTTCCTATATGTGTTTTGGTCGGGGTTATTATCAGTCTTTGTTTCTTTAATTGAACATTTGGCCCTCATGTTGTTGTGGCATAGAGCTTGTAGTCAGCCATCATCATTAAAACTCTTAGCTTTTTAAATAGAAGCCCCATAAATTTTGATGGACTCTGGCCCTCCCCATGCTACTAAACAACCCTCAGGCATCAGTCCTGTAAGTCTGTTCCTTGTTTCCTTTTTGTTGTTGAGAATTGCATTGACTCTTTGCCATGTGTAACCAATGAACTATGAATATGCTTCATTTGAATTAATAGTCCTTGTAATATATAGTCTAACTAATTTATATTCAAGATCTTTATGTTTCCTTTTCCTTTTTATTTCCTATCCATTTGGGAGTGGCCTATGTGTTAGAAAAAAAAGGGTTGCAGTTTTCAAATGTGTCAACATTGCTATGTGCTTCCTTGTTTATATTCAGTGAAAAATATAATCTTGTTTGTTTCTTGCTCAACCTTTCCCTCCTTTGATATTCATTTATTGTATGCAATTATTAAGTTGATGTGATCCTGTTACCATGTATAACTATCTATGTGTCTACATATTCGATACCAATAATTGGTTCATTCTATGTTGCCTCTTTCCCTTGCTTTTTCTTATAGACTTGTGTCATAGCCTTGAACATCTCATTGGTTTGTCTTGTCTGAGTAAAACTACCTTGTAGGATTCAAGTGTACATCCATCCTTGATAGCACATGTGATACGATCTATTGATGTTGAACATATTGTCCCATCTCCAGTTCTTCAACTAATGTCTTTTCAAAAAATAGGTGGCAATCAAATCCCAGTTGACCACTACAAAGTTGTTCTCTCTGATGATACCCACATGTAAATAGGAGCTTTTCCTACAAGATACAATGACCTTTTGTTTGTAGGGGCATTGAAACTAGGTTCCATCTTGTGCTTGACAAACTATCTGTGGAAGAAGCTACGGGAATCAAGGTTGTCTATTGTTTTCACTACTTGTACTTGTTGTATCCTTTCTTGTTTGTGGGGACCACCTTTTTTAATATTTGATCTTGGTTTGGTTCTAGGGAAACTGTCATATTGTGATTAGATGTCAAAATGTCAGATTGTCAGTTAATAGGAACACCTAGATATCTATTTAGAGATCAAGAAGAACAAATGGTGGGCTCAAAATTTCCTTTCGAATCCAAATGAGCCTCAAAATTTGGGATTCATACATCCCCAACAAAACATAGTGCTCCTTCAAATATCAATCATGTTAAAGGCCTCAATATTTACCAAACCAGATGGACAATAAAAGGTCAGGTGACAACTAAAAGGGATATGTACCATTACAATAAACAAGGACGTGAGGGCCAAGTATTAAAATTTGACATTATTGATAGTGAGGGAATATAAATATGAATCACTTGCTTTAATGACATAGAAAAATGGAATTATGATAGGGTTCAAGTGGGCCACACTTATTGTGTGTCAAAAGGCTCGGTCAAAAAAGCAGATAAGAAATTTAATAAGTTAAATAGCCACATGAAAACTAGTTTGGAACAAAAATTGATATTGTAGTGTTTTGATGATGAAACCTTTGTTCCATACAAATTATTTAAATTCATCCCAATAAATGAAATTGTAAACTACAACAATAACACTTTGATTGATATTATTGGGGCTATGGTGCATGAAGGAAAGGTATCGACTATTCAAAGAAAGGATTAGTTTGAAATGATTCAAAGAACTATGAATCTTAATGATTTGTTATCCTCTTGGATTGACGTTAATTTGTGGGGCCCAAATTGGGAAGCAAAGGGTGATGAGTTAGAAAGGTTGTCCACTCTTGGTTCGGTTTTCATACTTGCTATAAAAAATGGTCGTGATGGATATTTCAATGGATATGTTGTGAATACATCCACAAGGAATATTCTATACATAAATCCTGACATCCTAGAAGCAAAACCCTTGATACAATGAGGACATTTTGAGCCACCTATCATTGAGCCCTCCCAGACAGTGCCTCAAAAGGTTGCTTTGGCCAATGGCAGAGTCACTATTGGATATATCTTGGATCATTGTCTTGGCTTGCCAGAAACTTTGCAGGAGACTATCAAGGCAATATTAAAATATATTAAAACTAATGCATTTTGTTACGTTGCATGTCCCTTGTAGGCCAATGGTAGGCAATGCAAGAAAAAGTGTTAAGAGTCTATCAATAATATGTGGTACTACCTTAAATGCTAGAAAAATGTACCTGATTATGACTTCTGATATTCGTTACATAGCTAAAGATGGAAGACCACACAGGTGATATTTGGGCTATTTCTTTTGATGAGGCTACAATGAGCTTATTGAAGTTGTCAGTGAAAGAGATTTATATGTTGCAATATGATTCTTCTATTGTAGTGACTATTGATTATGTCATCAATGGTGTCACTACACTTCTTTTGTTTTCACTATTCTTATTAAAACTCAAACATATAATTCAAAAACAAGGCTTAAAACAACAATAGTCAAAGTTGGAAGAATTAACTTTGAAGTTGAGTGCAAGTTGTTTCTCTCAGATTTGTCTGCAGTATGTGCTACCAGGAAAGACTCTCTATAGATATTAGTGGTACTTCCTCGAATGCCAGACAACCATGCCTTATTGTGACTTTGGATATTTTTTGTAGTTTGTGTTGAGTGGACATCTGTTTGCTTTTCCTTTTTTGGACTTCCCATCACATTAGAAGACCTTTCCTTTTTTCTCTCGTTGGTTTGTTGCTGGTAGAACTAGTTATATATTAAGACAATGAACTATAACTTATAATGTTTAACAAAAAGAGATACACCTCTTTTCTTTTGTATTGTTTATGCCACTTATAGTTTTGTTTCACTTTCACCATATGCTAATCATTTTATTTTATGTTTTTTGGTTATATAGTTATGCCGCCCTATTCAACACACGTATTAGTATTTGCAGCTATTCTTACATATACTTGTGGACATTGTTGTATGAATGTATACATTTATGCATGCATATACATAAATATATATGCATGCAATTGAATTTTCTAAGTGCATAAATTTTTTTGATACAGTTGTGTGTAGTTGTGTCTGTAATGTATTTGTATGCATATATGCATGCATATTTGAATTTTTATATGTATGTGTGATTCTATATGTGTGTATATGCATTTTTCACATGTATCTATGAGGTCAAATGTTTATCTATATATAGACATTTCCAATTTTTAATGTCAATATAGTTATTTGCTTCTTGTCTATTTTGATTGCCACATACTCTTATCTCTCCAAAATTGTTGTTGGTTATAATGTTCACTCCATTGAATCCATGGTTATTCTGCATTCAATTGTTGCACATGATTAAAATTCAGAATGTAATAAAAATTTTTTATCTCGTTTGTCTAGTTTTAATCTTCTTGTGTTGGATGAGTGTAGAATGTTCTCATGTATATGCTTCATAATATTCTCATGTTGCTTAAATGTGGTTCTCCATCTGCATTCTTAAATCCACATCAGATATGGTTATCTTTCATTTTATTAGTTGCATAAAAGGGTATGTACAGGATCATGATGGGCAAAAAAGTGGCAATATTTTGGGTATTTGTAGGGCATGTGGCTGACGACTTTTTTCTTACCCAAAATTGATGAAACAAAAAGGATTTTTAGAGGAGATTATCAGCTTTCCACCAATATAAATTATGCTTTAATTTGAATTTAATAAATAATTATTATTCATTTTCTATTAGAATTATGACTAAAGTCCTGATCGATAGGCTGATTGAAAAACATCTATAACTTTCAAATGGTATCACATTTTTGAATCAAAAACATGCATCACATTCTATGCTTCACATACTATAGGATTAAAAAAGAAAAATTAAATTTCATGAAGTTTTGACCAAGTTAAGGTGGTCAGACATACGAGTTTTTTATATTTTTTAAAAGTTGTAATAAAAAAATCATAATTAATTATTTACTTGGAAAAATTACAAAAAATATGCTTCACATCCAGACATGAGTCCTCTACTTATATATAAAATATTATAAGAAAATATTATCATTTTATTATGGTTAGGGTGGTCAAACAAACATCTACTTCTTATTTTTTCCCTAAAATTTAAGTACTACTGCATTGAAATTTCAAATTTTCATTAAATAGATTTTACTTATTTTTAAATAAACCTAGTAGTTTAGAAACTACATTAAATTTTCTACAGATTCTATTTTTACATATTTTTGAAATAATATAGATAACTTATTCAAATTTTTACATCAAGTTGCCTAACATTGATTTTTCTAAATTTTTTGCCACTTAAGGGCCTATTTTTTCCATGATGATCCTGCACATACCCAAAACTTCATTTTTGTTATAATATTTCCTATGTAATGTTCAATAATGATTGACCTCTATTGACTGTGCAATACTTTTGTGATTTTTCTTGAGTCCGGGTTATTAAAATCTATCATTGCAAAATATTAAAATGAAGAATGCAATCAAAATCTTGTCATTTGATTTATATGGTTTTAATCTTCTTATGTTGGCTCAGTGTAGAATATTCTCATATATGTGCTTTCTAATCTTTTAATGCCTCTTAAATGTTCTCTCTACTACTTTGGAATGTCCATTCATAAAGTCATGTTGCATATGGATATCATATTGTTCATGGCTATAATATTTTTTTCCTTGAACCAATACTTATTTCAATTTGATGATTGTGAACATTTTTAATCTTTTTATGCTAGTTCAATGTTGAATATATTGGTCCTGGCTCTCCATACACAAAGCCATGTCACATATATATGTATCTAAATGAAGATGAACACAACACACATATATATTTGCATTTATACCTGTTGATACATGTAATTACATGTATAGGTGTGGATATCTATGTATGTTGTACAACGTAATCTAACATGCATTGACAAGTATAGGTGTGGATATCTATGTATGTTGTGCAACTCAATCTATAGCCCAACACTGAAAAATTCCTTATTGAAAATAATAGTAACTACTTAATTACTTTGGTAAGCTTTAAATGAAAGCTATTATTGCAACCATCACCAATATATGGAACCCATACATGAAACAATGTTGTCGTGACAAGTTGTTCCACATGATGTTTATTTCCTTTGATCGGGAAACATACACATATATCTGCACTTAAAATTATTTATATTTCTTCTCACATGTATTGAAAAGTTTAGATGTGGATATGTATGTATGTTGTTTGAAAAAGCTCTTGTCACAATGGTGGCTCACAATCTTGATGGTAGCTGAAGCTACAGAACAATAGTCAACAATGACTTATTGAAAATAACATAAACTATTCAATTGTTGAATATCAGTGTTTTAGGTGTTGAAGTCTGAGCCCTATTGAACTATGATGCGTCACATGGGAAAGATGTGTGTCACTTCAATCATGATGATAGAAAGGGGTAAGTACATCACTATCATTAGATTGCGTGGGGCCGAGCTAATTAACTTGTCTTGTAAGCTTGCACGACATGCTTTGTGGGCTTACAGGCTTGGTTGGACCATTTTGCACCAAGATTTCATCTATGTCTACATTATTGTTCTTGCTAAAATGGGAGGAGAAAGAAAAAGAGTTGAGCTGGAAAGCTTTGAGATGCACACAAGAAACACTAAAGTGTGGAAAAAAGTTAAAAGTGGGGGTTTACTCCCTTTTCTGGAGAAACTCCATGGGTCTAATTAGGAAGCTACAGAGCTTTTTGAGAAGAATTGGAACAATGGTGAAATAACCCTTTTTGGCAAGAAAGTTAAGCTTTATGAAAATCTCATCGCTGAAGTGACTGGTATGCCCACTGAAGGACATAAATTTTTCCAGAACAGGAAATTCTCTTATCAAGCGGTGGTTATATTTTCGAAGAAAGACAAGGAAATTTTGAAACTTGTGAAAGTTTCCAATAGTTACTTCAAGGCCAACTCCATTAAAGCTCTCTGGAGAAAAATTCTTTGCATCATTATAGATTATATCACCCTGGATGGATGGTTCACTAGGGTCTACGACTATCATTTTTCCTTTCTCAATCATTTTCACTATAAGGTAAGGGTTTCTCTCCCCTACTACTTACTTTGTTCCTTAAGAAATAGTCAGGAAGACCATAAGAAAAACCCTAAAAGATCTCCTATATTACATACTAGTCTGATAAGATTAATTTTTGAACATTTCCAAAAAATGTCAGCCCTTGCTAACCTGGATGCCTCTTTGGATTTTGAGGATGATGATACTAAACCTAGTTGTTCAGGGAATAAACCTAATTTGAGTCTGATAAGGACGGTCCTAGACCCTCCCTTTGTCCAGACTGGCAAGAAAATCCAAGTCCGTAATCCCCAACCTCTTAAATTCTGCCCTACTTCTGAGCTTGAAAGTTCTACCCCCAAAGCCAAAGGCGCCAAAAACAATTTCCGTGTTAAAAACCTTGTTTCTTACTCTGAAGATTCTCTTGATTCTTAGGGACCCGATGCAAATAACAATTCTTCCTCTTATGTTCTGTTGACAAATAGAGATGATAGAACTGGGTCCCTTGGAGACTCTGACCCTGCTAAAAATTGCCTCAATCTTGATAGGGAACCTACTGCTGATTTTCTGGGCATAGCTAGGAATAATGTCATGGATCACTTCAAAATGTCAAAATGGTTCTTTCATGAAATTAATGACCTAAAAATAAAAAACTGGGCCCTCCAGAGTAAATTGGAAGAAGTGGAAGCTAAGGTTTCTGTGTTATGCAAGAAGGATGAAGAGTGTAATGAGAACACTACTAGTAAGGAGATCTAGGATAATGCAGGTAAGAACAAAAGGATAGAAATTGACTTTGAAAAAATAAAAAATGTTGTGAAGATAATTACTGGACAAAATAATAGAATGGCAAGACATAATGCTATCATTATCAATGCAATGACTGAAAAACTGGATAAAGCTCAACAAGGGTCCTTGGTTGCTGATTTGGAAGAGGTTAAAGATAAAAACCAAGAAGAGGACATAGGGATTTCAAAGAGAACCAGGGCTAATATGAAAAGGAAGGCACCCCCCATGCCTCGGATGATTCAAACTTTCAAGAAGGGAGTCGAGGATATGTAGGATCTGGAGGCCGAGACTGAGAAAGTTTTGAAGACTCTGGATTAGTTGCTGTTGGTTATTTGGTATGTGCCTCGGTTGGCTCTTTGGTGGTCCTTTCTGGATTTTTTTGGTTGGCAGTTGTTTTTTCAGGGTTTTTATTTTTTTGCAGCCTATTTAATTCAGAGGACTTTTTTCTCCTTTCCTATCTTATGTTGTAAACTTTGTGGTTTCAGGTCCCTATAAAACCTGTTTTTTCCTTTATCAAAAAGATTAGAATGCTAAATATTATTGTGGTCGTCGGCACTATATGGAACAAATATATGAAACAATGTTTCCATGCTAGCCTATGCTAAGTGATGTTTATTTCCTTTGCTCTCGTATTGATTTCTCTATTGACAAGTCCGCCTATGGATATATATGTGTGTTGTCTACATATAACTCTAGATCCATATATATCTATGAAGATTTTTCTTTCTAGGAATATATGTGGATGATTTTATCATTTAGCAACCATCGCCACTATATGGAAATAATAAATGAAATAATATTTATCTGATAGACTATATGTGTGAACTTTGCTAAGGATTTTCATCTTCCTCATTTTTAAGCTATTGAACAATAATCAGCAATGTGTATATATGCGCATCTACTTTCAAATACATATATATCAGTGTATATTTTGTTTTCCAACTACATATTTATGTAATGCATCATGTGTTGGATGCATATATAGGAATTTGTTGCTTGGAAATATATAGACACAAAAAAGTATGTGTTTCTTTTTTTGTGTTTCATTTTCCTTTTCCTATGAGCAAATATGTATGCATGTGAAATTATATGTAGACAACATTAATATATACTCCTCCCCATGTTTTTTGTTTTCGGAAGATAGTTGTTATTTGCTTCATCTTCAAAAAGAAATTGTTACAATAATAGGGTTTATATTAAGACTAATGAGAAACATTCATCTCACCATTCATCATAGTGGTGGACAAAGCATGTTCTTACTCAAGGGTTTGGTTAGAGCCTATGAGGCTCCATGACCCAATATGGTAGGGTGGATAGAAAACCTTCTTTTGTTGTGTTCCATTTTACTTTCCCTATGTGGAGATATGTATGTTTGTGAAGTTAGACATGAACAACATTCATCCCTATTTGTAGATGTGTATATATGTGAAATCATATGCAAACAACTGATATTGCCATACCAGCCTGTGCCAAGTGATTTTTATTTCCTTTACTCCCATGGTGATTTCTCTATTGACAAGTCCACCTATGCATATATATGTGTGTTGTCTACATATATATCTATATAGATTTTCCTTTGTAAGCATATATGTGGAATGTTTTATTGCTTTCCAACCATCCCCACTATACGGAAATCATAAATTAATTTTTTAACCCTTCTAGCATCGAACTCCCGGTCGGGAAAAAGGTGGAGGATGTTTTTATATTTTTTAATTAAAATTATTTGGCATGTTGATAGAGAAGGCTAGCCTTTCCAGTTTTTAACCCTTCTGGTCTCTAGCTACCAGTCAGAAAAAAGGTGGTAGATTTTTTGGTGTGTGGACAAAGAAGGCCAAAAAAATTTAGCATTTATTGGCATCAACATTAATTGTCGTATGGTTTCCATGTAGTGGCGATGGTTGTAATAACACCTGCCATTTAAAACCTTATAAAACATAACAAATGTCTACGCAATTTTTGATAAGGCATTATTAGGTGTCATTCAGTGGCTTTACCTTCTATCAGAGTTGTGAGTGAAAGGTGGTTGGAGGTTATTTTTTGTTTTTTGCATGGGGTGATGGTTGCAAAAGCAATACAAAAGTTTTGGCTATGATAATTTTTTTCCCATTTGTTGCAGGACACAAACAACATTCATCCCTATGTGCAGATATGTATGTATGTGTAATCAGATGCACAGAACATTCATATATACTCCTTCCTATGTTTATTCTTTTCATAAGATATTTGTTAGTTTTTTTGTACGTCTATACTTAAACTTCTCCATAGAAATTTTGCTACTTGGCATGGCTTTTCCCTGTGTCCATTCATTGAAAATTGTCGTAGCATCTAACAATAGAATGGGTATATAATTCTCAATTGATAGTTGTAGTTTTCCTGTTCAAGAGTAGCATTATGCATTTATTCAAATTGCTTTTGTTAACTAAAACATGTGGTGCCTATTCTTGTGTGAAGTAATTATCATAGGCTTAGGATTTTCAAGTCATTTTTGTAAACAAAAAAGGAGTAACAACATCCACAACATGTGTGAAACTAGATGTAGCCAACATTAATCTATAGTACTACCTATTATGTATGCACCGATTACAACACATATATACATACTTACAAAATAAAATATATGTTGATAGATATATTACAACCATTGCAGCTACATGGAAACTATACAACAATTAATATTGATGCCAACTAGCATTTAATTATAAAAAATAATTGATATCATGATTGATTACAGTAGTGGTCAATGTAAGTCTATGATTATAATCAATGGTGAGACCAATGTTTCATCTCACACTTAATATATAGCCTGCCATTCTAAGAAATCCTTATTGAGGCCTAGACAAATAACAACTATCCTTCAAATATTATAAACATAGGGCATGTTTAATTCCTTTCCAACCATTGCTAGTATATGGAAACCACAAATGAAATAGTATTTCTAACACCATAGGTCAACAATCACCAATGCCTTATGGAAAATAGTGCAAATTGTTACCATAGGGAATGAAAAAAATGGCCAATAATGCCTTATCGAGAAGAACATGAACTATTTTATTTCTTTGCAACCATCCTCACCACACAAAAACCATACAACAATCAATGATGATGCCAACTACCATTTAATTACACTGGCTTTCATAACTTAGAATGATAAGACCTAAATTAAGTGCAATGAAAAATCCTTTGTAGGGAATTTCGAAAACACTCTATGTTCTTGCAAAAAAACCAACTAAGAACATACATTTTCCATAATTGTGATCAATGGTTGCATCAATGTTCCATATAAAACTTAAAATATAGCTTATCATTCCAATAATTTCCCAACGGAATAAGCATAGGGATCATTATGTATCGATGTTATTTGCATCTGTTTTGACATACATACATATTTGCACATTGTTAAAATCTATTTTCCATCACTCTAATCAATGGTGGGATCACCAAGACTTTTGTATTGCTTTAGCAACCATCACCCCATGCAAAAAACACAAAACAAGTGATTCATATTTATGTCCCATCAGTCTTAATAATTTCAAAGTTAAATACTTGGCCCTCATGTCCTTGTTTATTGTGATGTTGTATATCCATTTTATTGACCATCTGGTACCTATTATTTGCATGCAATTCCACATATATACATTTCCACACATTGTCTTTTTGTCTATATATATCCAAGCAACAGATAACACGCTGACAATAACAAAAAGATTGAAATTGAGGTTGAGAATATTAGGAACACCATCAAAATTGTTGAAGAGAAAAACAACCGAATGGCCAGACACAACACCATTATAATTAATGCTATGACCAAGAAGTTAGACAGAGCCCAATAGGGGTCTCTCGTGGTGGACTTGGAGGAGACCAATGATGAAAGCCAGGAAAAGGATGCTGGCATAATTTTAAAAAGGGAGTCCATGACATGCAGAATTTGGAGGCAGAGACGAAGTCTATCCTCAAGACTCTGGGTTAGTTGTGGCCAGTTTTTTGTTGTTTGCTATGCTGGCCTTTTTTGCTTGACCTTTTTGGTTTGTTATAGTTGGCTATTGTTTGCTCCATCCTTTTCCTTTTTGGAAGCTGGTGTTTTCTGTTGGAATTTTGTTTCCTTTCCTTATTTTTGTAAACTTTGTGGTTTCAGGTCCCTATAAAACCCATTTTAACCTTTATAAAAAATAGATACCTTCAAATGCATCCAAGGCATGCAATTCCTATATATCTACTTGCAAAACAAAATCTACACTGATATGTAGGTATTTGAAGTTAAATACACCTTTTTAGTTATTATTTCTTTCATCCTCAAAAAGGAGTTGTTAGAATGATAGGTTGTATTAAGTGTAATAAGAAATATTGGTTTCACCATTGATCAAAGTGGTGGAAGATGTATGTTCTTGCTCAGGGTTTTGGTTAGAGCCCATGAGGCTCCATGACCCACTATGGTAGGGTGGAGAGCAGGCCTCATTTTGTTTTGTTTCATTTTATATTTCCTATGTGCAGATTTATATGTTTCTGACATTAGATGCAGACAACATTCATATGTTTGATAGGATGTATATTAAGTGTAACATTAAACATTGATCTCAACATTGATTATAGTGCTAGATAATTTATTTTCTCACTTGTGGCTTTGATGGGAGCCCTCAATGCTCCATGATGCAATATGGTGGGGTGGACAACAAGCCTTCTTTTAGTGTGTTCTTGATCCTATTGCCTTACTGCTTATAGAAGTGGTTATACATTGAGACAACATGCTCAATTTTTTAATCTTTCACCCAAAAAGTTTATATGTCAACATGTTTGTATGTCAAGTTACTTACAATCAACATTCAAAGGGAACAACCCAATTCAAGTGAAATGCATGAATAGATTTCAGTTTGGAGCATATTCATGCTTACCTAAAATTGTAACAATATCTAAACAAGGTTTAACACCAATTTCTTCACTTGAACTGGGTTCCTTAGGAATATGCATAGATCTTCCTTTCTCCTTTACTAGATACTCTAAATTGCATGCCAACAAATACAATGCACTTTGAATCAAAGAAGAGGATCACCTCAAAAAATTGTTTGCATTGCCATCATGATGAAATATTTCTATTCTTTATGGTAACTATAGTGCTTCTCCTTTCCCTCTTTATTTCCATGCATATAGAATTTCCACCATTTCTAATTTTACTCCCTTATCATTTTCATATGTGAGATGTGATTGTAGAGATATTGCATCCCGCTCTATGCACAAGGTATACCTGCATCTTCTTTATTTGATCTCTTCTATTGTAGATGCATCACATATTATTTGTTATAAATTATAAAACTATTTATATTTCTTAATTTAGATATTGTCTTCCAATGGAACATGTTCATTGCACTAAACTTCACATTTTCCTTGTGTGTAACTATATCTGATTCAAACCATTTTAGATTGTAAATTTTCTCAGCTATAATTACAAATCTCCATAATGCTAAATAAATTTACAAAAGCATGTTTGGCATGGTGTACGAGCTATAACTACATTCTATTTATACACAAGGTAAGGCTATATGTCCTTTATTCCATCTCTTATTTCACAACTACATCTCAAATTCTTTGCCATAAATGATACAACTGTATATACTTTTAAAAATGTATAACATTGATTTCAACCCAAGAAAATTCTCATGTTCCCAAACATTGCTTTCACCATTGATCAAAGTGGTGGAAAATTTATGTTCTTGCTCAAGGGTTTGGTGAGATCCCATGATGCTTCATGATGCAATATGGTAGGATGGAGAGCAGTCCTTCCTTTTTTTTGTTACTACTACATCTCATTGTGTGCACAAGGTATGCCTACATCTTATTTATTTGATCCCTACTATTGCAAGTGCATTGCATATTATTTGTTATAAATTAGAGAAATCTTTATATTTCCTAATTTAGATATTGTCTACCAATGACACATGCTCATCGCACTAAAATTCACATTTTCCTTTCATTTTTGCAGAACATACTCAAGCCAAACAATCCTGTTTCGCATAAGATAGTAATGTCTTAGTTAGTGATCTTTCATCTCAGTTTATTTTCATGAGTTATGTGGATGGTTCCATGCCATCAGATCTTCTATGAAGTCAGCCTTGCCTCAAGTCTTTCACCCAAGCTCTATCGACTACTCTAATTTTTCACTTTGAGGAGTTTGAACTATTAAAACATTTGGCCATTAAGGAATGCATTGATAATGGCTACACTTTATGTTATGATCCTAAAATAATTGAGTTTTAAAATCACATAATGGGGATTTTGAGGAAGTAATGTGTTATAAATGACCTTTGGGAATAATCATAGTGACTACAAAATTGGTCACAATGGTGAAATAAACAATTCCATGCAACAGTAATTTCTCAAGATATATTCTGATCACAAGTAAAGGTAGATTTAGAAATAGAATAAAAAAGTATAATTTAAAATTTTTGTATCATTCTACTTTCTGATTAAAATCAACAAAATTATGTGGATGCTATTATCTCTTTATTGCTATGGTTATGCATGACTTATGTAAATATAATTATTTGACATTTGTATGTCCTATTCCAAACTAATAATATTCTAATATTTCAAATAATTCTATTATCCTTTTGACATAATGTACATGTATCAGAACCTTATAGATGCCCTATTGTCTTAGCGTAATGGTATCATAAAAGGGTTATTAATGATGCCATGCAGATTTTTATTTGTAGTCACTTGATCTCTCGAAAGCTTTACTATTCTTGGCTATTTTATACCTTCTTCTACTTAGATGTAGACTAACTTGCATTAGCTTATAGTCTATGTTCTTGCAAAACAACCAACCAAGAACATACATTATACATCGTTGAGATCAATGGTAGTAATAATATTCCATATAACACTTAAGATACATCTTATCATTCCAAGAATGTCCCAATAGAATGAACATAGGGATCAGTATGTTGAATGTTGTTTGCATCTACTATGACATACATACATATCTACACATAGGGGAAATACATTGTCCATCACTGCAAACAATGGTGGCATCAATGTTTCATTTAACACTTACAATACAACTTATCATTCCAAGAATGTCTTGGTATGTATGAATGTTGTTTGAATCTGCTATGACATACATACATATCTACATAGGGGAAATAAAATGAAAGAAAACAAGATAAATTTTCCATATAACACTTAAAATACAACTTATAATTCCCTATGTGTAGATATGTAAGTATCCTATGCTCTCTTCGAGATTTTTTTTAGCACCCCCCTCTCTAATTCCTCCTATCTATGTACACATCCTAGGAATTTGGACTACCCCTATGCGTATTGGCTCATTTTTGTGTGTCACTACATGCAACTGCTAGTAAATATAATATATTTATATATGCAAGGGCACAAAACTCAACCCATTTTATATAAGGACTTCATATTATACTTTTAAATTTTTTAAATATATGATGAATAAAATAATGAAATAGAATAAAAAATCCCTTGTCTCAAACATAGAAACTTGTAGCTTTTCCTTGCAAGGGATGTCCTATTCCGAAGTGGCTACTAGAAAATCTTGACAAACATTATTCAACCTACTTATTCTCTTCTCGCCTAATTGGCATAAATATTAAAAAAACAAAATCCCCTTCATAGTCCCATATGCCTACTCCTCTAACATGTAGAATGTCCAAAATAAAACATTTCTCAACTCTACTCGCATGCTTTTGACATCCATTCTAGCTTTATTTTCTAAACTTCCATGTGAAATACATATTTAATTCTCCGAATTGGATGAAGTGGACAAAAAAAATGATTATTCATCTCCATAATATTATTTAATTTCTCTTGTATTAACATGCTACAAGACTCCTCCCTCATATTAGCAACACTTATATTTTCAATTAATATTTTTCTTCTCCTTGTCTATATTTCCTATATTGTTGTCTATATTCTCTATATGTCATCTTCCTTCCTTAAGCCACTCTCTTTCATAAATTCCATCTTCTTATTTTTATCATCTTTTCTATTTTATTATTAAGTTTCTTGTATAAGACTTCCCCTCTCAATCTTCTTTGAAATCTTTTTCTAAAATGCATATGAGCATCTAACTAGGGTACATTTATTATAGGGGTAGCCACATCAAAATTTAAAAACATGAAAAATCACTTAAATATTTTCATGGCTACATAAATTGAATATATTAAATTCCTATCATGCTAACCACGAACATTGATCCCAATCTCCTATTCCTATATTATTTATGTGAGTGGTTAAAAAAATAAAAATAAATAAAAAATGATTGCAATAATTGTGAGAAGTGACTTCATTTAAATTTTAAATCAATAGATTCATGAGCATATAAGATGAAATTTTAGATGGTCTCATATAAAGGGAAAATGGCTCCCCCTATCTATGTCCAATGACTAATTGAATTCTTAAAACTCAAGTTAGTGGAAAAACCTAGTTTTAACCACTCGCAAGAAAATATATATGATTAAAACTTTCTTCTAGCACAATACCTATTTAATACAACTACCCTAAAAAAATTACCATTGGTTGAGACTAATGGATTTAGAGGAAAATTTCATTTTGAGTTTTTTTATCCTATTTATGCTAAGAAATTAGTATGAGATCTTCTTTTGACAAGATATAGTTTCACTTAAAGAATCCTTGACATGGTAATAGTATTATAAACAAAAACAAAATCTCCTCTTGACACTCTAGAAATTAAAATTAACATGGGAGAAAATTGTTATACTTAGATGAATCCAATTCCAAAATTTGTGCCCTATCTTCA
>VDFB02000008.1:278356982-278591399 GCA_007258455.2 Sequoia sempervirens | reverse complement strand
GGAGATTCAAATGATGGATGATGGAAGCATAATGGATTGAATGATGTAGAAGAAGCCATAAAGATCACAGTGGATGGAAGAAGTGCTTATTTATGCAAGGTGCATGTTTGCTAGGTTTTCAACAAGGTACTTGTCCAAAGTGCCACCGAAGTGGTTTTCACTAGAGGACAATTTTTTCTCTTTACTATTTTTTATCCTCATTTTTTAATTTTTTTGGATTTTTTGCTTTTTTAATTTTTTTGTTGTCACCAAGATGCCTGTTTGTTAGGTTTTTACTAAAGTGACCATTTATTCAAAACATTTTCTAATTTTTTGGATTTTTTGGTTCTATACCTTGAAAAATTTAGGCATAAAACTTTTTGAGATGAGAGTTATTCATGGGCTCTTGAAGAGGTTCCCCTTCGGGTGTTGATGACTAATATGCCCCTAATTTGTAACTTGCTATGATGATGAATGGTCCTAGCCAATTGGGTTCAAATTTTCCTTTGCTGCTTGGGTTAGGGACATTCTTCTAATTTTCTTTTAAGACCAATTCTCCAACTTGGAACGTTCTGCTTCTTATTTTCTTATTGTAGCTCCTTTTGAGTCTATTCTGATAGACTTGCAAATGATTCAAGGCATCTATCTGATGCTCATCTAGTAGCTCCAACTCATTTAGTCTTGATACCCAATATTCTTCATCTGTGATAAGGTTTTGCAATGATATCCTGAGTGATGGGATCTCGATCTCAATGGGAAGTAATATTTCTAATCCGTAGACCAGGGAGAAATGGGTGGCACCAGTGAGTGTGTGGATACTAGTTCGATAGGCCTAAAGGGCAGGATTAAGCTACAAATGCTAGTCACAACCTATGTCATTAGTTGTTTTCTTGAGGATTTTTAGAATGGTCTTGTTTGTAGCTTCTGCTTGGCCATTGCCTTGAGGATAGTATGGGGTGGAGAACAAATGTTGGGTTTTGAATTTTTTGCATAAGTCATAGACTTCCTAATTTTTGAAAGATGTTCCATTATCTCAGATAATGGCTTGTGGAACACCATAGCGGCAAACAAGATAGTTCAGGATGAATTTTGAAATCTGCTTCCCAGTTATGTACATCATGAGTATGGCTTCCACCCACTTAGAAAAGTGCTTTGTTGTGGTTATGATGAATTTTTGGCTGTTAGATGAAGTGGGAGTGATTTTTCCAATGATATCCAGTCCCCACTGCGAAAAAATCCATGGTGTGATGATAGGATGAAGCTCTTGAGCTGGAGCATGGATGAGGTCCCCATGCTGCTGACATTATAGACATTTTCTAACATAATCATGTGCTTCTCTTTCCATTTTGGGCCAATAATACCCCATCCTCAGTAGTTTCTTAGCTATGTTCATTCCACTCAAGTACGAACCACATATACCGTTATGTACTTTATTCAGAGCGGTCAATGCCTCCTCAACGTTTATGCAGCATTGTAGGATTCCTTCTATGCTCCTACAATATAGGGTATCTCCTAGGATGAAAAATCTAGATGCCTTTTTTACAAACGTTTGTTTTAGGTTTGATGGTAAGTCAACAGGTATGACTCCTATTTGAAGGTATGTATAAATTTTATGGTACCAAGGATCACTGGGACCAATAATTTCGCACATGAATTCTGATTTTGGTACCTCGAATGTAGGCTTGAGAAGTTGTTCTATCAAGAATTCATATTTTGGAGCATTCTTGGGGATGTCCAATAGGGACCTAATTGTTGCCATAGCATCTGCTGCTCTGTTGTTGGCTCTAGGAATCTACTCGAATGTGATTTTGATGGATTCTTTGAGAATCTCCACCAATTTCTTGTATGGAGTGAGCTTGTCATCCTTGTTCTAGTATTCATCGCTGACTTGATTTATGATCAATTGGGAGTCGAGTAAGTGCACCAAGATGGTTCCCAAAAAGGGGGCTTAAGTGGCCACCTTTTTTCTGAAATAAAGAAATGTCGACCTTGGATGTGAAATTGAGTATGGTTACACTGAAAATTTTGAGATGGAACAAAAACAAAGATTGAAGTGCTCCGAGCCTACTTTGTAAACTACTAATTTATTTTGAAAATGGTTGAGACTAAGAGGTTCAAAAGAGGGATGTACAAAAATTGGTGTTGTTTTTATCAGAAAAACATAACATAGCAACTCTTGTATGACCTGAGCACGGTGAACTTTTTCCTAGTATTTTTAAAATCGCTATAGTTAGAAGTTACCTAATAGAATCTAGTTGGTGCACAATTTTTTTGATAATTTTTTAATGAATATTTGATTTTTTTACTAATTTTCTAAGTGGGAACTTCCTAAAAAGCAGAATTTTTGTCATGATTCCACTACAAATTTTTAAAAATAATTGATTTTTTTTTTCTTTTTTTTTAAAGAATTTGTAGAATGGAGACTAGTTTCTAAAACTGTAATTTATTTGAAATTTTCACGAATGGTTAATTTATAACAAAAAAAACACTAAACATTGCTTTTTGGCAAAAAGCAAACATACAAACAAAAGAAATTATGGATGAAGGGCTTAACATTGTTGAAAAGTGAAAAAAATTACATCGTTGGATAGCTAAGATAGAACCTAACATTACCCATGTTTTCGATTTTGTCAATATTGAACTAGATGCAATCTTGAAGGTGAGCATGGACCCGATTATGTGAAAAAAATTAGAATTTACAAAAACACATCTCTGGCCTTGTTGGGAACGCCCTCCAAGCCTTTGGGTTGGTATTCCAAGGAAAATAATTTCAAATTTTTCTTTGTTTTTAATGGGAAATAATGTGTGTGCATTATAACACGCTCGTGTTATAATGCGAGCGCGTTTTTAAAAAAAAAATCATAAGTGGCTCGAAAATTGGTACCCAACTTCATGCACCCACCCAGTCTCCATATACTTTGAGAGCTATGATGTTCCACTGCACTACTATTCTGACCTATGGTCAAAGCCTCATATTCCGTAATGTTATTGGTACAAGGAAATGCCAGTTTGTAGGACCTTGGTATGCAATCTCCTTGTGGTGTGATAAAGAAAACACCAGCTCCTAATCCATGTTGCGTGTATGAGCCATCGAAGTATAGTTTCCAGTGGTTAGCTATATTGAGATTAAAGATAGATTCATCTAGAAAATTTGAGGCGAGAGGGTTATCTCAATAGATTGGTACTTCTGCCAATTTATCTGTGATGACTTGGCCCTTGATTGCTTTCCACTCCACATATTCCATGTCATATTTTGATAGTATCATCACCTATTTTTCCATTCTTCCTGTGAGCATTTCCTTTGATAGTAGATACTTGAGAGGGTTAATTTTGGCAATGAGTTTTATTTTATGTGCCAACATGTAATGTCTGAATTTTTGTGATGCAAACACTACTGCAAGGCAGGCTTTCTCAATGAATGAATAGTTTAGCTCATGCCCAACCATTGTCCTACTGATGTAATATATAGCCCTTTCTGTTCCATTTTCATCATGCTAAGCTAAAAGAGCTCCAAGGGTGGTTGTTGTTGCTAGCACGTATAGAATCAATGGTTTTCTTGGGATTGGTGAAATTAAGACTAGTGGTGTCGGTAGGTATTCCTTCATTTTGTTGAATTCCTCTTCACACTTGGTATCCCATTTGTATGCTACTCCCTTGTGGAGTAGGTGAGAATACGGGTTCTTTTTGTCTGTCAATTATGCTATTAATCTTTGAATGGATTGTAGCATGCCTTGGAGACCTCTCAGTTGCTTTAATATTTTTGGTGCCTCCATTTCAAGGATTGCTTTTACTTTTGTTGGACCCACCTCAATACCCCTCATTGACACTATATATCCTAGGAGCTTTCCTGATTGTACACAGAAGACATACTTCTTTGGGTTTAGTATGACCTTGTACTCCTCCAGTCTATCAAACATGGCACTTAGGGTTTCTATGTGATCTTTTCTCTTTCTGGACTTAGCTAGAATTTCGTCAACATAGTCTTTGTCCGTCTTCTGAATCATGTCATGGAATATCAATGTCATGTCCCTTTGATATGTTGCTCCTATTTTCTTTAAGCCAAATGGCATCATGTTCCAGTAGTATGTCCCCCATGGACAAGTGAAATTTGTTTTATGTCGGTCCTCTTTAGCTATCATGATCTGATTGTACCCTCAGAATCCATCCATTAGTGACAACATCTCATGTCCTGATGTCATGTCTACTATCATGTCAATGTTGGGAAGTGGGAAGTCATATTTTAGACATGCCTTATTCAAATCTCTAAAGCTTGTGCAGGTTCTGATATTTCTATCAGGGTTTGAAACAAGTACCAAGTTTGATACCCATTCTGGGTAGTCTATCGTTCAAATGAATCTTGCATCTAATAGCTTTTTTAGCTCCATTTTGACCAATAGGGAGATCTGAGGATGCATTTTTTGAAGATTTTGTTTAACAGGCTTTGCTTCTAGATACACTACTAAGTGGTGAACTACGGTCTCTGGATCAAGTCCTGGCATGTTAGGATAACTCCATACAAAGTTTATCTATCTTTCCCTTAGGAATGTTGCTAGGAGCTCTTGCTCTTCTGATAGTAGTGATTCTATTTAGAATGTGATATGCGGGGCCTCCTCTGTTCCTAGGTTGATTGGATTGCATTTTTCTGCTAAGACTGCTAACTTTTCTTGATGAATTGCTCTTAAAGGAAGATTGAATCCCCCATCCTTGGGCACCTCAGAGAGGTTTTCACCATAGGATTCATCCTTTATTTTTAATTTTTTCTTGTCAGAGTGTGCCACAGTGTGGTTTTCACTCAAGGACTTGGATATTATTCTTAATTTCTCGCTTTTGTGACTGAAGGATTCAATCGATTCCATAATAATATTTGTATCTAGCTTTATAATAAACCTTGCCTTGTGATCCCCATTTGGAATGATATATTGCAATCCCATGAATTTCAAGAGTGCCTGATCATTTTTGAATGTATCAAGAACTGGTGGTCTTCATTGGTCATAGTCGAAGAGTTAGGGATATACTAGATGGATGTCATGATTTTGATGGTTTGTTTCAAAAGATAGGGTGCTAATCATTCAAAGAGTGGTATCCTCAAATAGCCTAGGTAACTTAGTCAGGTGATCATCGTCATCGCTACTACTACAGATGTCAGTTATATCAAATGTAAATTTAACTATGACATGACCTATAGATATAGGTAGGTTTAATTCTACTAGGGTTGGCCGAGGAGGATTATTAGCCCTTCTAAGTGGAGGACTTCGGCCATATATGGTTATACTTAGATGGGTACATCCAAGGCCAATATTTGTTATCAGTCGCATCTCTGGCATGATGGGTATTATAAGCCCATTGTCATTTTGTCCCAGTCTTTGATTTCTATCGTAGCCCATTGTGAGCATCATTTGTAGCCTACCCTTGCTTTTTTCATCCATTGGTAAATCAACCATTGGTATTTCATCTTGATATAGCATGTGAGATGGATCATCCTCAATAACTTCTCATCCAAGACCTCCCCATCTTGTGAAGGTGGGAAAGTTTTTAGGAGACGTTCAAGATGTGGAAGCCTCATTTATTTATGGGCATCCTCATGATCTAGGAGATTTAGGTAACTCTCCTAGCACAAAGGAATTATTAGGGAGCTTGTAGTTTCCACAACCATTATCTTGGATAATGAGCTTGATGTCAAAGATGGTGGGAATGGCGAGACTGGTGGGTGTCTCTATCGCAGAAGTGGATGCGAGAGAGGCAAGATCGATGTAAGATGTGGATGGGCCCTCATCTTTTTTTGGTACTTGGGGGATTTTGTAATACTTTTCTTCAAGATTTTTGCAATAGGAGAAGGGTTCAAGATCTCCGTGGATAGTGATTCTTGTCCCTCATGTGTGAATTTCACACATTGGTGGAAAGTTGATGCTAGTACCTTCATTGTATGAATCCATGGATGCCCCAAAACGATGTTATATAGTAATTCAAGGTCCAAGACCTGACAAGTGGTTTCCATGAGAACTGGCCCTACTTCAATAGGGAGTTTGATTGTGCCTTGGGACACTCTTTCTTGATTGTTATATTCTCTTATTGTGATACCCTTTCTTTTGTCAATAGAATCCTCTGGGATTTTCAATTGTCTGATGAGGTTGAGAGAACATATATTCAAACCCGCACCTTCATCCACCAAGACCCTTTTGACCTTGCTCTTATGTACTATGAATTCTAAGTGAAGTGCATGGTTGTGAGATGGTTAAGCGAGGAAATCCTAGTCAAAAAATGTGAGGAGATTTGGCATTATGATATTTTTGACCATAGCTTGGAATTGTTTTGTATCAAGATCTACAGGGATAGTGGATGAGGCCAATGCTTCTTCAAGGATTTTCCTATGGGTAGATGAGATTTTTAGAAACTCCATGATGGAGATTTGCATTGGTGTTCTCTTGAGTTGATCTAGGAAATTGTAGCCATTAGGGATAGATCTATATGTAGGGACTCTGTTTTGTTGGGATGATCCTATGATGGTGATTTTGCCACCTCTTGTGGTGACTCTACAATCGGCATGGGCACCTTTGATGGTGATGACTATGCACTATTCATCTAGGGAGGCAACAAAAATTTCATACACATGATTTACGTTTGAGTGGGTGCCTTTCCCTTTATCATTATTATTCCCTTTGCTGCCATGATTTGGCATCAAATTCGTATATATCTTAAGATCTTGATTTCCTGTAGGTTGTTCCACGTTTATAATTCTTTTATTGATGAGATATTGAATGATGTTTTTCAATCTCATGCAACTTTTTGTGGTATGGCCTTTGATTTTATGGAATTCACAAAGTTGATTCTCATTATACCAAGGAGGTTTCACATCCGGTTCTTGGTAATTTTTAAAGGTAGGAGCCTTGATTCAAGTTTTTCATCTATTAGCTTTTTCATTATGTCTTCAAGTGGTTCCCCCAAAGTGGTGTACTTTCGCTTGGGATAATTCTTGTTCTGTTGGGGTGGTCCCCTTTGATCATTGAGATTGTTGATTGTTGGATTGTTGTTCAGTTGTTGTGTCTTGTGATGATTGTTTTGGTGTTGGATTTGGATTTGTGGTGTGGGTGTATGTTGGCAAGGGGCACTAATGACCACCTTGGCATTGATGATAGCATCGTTAGTAATTTTTTTGTTTCTTTCCCACGTGTGAGGTTTATCATTGTAATTGGAGGATAGGCTGTTGTATTGTTGTTTAGGGTATGAAGTTGATCCTATGGGTTATGTCATGAGGGCTCGTTTGATACTAAGCACCTTGGGGATCAACTGGTCATATGTGGTGATGCCTTGAACCTTGAGATGAAATTCCAAGAGGCTGTCAAGGTTGGCTATGATGGTGCAAACTTGTTGTTCTTCGGGCATGGTCCACTTGCTTCGATTTTCCTTGGATCACCATCGTTGTAAGAATGAAGCGAATGATTCACCCTTACCCTATTTTAGAGCCTAGAGTTCTTCTAGACTAACATCCATTGCTATTTTGCATGCATATTTTTTTATGAAAGTGTCAATAATTTATTGAAATGTTCTAATGCCTTAAGTTAGGTGAGAAAACCATTCCATAGCATGGCCAACCAAACTCCTAGGAAATAGCTATATCAGACAAGTATTGTCATATGCGACTTCCATGAAATGAACTTGGAATTCCCTAATGTGATCTTCAAGGTTTCATGTCCCATGATATTTGTCAAATTTGGGGATCTCAAATCCCTTAGGGAATGGTTTCATCACTAGGCTCCTGTCAAATGGATATAGACACAAGTTTCTTAGTGTCTTTGTTGTTCGCCCTGATTGAAGATCGAGCACTTGTTGCGAGAGCAACATGATTTATGTTACGTCATTTTGTGGATCAGGGGGTGGGATGAAGTTGTTTTTGGGTGTTTCAATTATGGGTTGAATGGGTGGGTTGGTTGGTGTGTTATTTGATGGTATCTGTATGTTTTGTCGAGCTAGGTAGGCTTCCATCTGCTTTTGTATGAACAATGCTTTTTTTTGATCTTGTTGTTGCTGCACTAAGATTTTTGCTTGTTGTTGTGCTTGTTGTTGGGCTACCAGTTTAGCTGCTTCTTGTTTCTCTTGATATTGCTTAATTTCTTGTTGATATGCTTGCATTTATGTGACTTGTTTTTGTGCAAGTTGTGCCTGTGCTTGTGCTTGTTGTGCTTGATATTGGGAATTTTCCTGAGCTTGAGCTTGTGCTTGCACTACTTTTTCTTGGGCTTGTGCTTGTTCCACTTGTTGTAATAGAATTTGTGCTTGAGTAGCCTTTGATGCTTGTAATGCTTGCAATTCTTGAGTGGATTGGGTGGCTTCTTCTTGTTGTTGTTGTTGTTGCAATAAAGATTGGGTGTGTGCAGCTTGTTGCACTTGTAATGCAACTTGTGCAGCTTGGGCAGCTTGCACAGCTTGAGTAGCTTATTGAGTAGCTAGTTGTATGACCTTTTGTTTCAGCACTTGTTGGAATCCCCTTTGAAAAGCAGCTTGCAATGCCACATTTTATTGGTATGATGTGGTAGAAGTTGGTGGTGGTTGGGGTGGTGGTGGATTTAGAATGGCATTTGTGGTAAGCGATGATGTCATGTTGTTGATGTGGTGGTTTGAGTGATAAGTAGTGTTGTTGATGTTATTGGCCCTTGAGAGACCATGCTTTGCGATGTTAGGGGGGTGTTTGGTGATGTTTTGATTGCTTGTGTAGTTTTCATCTATTGTTGTGATATTGATGACAAATTTTGAGTGTTTGGCATAATGCTTTGATTGATATATGGGATGTTGGTTTGATTGATACTTGGTAAGGGGGGGAGCCCTAAGCCAAGGAGTGGTGTGGATGATGATGATGGAAAAAGTTGAAGTGGTGGAAATGTAAGTGATGCGAGTCCTTGCAAAAATGTTCTCGTGTCAAAAATTCCCCTTGGTCCAAACATGTCTCCTTCCTCTTGTGAATTTGTGAGGAGAGACATTTGAGGTGTTGCATGGAAGAATGATGATGATGGATCATGATGGAAGGTGAGAATAACATTCTTATGTAATGGGTTTTTGCGTATTTTTTGTTCCAAGGTGGTTTTTTCATCCAAGTTTTGATTATTAACAAGGGGGAGTGCTTGAATAGCATTGAGAAATGCATTTTTCTTATTAATGTTAGGTTGGGTTGGAGCAAAAGATGTTTTTATTTGCGAAATGTTTTGAGTGATATTTTTGGATAGGGGTGTGGATGAGATGGGAATGGTGGATGAGATTGGAGGAAAATATGTCTCCACTATGGTACTCATGTCAAAGTCTGAAGGAAATTTGGCCCCTTGCTTTTCTAGTTCAAGCATGTATAATGAAGGGTTGAGCTTCATCATGATATTGACAATCTTATGGTTTTCTGGATTTTGAAGCATTTTAGTTATTTCATCGTGAGACATCCCAAAGGTGAGGTCTTCTCCTTAGGATTCTTCTTGTGGGTTTTTTGATGTTTTTAAAAGGTTAACTATGAGAGTTCTAGACCCAATGGGATTCATTTTAGGAGTGGTTTGACTTAAATCACTTGAAGCGGGTGTTTCTTTGTTGGCTTCCATGCTCTTCTTGTATTGAGATCTAGTTTGAACCATAAAACAAGGATCAATTTTTAAGAATGGGAGATGAATCTCTTGATTCTTTGGATTGATCTTTATTTTATGCCTTAAAGTATAAAATTTTAGGATATTTTAATGATCAAGAGGTGATATGATGATGACGCAAGGGATGGATGATATGGATGTTTTTGTCTTTTGATAAATCTTGAAGGAAATACTAGGCTTTTAGGACTTTCAAAATTTGATTTGGGATTTTTCCTTGATTGATTGGTTTTGGTTGTTTTTATTTTGAACAAATAGATCCTAAGATGTTGGATTATTTATCTAAAGGGTAGATTTTCTCAAAGGATGATAATTTGAGTATGTGCAGGGAGAAGGATGCATCTACCCACACCTATTCAAACAAGATGATAGTTTAACTAAGAATATGAAGAAGGATTCATCTACATATACTAAGCTAAACAAGATGATTTTGATAACTTTGACTAAGAATATGCAAAAAGATGCATCTACACATCCCTAGCCAAAGATGATTATGATAAAGTTTTCAAGGATTTAGTCTCAATGTTTTTGATGATTTTGATTTTGCCAAAAATCCTAGCATTAAGGATGATTTCAAGATTTCTCCAAAAGGTTATGGTGAGATGATTTTTATTTTTTTTATGTTTGAAGGATGGATGAAAAATATTTTGATTTTATTTGATCCTAAGATGAACCTAAAAAAGACACTTTTTTTGCCTAGACCCAGGTATTGAAGAACATGCAAATGCTTCCTAGAGACCTTTATAACCAAAGAATGATTCAATTTGGACATACACTTTCAGATTTCCAACCAATGACCTTCGCTTTGGACTTTTTCAAGAATCGTGAGGCTTCAACACACATGAAAGTTCATTTTTCTTAGCTTTGCTTAATGGCTTCATTTTACCAAAAATGCTTTCTTTGATTAAGTTTTCAAACTAAGATGTCCAATATCTTAATTTCTTCAAACCCCAAAAAGTATGTTATGTGGAAATTTGATGAACTCAAGGCAAGGGTTTAACTATTGTTTGCTTAAGTAGACAAATCAAGATGTAATCCAATGTTTAGAAACATCTAAGGATGTGAATCCCAAGGGAAAGCAATAACATATGGATTGATTCAATTGTATTTGTCTCCAAAAGGGTTTGAAATTTGGATGATGATGTTAATTGTTTGTTTTCAAGATGTTTTTGATCAAGAAATACATTTTGTAACCCAAGAATAAGTACAACCCTATGGATGTGTAAGACAATATTTGTTGGATTCCCACTTGGACAAGTCCAACTACGCTTATCTTTAGTGAATGGTTAGATGCTTGACCCCACTAGCTCCCCTCCATGACACTCACTTATACAGGCCAGCCAAGCATCAACACCCATGAAACTCTCATGGCATGTTTTCCATTCCTACTAAAAGACTGTAAAAGTGTGGGGTGGCTTCAGAACGACCATTCTTGCACCAACAAATAGATTAAAGGATTTTGGAAAATTCTAGCACATGGGTTTTAATAAGGACTTTTCATTCATGGAGATTGACCCATGCGACAAGAGTCCCCTTTCAGATCCATCTTGTTAGAATCAACCACGTGATATTGGCATTTACTCCAATACCCACATTTATATACTTGTTGGAAATACTCTTGGCTTTAGAGTGTTACTGGTTGATTCATTCCCTTGGGTGATACTTTTCTCCAAAGGAAGGCCCTCTAGGATAAACAAAAGTGAATAGGAACAATATTCATACTTCGATCAATCTTTGTTGGCAACAAAGAGAAAAATGTAACAATAATGCCCCCACTCACACTCGCACAAGATTTTGTTCAATTCTTAAACCCAAAATGAAGTGTGAGGTGATTGCTTTATCTATATCTAAAATCATGAAAAATTCCTTTTGATTCTCAAGATCGCTATAAAGCGCGAGAGAAGCACATATATGTCCTTTTTCAATTCCTTTAGTTTAATTAAGCCACGAAAAACAAAGTTTCACTTGTTCTTTTTAAATCCACGAAGCAAAATGTGAGTTCTTTTTAAAACACCAAATGACAAATGAGAGACATTTTGTTCAATTTTTAACCAAAAAAAAAACTTTAGTAAGTTGTATTCCTAATGTTTGTTTTAAACCTTTGCAAAATTTGGAAAAATTCTTCTTAAACCCAAATGGAAATTAATGTCCTAAGAAAGAAGAGATGAAATTTTTCATGAAAAGTGTTAAGCAAACACTAAAGTGTTAAAAACACTTTTTATCTTTGTGAAATATCTTCCCTATGCTTCCCCTTCTTTTTGTTTTCCTTGGTTTCCTTTTTATTTTCTTTGTCTTTCTTCTTTATTTCCTTCATTTTCAACTTTTTACCTCATTTTCCTTTCACTTTCCTATTCCATAAAAAGAAATCATGTGAGGATATATAAAGTCAATTTTGATCTCTAACTTTAAACAATAACATGAGTGGATCATGCTTTGATATTGACTTCAAAAAGATATCACACTTGCTAGACCCCTTCCTTCACACTTGATATTAGCTAAAGCTATTAAGCCCATAAATCAACCATAAAGAGTAAATCTTTCAAAAGCACCCTCCTAATTTCAAAGGTTGACTATCATAATAAACGTGATAATATAAAATTCTGGCATTTATTATAGAATCAACAAGTATAATGATATAGTATAAAAATGCACCCAATCAAATCAATTACCATAATCATTCCTTAAAGCCATATATGGCTAAATGATCAAATGCATCCGCCAAAGGCTTTTAAATCTTTAAAGCAAATGCAACTTGTCAAGTGTAAAGGAAAGAAGATTGTAAGAAATGTGTTTTGGTCCGTGTAAAGCCAAATTGTCAACTTTTTTTTAAAAAGTGGTAGTACAGACTAGGCACATTAAAAAGTATATGTCTGCACGTAACAAAGAAGGTATTCAAGGCCCATTCAAAGAGTAGATATGCGCATAATAAAGATCAAATGACCTTACAAGAAACAATGCGCAGGTGAAGGAAAGGAGTCTAAGTGACTTTAAAGGCGTCTTCTTAACGCAATCACCTACCAATCTATCACAACAACACACCTTGAACATTTTAAACATAAACAATGGGTGAGAGGAAGGATATCACACATGGAAGATGGTGAACGTTTAGATGGCCAACAAAGAATGAAAAACATACTGTATCAATTAAAGCCATTAAATTGTTTGACAGGACGCCTCCACATGTCTTTGGCCATGGCTAAATGCCATTTGGGAAATATTCCAATAAAATAACTAGTAGGTGTAAAGCCGACTTTCTATAACCTTTGACCACCATTGACTCTTATATACAAGAAAAAAAAATCTCCTTTGAATCTTATTTTTGACAAGATGCTTCAATCAGACATTATCTTATAGAATGCATTGATTGCAGTTTTTGCACAGATGAATTTATTGAAAAAGAAGTGTAGGAAAATCTCAAGTAAACACTATTGGCAGGCGAACAAAAGAGCCAATGAATAAATGTTCAAAAAGATTTCAAGCAAGTGTAGTTAGCAGGTGTAGAAGTTGTTCCCTAATGACCAGCCTTCAACTTAAGGTACTAACTTATCGAGTGATGCCTCTATGCTATTATTCAACTGTTGATCTATCGATGATAATAAAATTCCAAATCAGTTTCAAATGCAAATTGATATTCAAGTCGATGTCGAAAAAACGTAGATAGACTCTTAGAAGTCCATGGCGTCTCAATTGGTGTAAGCACTTACTTTTCAAATGACTACATCCCTTAAATCAGCATGATGATTTAAACAAAAAAACCCAATGATATCACTACATCAACATTTTGGAACAAGAACATTATAAAGTAATGAAGAAAAGCCAACTATGACCTATTTGAAATTTTTACCAGCAGTGTAACTAAGAAGTTATTTCTTTTATTTATATATATCAATAGTTTAGCAACAACAATATTTGTATGATGCACATGAGATGAATTTTAGTGATAAACAAAAAAAAAGATTGGTGGATGCAAATAACGCCCTATCTGTTATGTGCAAGTGTAAATAACTAATAGAGATTTAAAATAGAAAAACACACATAGAGCTCCTTTTAGCTGGCTATTTCCACCTTCATTTCATCCCTACTTGTTAGAAATAAAAATAAGCTTAATACAATGAAATGGAGGCCCTCCTTTTAGCACCATGATGAAGCACCTATCAAAATCTGCACAAACTCTAAAACCTAAAACATGGGTTAGTTGCATACAAATTCATCAAATGCTCCTATGAAATAACATCTTATGCTTCAAAATGCAACAAATGACAAAAGAGATAAAAAAGACATTACTAAAGCATAACAAGTACCTATTCCATATTAGATTGGTTTCAAATGTGCCAATGATCCTTTCCCAATCCTTGCTAAAACTTAAATGATGAAATGCAATGGTGAAGAGAAAAATTAGTTCTCAATTTAAGAGAGTAACTTTGCATGAGATTGTAGATGGGTTGATGAAGAATGAGTCCTTTCATTTATAGATTTTCAAGTTGTAAGAGAGCTCAAAATAGAGCAATGTGGTATAATGATTTGGCCAATGAGATGAATCCACTTGTCCCATTATGATAGATTTTGGAATGCGAATTTTTTTGCCAATGTACCCAAGAGAGGGAGATTAAAATTTGAATTTGTGAATTAAATGTTGAGAGGGGGACATTGAAGAGAGAATGAATTGCAATGTTGGAAGGGACAAGTCAACTTGTCTTCATATTCAAACTTGAGGGAATATTCCATTTTTATGCCATCTTGAAAGAAAATGATGAATTTATAAATGAATTAAAATGATTTATTGGTGCAAGTGGGAAAAGCTAGAGGATGTGATGGGTGGTTAGATTAGGTTAATTAGGATTAGATTAGCTTAGATGATGTTTAGGTGATTCTAACTTATTTGTCTTAAATATTTGGATTTATTTAAATAAAAAAGGAATGGAAAATCCATTTGGGATTTAATTAAATAATTTTTTGTTTATTTAATTAAAGGGGTGATGCAAGATAAAGGTGGATTAATTTGTAGGAGATGAAATTAGAAGATGATTTATGAAAGATGAAATGGTATGGTTTGATTAAAATTGATTTATTTAATCAAATGAGGTAATGACAGGGTTAAATCAAATAAAGTTAATTTATTCAATTTAAATGGATGATGAACCTGATTTACCTGATGAGTGGATGAATGTGAATTTGATTTATGAATGTGACACTATTTAAGTGCACAATGCTAATTTTCCATCTCTACACATACCTTTTTCTTCCCCTATGCTGTAGATTTGAGATGCTTCAAGGTTTAATTCAACCATTAGGTTGGAAAGGCCTTTCCCTCTTACCAACTTAGTGATATAGATTTCTATACCAAATTCTGGGATTCTATCAATCCATCTGCACTTTCTCCCTATAACTTCAATTTGTACAAATACATCTTTGATTGTAGCATGTAATAGGAACATATGTAATTATTTTTGCTCCTACTAAATAGGGTCTGAAGGCTTTTACTGCTTTGACAAGTGCATATGCCTGCTTCTCTGTAATATCATATTTTAATTTAGCTCCTTGGAGGGACTTACTGAGGAATGATATAGGCTACTCATACCCTTCATCATTCTTTTATAACATTACTGCTGCAATAGTGTGGTATGATGCAAATGAAAAGATCTAGAAGGGTTTACTAAATTCACGGGATTTTAATGTTGGGGCTTCCTTGATTGCTCTATTTATAGATATAAATTCATCAAGTGCTTTTGTAGTCTAGTCAATCTTGGCCCCTTTCTTTAGCATCTTTGACATAGGTTTGACAATTTCAGCAAAATTTGATATGAATCTTCTTAAAAAAATTATTTTTCCAAATAAAGATAGAATGGCATTTATGATCTTAGGAATAGGGATCTTATGTACTATAGCTTCTACCTTCTCTAGATCAATTCTAACTCCATCTTTGGACAGTATGTGACTTAATAATTTTCCCTCTATTAGAAAAAAATGACATTTTTTAGGATTTAGGGAGATGCCATACTCCAAGGCTTTGAGAAATATTTTCTCAAGGTGTGCAACATGGTCCTCATATTTCTTGGAATATACAATGAGCTGATCTTGGTATACCACCATTATTGTATTGATTAGATTAGCAAAAGCAACATCCATAGCTCTTTGGAATGTGGCACCAACATTTGTTAGGCCAAATGGCATCCTTACATACACACATGTTGCCAAAGGGGTGGTAAATTAATCCTTATATTGTTTTGATTCCTCCACCTTCACCTGGTTGTACCCTCAAAATCCATCCATCATTGAAAATAGTTCACAACTTGTTACCCTTTACAACATGGCCTCCATATTTGGGAGTGGGTAATTTTCTTTAAGGAAAGAGACATTCATATTTTGAAAGTCCACATGCAATCTTATGTATCCGTTCTTCTTCTAACAGGCACAAAGTTAGAGACCCAAGTGGAATGCCCTGTGGGTTTGATGATACCTCCCTTCCTTAGCTTCATAAGTTCCTCATGCATCTTGGGCTCTAGTGTAAGGTTTATTGGCCTTTATTTTTGTCAAAAAGGTTTTGCATCAGGTTTTAATGGAATTTCTTGTTGGAACAAATCTTCTCTATATTCCTTAAGGTCATCATAGTACCATTTGAAAACATGCTTATACTTCCTCAGTAATGGAATCATCATATTTCAGATAGTAGGGCTAATATTTTTCCAAATTTATACCTTCTTTGGAGCCAATTCAGTTCTTACGTTTATCTCTTCAATGTCTTCCCTCCTTACTGGTGTTTGTTTCATAAATACTTGATCATTCCCATTGAACACCCTTTCTAGTGCCACTAGTCCTTTAAATATCTTGTTTGTTTTGAGTTGGAAAACTACCTTGCCGAATACAGTTTCTTTACCATCTACTTCTTCCACAAATGCATTAAAATCAATCTCTTGGGCCTCATACTAATCAATGCAATGTAAGAACTTGATTAGATTTGTGTCATCGTTAAAATCTTGCCAATTGTCGATGTTGATAGGGATTGTAGGTATGGCCCTGAGTTCTACTTGTGAAATTCCTACCAAGGTAACATCACCCCTTTTCAAGGCTACATTTTCCAAGAAATCAACCATCAAGTTTTTAGATCTATCTATCCACTCAATGGAGAAGGCATTAAAAATATCAATAGTGTCCCATACAAACTTTCTATATTGCTTCAATACTTTATTTTTTGTGAAGTACTTTGATCTTACTTGTGAAACAACTTATTCAAAATCCCAAAGAATGGTTAAAAATTTGATCCCATGTCTAGTGGCCATGTTTAAGCCTAAAAACAAGGCTTCATATTTTGCTATATTATCTGTGCACTCAAATGTTAGTAGAAATGAATATTTAAATGTTGTGCCTTTAGGGGAAATGAATACAATTCCTACTCCATTCCCTTCTCTATTGTAGGCTCCATCAAAGTACATTTTCCATATGCCATCTTCATTCTTGGAGACATCCCTAACAATTGGGTCTATGTTTAGTATTTCAGGGTTTGTATTTTCAACTTTGAAACTTCCCAGTTCTACACCAAAAAAAAAAAAATTGGATTGGGATAAAAGATCTCAATGAAATGTTCATATCTAGGCTCTGTGTATAACTTGACCTCCCTTACATTCACAAGTATTGTGGCATAAAACAAGTCTAGTTGAACATTCCCACAAACTATTGCAGTCCATTTCCATGATAGTAACATCCCATAGTAAGGTGAAGTATCTACCACAGTGATGTTTGTCATATATATTTCCTTTGGGAATGATGCCAATTTTAATTCTACATCCCATATTACTACCACTACTAGGACTGATCTATTATCCATAGTATAACACTTCCCATATGTAGTATTCACCCACAGACCTAGTTCCTTCATGACAACCAGAGGCATGATGTTGATTGTTGCCCCTGAGTCAATCATGTAGTTTCTTACCAACTTGTTGTTGATCACCAACGTAGTGTAGAATGGATCTACGTGGGAAGGATTCTTTGAGAGTGTATATCCTAAATACACTTCTAGTTTCTTTGTAATTTTCCTATCCATGACATTAAATTCCTTCTTCTGATCCTTCTATTTGTGTGACATGGTGATCATTCTAAGGGTTGTGTCTCTGAACTCGTCAGTCTTCATCAACTCCATTAAGGAGACTATCATATTTATCAAATCTAGTGCTTGGGCCATATGAAATGAAGGGCCAATGATCCCTTGTCCACCCTTCTTAGTTTTAGTAACTATTTTCCCTTCATTTTGGACTTTGTCATCACTTAGTGTTTTTTGAAGTTCAATTTCTACAATCTCCTTTTGAACATCTTTCTATGGCTTCTTTATTTCACCCTTATTTTGGTTAGATGGGATGTTCCCCTTCCTCTTTTTTTTCTTTTATGAATATGCTTCTTGGTGTTCATTGATCTGTGGGTCTGCTTCTTAAGTTGTATTTTATCTATTTTTCCTTAGCCCCAACTTTTTCTATGATAGCCCTCTTTTAGATTCCTCTGTTGGTGTTCTTAACTAAAATTGAGGTGTTGTATTATATGCATATGTTACTTCTTGTGTGTTTTCTTCCTGGTCATAAAACACCTATGGATCCATATTAACATTATATTTTTTATTGTTGACAGTGTATTGATATCCATCTTCAAAGGATCAGTATCCTTCAATGTTTTAATGAGACTTAAGTCTTAATATGTTTACAATGTGGCCATCCCTATCATGCTCTTTTGACCACTCATTTTGAAAATATTGAGCCACTGCACAATGTTCAGGGGCATGGTGATAGGCTTTCATCAAGTCATAACACTTTAGTTAATAAAAAATTTCATATATTGATTGGGTAGTGTCCAAAGGTTGTATGTAATATAAGACATCTCAACTATCTCTCTCTTAGGTTTTCTAAATACCAAACCACTAAATAAAAATATAAACTAAAGGGAATTCTATCTTTGAAAGCAGTAAATCATCTATCTAGAAAGCTAGAAATAAATTACACTAGAAAGAAGAAAACTATGAATTTGAAAAGCATCACCACTAAGCTAGAAAGCATAGAAATGATTAATATAAAGAATGTGTAAATTGAGAAAGAAGTAAAAATTGTAAAAAAAAAAGGAAACATTGATCTAGTGCAAAAGATAACAATCCAACATCTAACATAAAACAATTTAATAGGAACAACTCAAGAAAAGTGCTCTAGAACTTCAGATACTAAACTTAGAGAGTACAGACTTAGCTACAACTTGTAGGATTGACACTAACAGCATGAAACACACATGAAAATGAATTCCAATTTTATTTTATTTTCTATTAAATAAAATTACATAATGAAAAGTAAAATACTTATTTACCTATCTATAACCCTCAAGTGGCAAACTCTTGGGTGTTTCTACAACTATCTCGTATCACATGCACTGGTAATCTCCAAGTTGCTTCATTCAAAATACTGCATTCACATTAATCAGTAATTCAAAGTGTGGTGGGAAAACTCATTTTTATTCATATGGTAGTTTTTATCAAAGAGACATGTTGGTAGTATAAGGGTATTCTTTTGTATTCATGATTTTCAAATATAGTTACATGTTTTTATATGAAAGTGGCTAACAAAATCCTACTTTCTAGTCGATAAATTCTTGAATAGATTATCAACAACTAATGGAATTTAAAGCCCATGACATGAAATATTAAAGAGGCTCAAGATGAGCCATAAAGTTTTTGAAACTAAAAATAAAAAAACTATGGAGACTCGACCCATAACATATGCTCCTAGAATTCTGGTGTCCACTTGCTTGTTTTCAAAAGTGTTAAGATCTGCGTTCATTTCCCATTTGACTAGAATGGTAATCAAGAGTGGAAGTTGACCTGTGAAATTGTCAAGGACTAAACCGTTAAATCAGCATAAGTTAGATTAATTTGACTAATTTCAAGAGGTAAATCTTGCACACTTATTCATAAAAAGAGATGAATTATTTATCCTAAAGGTGATTAATTGGCACGGTAAATTGGGCTGAAAGGTATAGGTTTGCATATTGAGCCCATTATATTGATGAGGTTATTTTTACCTCATCATTTCCTCCTCTTCCTAAGCTCGAGCAGGCCTCCTTCTCTCTGGGGTGTTCCCTGTCATTGACTGATTTTATTCATCTCCTCATACTTGGCACTGAGATAATACAAGTCTATATTTGTATCTAGCTACTTTGGCTTCCTCAAGAATCCTTGAGGAAAAGTGACTTTGTACCCACCTTGAAAAACTACCATCACTTTGGCCCAAATTGGTATATTCTAAAGGAGGTGATGAAAGAAGGAGAGGAGGTTTGTACCTCATACCAATCCAATTAATCTTCAATTCTTCAAGTATTTTGGTCAGAGCTACTACTCTTTTGGAGGACCATCTAATATTAAGGAGTGAAATTATTTCCCTTTCTTAAGATACATAGGAAGAGGGGTATACTACTCTTCACATGCACACCAAGCTAGTCCTATCAATTTTGGCCCTTGTTCTTGAAAAATGATCACAACACAGCCAGATCTTATTATTGTACTTGCTTTGTACTTCCTTTTTAAGTCGAATGACCAAAAATTATTCCTTGAAAGAGAAGGGCTTCCTCTAAGGATATCTCATTTGCAATCCCATAGTCCTTTCTGCATATGCATATTCTCTTGATCTATCTTGCTCGTGGGGCTGATTTCTCATTATATATAGGAATGATCACAATTTCACTTCTCCCACAAAGAAATTAACAAAGAAATCTATATATTTTTCTAGGAGAACATTATGAAAAAAGAACTCACATAACAAATCTTGTTGTTTAGGGAGAGACTCAACAAATATCTTCGGAAATGGGTATGTGCAGGATCACAATGGGCCAAAAAGTGGTGATATGATGGGTATGTGTAAGGTATGTGGTTAATGACTTTTTTTTTACCCAAAATTGATGAAATAAAAAGGGTTTTAAAGGACATTATAATATTTCTACTAATAGAAATTATTCTTTACTTTGAATTTAATAAATAATTATTATTCATTTTCTATTTGAATTACAACTAAAGTCTTGATTGATAAGCAGATTGAAAAACATCTACAATTTCAAATGGTATCACATTTTTTGAATCCAAACATGTGTCACATTCTATGCTTCACATACTATAATATTTTTTAAAAAATGAATTTCATGAAGTTTTGACCAAGTTAAGGTGGCCAGCCATATGATTTTTTCATATTTTTTAAAAGTTGTAATAAAAAAATCATAATTAATTATTTACTTGGCAAAAAATTACAAAAAATATGCATCACATTGGGACATGAGTCCTCTACTTATATCTAAAATATTATAAAAAGATATTATCATTTTATTATGGTTAGGGTGGTCAGGAAAACACCTACTTCTTATTTTTCCCTGAAGTTTAAGTACTACTGCATTGAAATTTCAAATTTTCACCAAATAGATTTAAAAGAAAAAACCTAGAAGTTTAGAAACTACATTAAATTTTCTATAGATTCTATTCTTACATATTTTTGAAATAATATAGATAAATTATTCAAATTTTTACATCAAGTTTCCTAATGTTGTTTTTTCTAAACTTTTTGCCACTTAAGGGCCTAGTTTTTTCATGATGATTCTGCACATACCCAAATTCCTTATCATTAGGATCATGCGGCTAATTTTGGTGAATTCTTTGCAATTTCCATCTTAAAATTTTTTCATTAAGAAACATGGAGTACAACCTAGATGGCCTTCTACAAGCTAATAGTAATCCACCAATTTCACAAGCATCCTATTTACCCCTCTAAATTTGATTAAAAGATTCTTTTAACATTATCAATTCCCTCTTCAACCTATTATTCTCAAGTTCCACATCCTTTAAAAGATAAAAATGGTCTATCCATTTCATTAATATTGGAGGGATGCGTACCTAGAACCATTCTATAGCAATAGGTTTAGTTTGTGTCTCTTTTGATTCCATAATTAGTTTAGTGTCACTCTCTTGTAGATGTTGCTCTAATTCAACAATCTTACTAATAGAACCATTAAGTTTAGTCTCTCGTCTACTCCTTTCTTCTTCAAAAGCATTGAATAATTGCATAAAATTATTCTTCAAGTCTTGAATATGTTTATCTTTGTCAGACATAACAACCTTTTGTTGCTATGTTATTGATTCCATTGCTGAATTTTGTACTACAACTATTCAATGAGCTTTTTTTTTCCTCCATCTATGCTACCAATTTTGCAATTTCCTGGTCTCTTTTATTTATAATGGTAGTTTTCACCTCAATATCTTCTTTTTGCTGGTTTTTTTGTGCTTCATCATCCTATAACCTAGTTCTTAGTTCCACAATTTTTTCTTTTAATTTTTCTAATTCCTCACTTGTCTAGCGAGATTTTGTATCCCCTATGTCCATACAGAAGGATGAATGAGGAATTTATACATTAGCATGAGGCACATTTTCTTCCCCAGTATTATTAAGAAGGGATGAGTGAGGCACTTATTTATCAACATGAGGCACACCTCCTTCAATTTCAGGCATACTTTCCAATCTATCAAGAAAAGGAGAAAGTTCCCCCACAGGTTCATCTTCAATCAAATCTAGATGTGGTGACTATGTTTTCTCCTCCTCCTGCACTTTGGGTGATGGGGTTTTATTGTCCTCTTCCCTAGGATATTTATCACCTTGCTTTTTAGTTTCATTTATTTCCTCATTATCAGTTGGACTATCAATTTCTACCACCTTTGCTAGAGTCCTAGCCTTCTTCCTTTTGGAAGTACTGCCTATGTCTTGGGGTTCAGTTTCATTGGACCTTGAAGACAAAATTTTACTTCTCCATAGACGAGGAGTGATTTGAAAGGTAAATTTTCTTTGTTTCTTCCTTTTACGAGGAGGTTCCCCTTCATCTCCGAACTACACAATTTTCACCTCCCCTTCCTGTCCTGGGGTTTCTATCTCATTCAACAACATTTTTGGTGCATCACTGTTGGGAGCCATTAAGGTATGTTGGGATTTAGGAGCATCTAATTCCTTCAAGGAGGGTTCTTCTAATGACTGTTATTCTTTCTTGGAATATTCTCCCTCAAGCGACCTTCCAGGTTCTATATTTTCAAATTTCTGCACAAACCTTTTCCACTTCTTTTTTGGCTTTCTACAGAAATGATATTTGCATATTAACTATATGAGACCATGATGTTTGAGGGGCCCTATCCCAACATTATACTTTTCCATCATAGAGGTGACTAAATGACAAAGGAAGGCTAGTAAATTTACCTTAAGGGTCCTTAATTTTGTAGCATAAATGAGTCAACAGATGGAAAGGGGGTCGTACTACTATAGTCATTTGTCCCTTGATGCTTATGGTCATTATAGGTTGGGATTTCCCTTCTCTATAAAATAGTTCTATTAATTTTTGATAGGGAATATGGGCATTTTCATTAAAATCAATTCCCTTGTTTTCAAGACTAGAAAGTTGAGCAATGGTTTTTGTACTTACCAAAAATCATTTGTCACACACCAAGGTTTTCCCATCTGCGAAATTCTTGAAAAATTCGCTCACAAGCTGCTCTGTATACCCTTCAAATTTCTTCATGAATTCTAGCCACCCAAATTTCTGAAATAAAGCTGCAATATTCCCCAATGACAACAATGGAGCTATAGAAGTTGGCTTGGACTTCTTCTTATCTCCTCTCATTTTCTTTGTTTTCATTTTCTTTTTAGTTGGTGAATTTTGGTAGAACTCTATAATTGTTTCCTTACTAAATTGTAGATGAGAAAATAATTTTGTGTCAATATACCCAATAGAGGAGGATTTAATTATCACCTTTCTTGTCACCTTACTGAGTAATTATGATAAGCTTTAATGGGAAATTACACAACTACTACCATACTTTTAGCAATCATGTAAAGGCACAAGTTTCAAAATTACAGGGAGGAATAGATCATGCCAATTGATTAGCCTTTATTCAAAATAACTAATAACTCTTTAAGTACATAAATTTTCATGTACCTTATGTCTTGTCATTAGATCGAATGTCACTCACCTATGCTGATGTAATTGGATAGTAATATGGTTAGTGAGGGTGGCAATGGATAATAATGGCATGGATGGGATGGTTGAAGTGGCAGAAAAAATTATTATGAAAAAAGGTGTCATAATAATTTTATTTATTATGGAGGGGTTCGGTATGATGTGGTAGAATAATCATTAGGGAGCAGATCTCAAAGCAACATAAAATCAAGTGATAGGAATGCATGGAACTTAGGAAAAATCAAAAGACTAGAAAGATAAAATTTACAAAAATTTGTAGCATTACTAAAAATGCAACCAAAGTAGAGGAAATGAGAGTTCTGGAACATTGTAGAGAGATGTCATCAGAACTTGGTAACATGATTGAAGATTCTAGAGCATCAATAGAAAGATACAGCAAAGACCAAAAAAAAAACTTCTGGTGCATCATTGAAAGATGCAGCCAGAGCAACAACCAAAATTTATAGAGCATTGTCTAAAGATGTAGCCGGAGTAGCAACCAAAATTTTTGGAGCATCGTCGAAAGATATAGCTAGAGAAACAACCAAAATTTCTAGAGCATTGTTGAAAGATGCAGCTGGAGCAACAACCAAAATTTTTGAAGCAACGCCAAAAGATGCAGTCAGATTAGCAACCGAAATTTTTGAAGCATCACCAAAAGATGTAGCCAGAGTAGCCAACCAGAATTCCAAAGCATCACAATAGGGTGTGCCAAAATTGTGTTCACCAAAAAGATGAAGTCCTGTAAAATATAGGCAAAATTTGAGTCAAGTCCAAATGGTGAAGTTGATGAAATTGAAGAAACATCTAAAATGATTTTTTTAATTTTTTTTAGAATTTATTTGACAAAACTATATTGACCATGCCACAAAAAATTCAATGTAGTGGATTTCTCACTATGTTTCTACCATTTTTGTAAACTCCTCTTTATTAATAGGATTATGGTAGATTTCTAATTTGTTCCCATTAACTAGAAGAGTTTAGGTATCACCATAAATAGGTTTAAACTGGACCGAACCATTAGCTAATAACCTAGTTTAACTTGCGGATCTCTTTAATCGCCTGCAACAATGGAACTTCAATATGCAATTATTTAATTTCTTGTATAAGTACAGATTCAATGGGTGAGGTCATTTCTAGAATATCTTTCATAGGAATTGGTTTTAGTCGCTCCAAAAAAGGTGCTTTGATTTTGTCTTTAGGCACGGGATCCTTCTGAAGTTTAGTTGGAGGTTGTTTTTCTTTAGGCGCATGATCCTTCAGAAGTTCAGTTGGAGAATGACCCCCTCCTCTCAAGGTAGGTCAGAAGCTCCAACTAAAGATGGAAGGTCAATCTAATGTTGCATAGTGTCTGGGATTTTTTATATGGATGTGGGCATTATTGTTGTTTTCTGAGTAGACTTTTTGATAGATTCATCTAGGATTTGGGTGATTTTTCTTTGGGTTCGACATTGGTTGTTCAACATAATATACAAGAATATTTGGGAAATTTTTCTTTGGGTTTGACACTAGTTGTACTAGAAGTGGTGGCTGGCTAACTTGTTCATGTTGTTTAGTATTCTAGGGAGGTGGTAGAAGATTCTATTGTTGAGTAGGCATTCTCCTCAGGCTAGTGTAAAACTAATTTTGAGGTTGATTCCATTGAGGAATGGAATTTTGAGGGTACCACTACTGTTGAGGTTGGTTAGGCCACTGACGGTTACCCCAAGATTAATTTTCACATTCAGGTGGTCCCCAGGGATAGGTTCCTCAATTAGGAGGTACTAGAGGTGGTGGTTTTGGCAAGGGTGTTTCCCATTGATTGTTGTTCCAATTTGTTTGGGGTCTCCAGTTAAGATTGGAATTCTAGCCATAGGAAAAATTTCCTCCATTTCTTCAAGATTGACAATGTTCACTTCTTCCTCGACTAGGGATGTTATTTTCTTGGAACTTTTGATGGAATTTAGTAGCTCACACTGATCAGTGGGGTGATTGTTGTCACACACATGGCAAACATCAATCTTATCATCTTTTTCCAAAGGACATTCTTGTAGCAATTTTTTTTTTGACACTTGGGACAATAGATGGACATGGTTTCAGGATTCTAGGTTTTATTTGATATGCCATCTAAAGTAGACTTTAGCTAGATGAGAAAATTAGTTTTGAAGTTGGCGAGCTCTTCACAAAGTTTCCTAATGTCATTGGAACCTTTAAAGAGAGTATAATTTTTTATTCCTCCTCGAGTTCGAGAGAAATTCTGACACAATTCCATAATATCATCTAGTCCCAGTTGGGGCATGTCTCCTTTTCTATTTAAGTCCAAGAAAATCTGAGCATCATCATTGAGACCTTTAAGGAATAGGGTCTTTAGAATATCAAAACTTATGGTTTCTCCACCAAAACATTTAGATAAGAAGATAAACCTATCTAGGTAATCTTCTAAAATTTCATCCTCATTTTCCCTTACTTTGAACAATTCTTCTTTCATATCGTTGACCTTGGAGTAACTTTGGTACTTCTCCAAAAAGAAAAACTCCATTTCATCCCAAGAGCTTATCAACTAAGAAGCTAATCCCATAAACTAGTGCATAGATGAGTTTTTTAGAGTGGAAGGGAAAATCATTAGTTTTGGATTATTATTCTTGTAGTCATATGTCTAACACAAGACTTTAAAATCAAATAGAAACTAATCAAGGTTCTCAGTAGAAAAGCCTTGGAAGGTTGGAAAGGAAGTCAGTGACATATTTTTCATTGCCGTATCATCATCTGCATCAATAGCAATAGGATAAGTGAATGTGTGTGGTGGTGGAGGGTTATCATTATTGTTGGTGGTATTTCTATAGTCACCCATGATTAAGGGGATGCAATCCTCTTTTGAAATTTTCTCAGTTGGGTGAGGTTTTAGAGTTTTCAAAGGAATATACTCCTCTATAATGATATTTTCTCTTTCTGGGGTGTGAGGGAAGGTCTTAGGTTGATCATGTTTGATCAATTCCTCTGTAAGTTCTTGATCTGAGTTTCCTTCCTCCCTACTTGTTATTGGTACGTCGATTGGGGAAATTTTGGTTTGAATCTTTTATGAGGGCTTCATTTCTTGACCATGCAAAAAAGAAGCAAAAAGACTATTTCTATCCCTAAAAGAGTTATTCAAGATATCTCCTACTAACACTAGAAAAAGGCTTCCCAACAACAATACCAAAAGGTGATAGGTTGTCCTCAGGTCCTAACACTTTAGTTAATAAACATATTCATATATCAACTAGGTAGTGTCCAAAGGTTGTATGCAATAGAAGACATCTCAACTATCTCTCTCTTAGGTTTCCTAAATACGAAACCAGTGAATAAAAATCTAAACTAAAGGGGCTTCTAACTTTGAAAGCAGTAAATCATCTATCTAGAAAGTTGGAAATAAATTAAACTAGAAATTAAAAAACTATGGATCTGAAAAGCATCACCACTAAGCTAGAAAGCATGGAAATTATTAATCTAAAAAATGTTTAAATTGTTGAAGAAGTAAAACTCGTAAATAAACTAGGAAACATTGATCTAGTGCAAAAGATAACAATCCAACAACTAACATAAAATGATTTAACAGAAACATCTAAAGGAAGGTGCTTAATAACTTCAAATACTAAACTCAGAGACTATAGAATTAGCTACAACTTATAGGATTGACACTAATAGTATGACACACATGAAAATGAATTCCATTTTTAATTTTTTTATCTAGTAAAGAAAAGTACAGAATGAAAAGTAAACTACTTATCTATCTATCTATAACCCTCAAGTGGCCAGCTTTTGGTTGTTTCTATAGTATCTTAGATAACATGCAATGGTAATCTCCGAGTTACTTCATTCAAAAGACTACATTCACATTACCGGGTAATTCAAAGTGTGGTGGGAAAAATCATTTTTATTCATATGGTATTTTTTCTCAAAGAGATGTGTTGGAAACATAATGGTATTCTATTGTATTCATCATTTGCAATAGTTACATGTTTTTATATGAAAGTGGCTAACAAAATCCTACTTTCCAGTCGATAAAGTCTATAAGAGATTGCCAACAACTAATGGACTTTAAATCCCATGACATGAAATATTAAATAGGCTCAACATGAGCCATAAAGTTTTTGAAACTAAGAATAACATAACTATGGAGACTCAGCCCATAACATATGCTCCTGGTATTTTTGGTGTCCGCTCCCTTGTTTTCAAAATTGTTATGATCTACATTCATTTCCCTTTTGACTAGAATGGTAATCAAGAATGGAAATTGACCTGTGAAATGCGCAAGGACTAAACCATTAAATCAACATAAGTTAGCTTAATTTGACTAATTTCAAGAAGTAAATTTTGCATGCTTATTCATAAAAAGAGAGCAATTATTTATGCTAAAGGTAATTAATTGATAGGGTAAATTGGGCTAAGAGGTATAGGTTTGCATATTGAGCCCATTATATTGATGAGGTTATTTTTACCTCATCACATGGGGTCTATAGCAAGGTGAACACCATGGTATAGTATCTAGTGCATGTGCTCCATGGTTTTTCAAAGGATCAAGAGTCTCCTTCCAATTTGATTTTTCTATTGATTTTCCATCTTTCAAAGTAGTATTGTAGGGCATGTCATGTATTCTTGGTCTTTCATTTCAGTACTAATTTTCTTCTATATTCTAGGGATTATTGGGATTTTATAGTATCCTAAGGTTATCCCTTCTTGTAATCATTCCAACAGCTTTTCTATTATTTTCAATGGTCAAGGTTGCGTTTTGTGCTTCAGTAAAACTTCTAGGGAATCTTTTCCTAAGTTTATACCTTGTTTTTGGATCTAGGACCTTTATAGAGATACTTAAAGTTGTTGGGTAAACTAATTTAGATCCATGTGGTATGTTATTGTAGAGCTTGGATAACCGTTGATTAAAATCATAAAATTATTCATTATGGTTTTTATGAATACTTATTACTTCATGTAGAGAAAATTTAGGAGCACATTGATTCCCATATTGTTCTAGAAATTGATCTTGGAAGTATGCTACATATTTGACTGAACCATATAACAAGATATTAAACCAATCCCTTCCTTCTTTAGTCAGAGACATCATGAACAACCTCATAAGGAAATCCTCCCGATCCATGCCAATATCTTGTACAAAAGCATTGAAGTTTTTGATGTTTTCTTCAGTTGTTGTTACACTATTCCCTATGAATTTTGGGACAACATTTCTCCAATTGAGGCACTATCAATGGGATATGGGTATATTTGATATCCAAACAAGTCAAATTTTCTAATAATTCTTGTGGGGTTCTGTAAATAGGGATTCTAAGGTGGTGGATTAGGGAAATATTGATATCCATGTTGAGGTTGTTGGTATACATTTTGTTGGGCATTATAGTGAGGATAGACATAATACTGTGGCACATGATAGTGTGGAATGTATTACTGTCCAAGTGGTGGATTGATGTTTGTTTTTTGTGGTGTTGGATTTTGTGGTACATGATGTTGCACAAGACGATTGGATCTTCCAACTATGTTTTGGGGTCCTCTGAAAGAACTTGGACCATCTGTATTCTGAGATAATCCCTATGGATTGGAATTACCTCCTTTTTTATGAGGAGGGTTGTATTTTGGAAGTCTTGATGCACTAAAATTTAATTGAGACATTTGTTGATCTAGATCTTGACTCCTTTTTATCAACTATTGTCTTCTCCTATGCTCTTCTTCCTACCATTGTATATGCAGTTCCAACTCTTAAGTAGTCATCTCATCATAATTTTCAATAGGAAGAGAGTGATTCATTGATCCATACTAGGTTTCTCCTTCTTGTCATGATTAAAATATCTGATCATAGTCTTTTTTGTATTTGATATTTTTCTTCCTCCAATTGGGAAATAAATTCATTTGTTTTTTGAGGGTCATCCTTGAAGCATACAACAGGATGACCATTATTTTCTTGTCCAAATGGAGTTCAAGAATCCCTATATAAATTATCCTCATGATGTTCTAGCCCATGCAATGGATCAAAGTTGTTATGCAATGCAGGTTGTTTCTGAAGGAAATTCTCCTGATCAACTACTTTTCTCTTATTTGTGTCATAATTTGCAATAGGAAATCCATGTTTATCTATCCACCTACCATTAATATTCTTTGTACTTTCCTATTGCAAAGATATATTACCATTTATGTTGGATGATATGTTGCATCTTTGGTGTATATGATCTACCCTTTCTAATTTGATGCTTACTTTATTAGTCATATAACCTTTTTAGAGTTGCCACCTACTTTTCATAAGTAGGAAAGTTTAAGGTTTGAGTAAAATTTATCCTTTTCCTTGCAAATTTTCTAATTTGTTTTGATATTTTTGAATAACTCTATGATGGAGGGCTTCGATTGAAAATTGGCTTGATCCTGAGTAGATTTTCCAATCTGTGAGGTCTCAAAAGTGCATATTTTGATCCTTAAGAGGGTGTTAGTCTCTTAGTATACTTTTGGAAAATAAACAAGGTAAAAAATGTTGATCACCTCCTACTCTTTAGGCTCTACTAGACCTAGGTGGGTATAACTGAATGATAAGGTAGATTTGAAAGTTAAAATGAATCCTACTTTAGGAAATTTACTCACAATGGCACATGGAGGTGAAGTAGATGCAAAGATTGATAACTAATACCTATTGAGAGTGTTTCAATAATTAGAAATGTGAATTGAATTTATATAAAATGTTTTGAAATTGACCAGTGCTTAATCTATTAGGTGAATGGAGTTGATGGATGAATGATGGAAATGGAGATAGATATGTATGATAGGTAAACTTGATATTCATCTTAAGTCTAGAATTGCTGGGCACTTTTGAATGTTTACACCTTGTGCAAACATGTAGGTTTGTTACAATACTCTTATTTATCAATCCCAATGTTATTCCCTCAAATTACTAGGATGCTATGAAAATAATTTTAATTCTTAGCTTTAAGGGAAACTAATAAGATTAATTACCTTAAGATAATTTTAATCATTGAGGGAACCAATTAAAATGAATTAACTGAAAGGACTTCAATTCTCTCTTGCAAATAATCCAATCAAAATAATCATACAACAACAACACGTGTCCTAATAAATCTTCTGAATTTAAATAACTTGAAGAAACCACTTTTGAGACAACACAATAATAGATAATCATGAAAATTAACAAAATTGAACACTAAAATAGATCACCAGTTATGAGCAATCTTCTTCATTATATTTATTCAAAATATATACATTTATAGAAGAAGTCTTTCGTATGATATGGATGGCTAGAATGTGCAATCTATCTTCTTACTAATGCCTACTATAATGGTACGAAAGGGAATATGATATGATGATGATATCAAAATTGGCCTTGGTTTCCTATTTATATAGGAAGCAACAAGCTACAAGCCTTTTACAAAAAGAGACAACCTTTCAAAACTACTTGTTTTACTAACAACTATTTAGCTAGAATAATCAAAGAAATAACAAGGCTTAAGACATTTAGACTTTTGTTTCCTTTAATCCATGTAGAAATCCCATGATCATCAATCTTGGCAAAGTTTTTCTCTCAGTGATAGACATTTAGATACCCTCATCTTAGTGACCTACTCATCTGAAGCGAAATACTTTTCTTCCCACTGATACACCATAAAATCTAATGGCCACTGATATTATTGGTTCTTTGGTATGTTTGCAAGATGAGTCTACCATCGAATATCTAGTAGTTCCTTTGTATCATTCAAAAAATCTAGATATCTAACATCAAGAACAATTAATCCATCCATGATCAAGTTGAGCCTCTCAAGACTAGTGTCACCATCCTCCTATACATGGGTTATACACTTATGATCAACCTGAATGAATTCCCTCATCCACTCATCCAAGTCTTTAAATTGACCATCATCTTTCACAATTTCTGGTCTATACCACTATTTTAAGTTATGGAATGAATCCATTCATGTCATAATCCTTTTATCCTCCCCAAGTTGTATATACTGAAATTCATCAACAATCATCTTCATTTTTTTCTCGGTTGGTTTTAATATTGTAGGAGCATCAAGACTCCTTTGTAGAACTTTACATAACTTAGATAGAGTGTGGTGAATAGGCTTCCACCTTTTGAATCAGGGAAATTTTCTTTTATTTGATCAATTGTCTGCTGAAGTGATTTGAAGCTATCATGCACACTCTCTAGTTTATCAATAACCAAATTTATCCTATGCTGAAAAATATTTTCCATAACTTCATAAACTTTCCATTTTACTTCATCTTGGGTTTTATTGTCGTCCTTCTTCATTTTATCTACTTCCTTCTCAAGAGTCTTCTTTTTCTCAATAGAAATTCTCTGTACAACATTTAATGGAGCACTAGGATGCTTATATAACACTATCTCCCTACTTTGTGACATTCTTGCTCCTTTTAGTTATTCTTTCGATTTGAAATTATCCATAAATAGTTTATTAACTTCATCATTTAGGAACATTTGTTACTTTTCATATTCCTTCAATCTATCCTCCAATACATTAATAGTTGCATGGGTGAACATGGCCGAATGCATGGTCATTGTGGCTAACTCCAATGGGGTGGTGTCCTATATTGTCCTCACCAATGATGCCCCTTTCATTCCCTATATCACATCCAACAATTTAGGCTTTTGTGTGTTTCTATATTTGATCCATATAGCTAGGGTTTCAATCTTTGTATTATACTTAGTTCTACTCATTTGTTTTGAACCATAGATTTTTGGGTAGGATTTATAGGCTACTCTTGCACTCTTAGGATGTTTCACCTAAAAGGAGAGAGATAAACCCCACTCAAAAGTCTAGGTGGTTCACTCATTTTAGGAAATGCATGATGTTATTAAGGCTAAATGAGATGATATAAATGAAAATTCATAATGAAATTGATTGATTAAGTATGCAAAAACCTAAAAAATACAACTTGTTTGAAAATACATTTTGTAATGCAAAAACACCTAGAAATGAATGCAAATTGCAACATAACTTGACAAAACTGAAAGTGTACACTTGGAATATGGATGAAGATTTGAAATGACATTTGAAATGCTATTGATTCTATTTTTCAAGCCTAATGGGACTCATTCACCATTCTAGGTGAATCAATCCCAATTCTACAAAACTGTGTTGAAATCTATTTCAGAAAAAAAAGAAAAAGAAAAAAAAAGGGTAGCTTAAAATGCAGAAAACTAAAAATTGACCTTGAAATGGGACTCATTCACCACCCATGGAAAATTAGTCCAATTTTGAATTTATAATTATTCAAAGGTGGAATCCAGAGCTCTCAATTTTCGCTTTGATTCTATATAGGTGTTCGCTTCTGAAACTCTGATTTTTTATCCTAAAAGTGGCTTTTTGTTGATAACTTGACTTGGACAATATAGAGGAGACCTAACCAACTTTGCAACTTGATTTCTAATATTTTAAATCTTCCAATATGTGGAAATCTATAAACACACAAGACAAGAGAGAGAAATGGTGAATGTTAGGTCATGGGGGTTTTCCTTGGTCAAACCCCTTTTAGGTAATTAAACCAAAATAGAGAAATAATGTAATGAAACATGTAATAATGGATTTGATTACCTTGAAATGATGTTTGATCTTGAAATTTGGTAGAAAATCATGAAGAATATTCCCTTGAATATCTAACAATTGATATCTTGGTGACTTTAAATGATAAAATCCTAAGTTGCTTAACTTGAGATAGAAGATTGGTAAATGATTGAATTTTAAGAGATGTGAATTAGGGTTAGAAGACTTATATTTATTCACCTATTATACCCATTAATACCTGATCACAGGTCGACATGAAGAAATAATAAACTTAAATTTCACTTTTTTCCCACTCAAAGGTCAAAATTGGGACAAATGGGATTCATTTGCCACCCATGGTGAATGTGTCCTACCTAGATGGGACTGATTCACCATTGATGGAGAATGGGTCCCACATGGGCCATTTTGATAGCTAGGATGTGAGGATATAAGGAAATAAGGTTTAAATTGCAACTTTCTTGGTCATTTGATCAATTTAAGCCTCAGGATGCACAATATTGGGTAATAGGGACCTATTTGTGTTAATGTAAAGGTAAATTAGGGCTTGGGACAAAATTCAATGTGAAAGTGTGATTAAATGCACTTTGTAACACTAAAATGAGGTCTACACGGCCTAGGAAGGCACAATAACCAATGTGAATGTGTGGGACACATTACAACACTAGTTTATCATTAAGTTTATTTTACAATCCTTCTAGATTAATTTGAAGATGTAGTTAAATATGTTTGATAATGTTGAATTAGGGGATAATGGGTTTATTATGTCTAGAAAAGCGTGAAAGTATCTTACAACACTTTACACCCACCTTTACAAGACATCAAAAAATGCATTTGAAAGCGTCCAAGACCTAGTTTGGATGCATCAAATGCCTCACAACACTAGATTAAGTCCTCATTAAGTAAATTTTATCATGAATTATTTCCATGTCAAGCAAGAGGTCCTTTTTTCTACTATACATTTAGCCCCCACTTTAGTGAGAGTATGAAATTTCTTCAAACTCACAATAAAGTAGACATTCAAGATAGATCCAAGTGTACAAATTCAGATGACAAAGAATGAAAAAAATAAAATAAGGTTACGTAAGCATCCAGGATCGAAGATCTTAAGTCAAACCATCAAGATACATAATCATGCAATGGCAAGAAAGAAGATGAAAATGATAAGATGGATCAAAATTTGATCGTTTGTTTAACTAGTTGTGGATTAGATCTAGGATTGTTTTTTTTGGAAAGATAATGCATACTCACTCTGGGGCGAAAAAACTCTTGTCTGTCCATTGGGTGAGAAGTCCACAACATACTCACTCTGGGGCCACAAAACCTCCAATTGTCCATGGGGTGAGAAATCCCAAAGAGGGAGTCTAAACATATGCTAGTTTGTATGCACTCAAACACATAGGTGGCTTTGAAATTCATGCCTTGGAATGGGCTTGCTACTCAACCATATCAAATTATATACCTCCCAATAAATTTAGCAAGGCACCACAAGGGAAAATGATTTTCAAGCTCTATGAGGTAAGCAAAACTTTGTATGCTTGACACTCAGAGACATTGTTAATGCAAGGTAGTGTAAGGAATGTTCAAAGGTATTTTTCTTTGTTTGTGAAAGGTCTCATCTTAGGGAACATTGTTCTTAATGTCTCCAAGAGATGATAAATGCAAAAGAAGTATCATGGTCTTGGAGGACATCAAGTCCAATGACTCCACTAAGAAAAGGACACATCACAAGAAGAAAGAAATCACATAATGAAATGTGATTAGTGATGTATGCCCCCACTTTAAACTAGTTGTGAACACCAGTTTTGTGAGAAATTGCTTTAAAGTAGAAGAAAGAGGAACATGATAGATTACTCAAAAAGCCCTATGCCAAGTTATAGTTTTCAAGAAGCTACACCATGAAAAATGGGAATTATGTCACATGTGAGCCAACTTAAGGAATGTTGTCCACATCCCAAGATTTCTCTTATATGTTCATGAAAGGTTAATGACTAGACCAAGGAGGTGACCACAAGTGCTATACGAGGACAAGGCTTGTTAAACCCCTTTCCCCCACTAAGTGTAGGACAAGGGTGAGCCAAAATGATTGATGAAATGAAGGTGAGAGTGAAAATTGGTATCAATTAGAGGAATTCGGTGTCCCCATAGAGGGAAGCATACCAAACTCCTGAAACTGTTGGATTTTATTACTCAAAGCTTCACATTCATTAGTGGAATGACCATGAACTCTATGATATGCATAAAATGAAGTCTTAGGAATAAATTTATTTCAAGTTCTTGGAGGAAGGGTTATCAAATGATCTTGGAGGAGTCTTGACAAGATACACTCTTGATTAATGGTAGAAGGTGGTGTTCTGGTTTGCATTAAAGATACATCTTGCTTAGTAGTAGATGTCATACTTACTCAATTTTTTCTAAAGTGAAATATTTTTTTCTCACTCTTATAGGAGGGAAAATCTATTGAATGCAAATCATTAGTGTCTTGTGAGATGAAATTGACATTAAGTGAAGGCGTATTTGTTTGTTCCATGTTTTGGAAAGGATGATTTTCAAGAAAACTAATGTTGATGATTTTAGGATGGACAATCATTAAGGTTGATTTAGGAGTAAGTTGTGTGAGATTGTTGATGTTTAGTGAAGGCTTGGAAATTTCTATCACATGAAAATAACCAAGACCATGAGTTTTTTGTTGTGTGATAGGGTCTGTAGGGTTGCAGATACCTTATGCATTAGCACCAAATTATTTTCCACTATATCTAAGTTGTTTCATAATTTCATAACCTTTTCCATAAAGCATTTTCATTATTTTTTGATTGGGTGATTTTTCATGATTAAGTTCTTCAAAAAAAATTGTGTAATATGTTTCTATGTCTGATGTGGTTGAGGAAAATGCTTGCGAAGGATCATCTATTGGTGTAGATGATGTTGATGTGTTTAAGTAATTTGTTGTTTTTTTTCTCAAGTTGTAAGACACTATCAAGTTCAAGATTAGTGTCTAGTGTGTGGACTATGTTGTAGTAGATGTATTTCATTTTGTGATGAAGAGTGGAAGGCACATCCTTCATGGCATGAATCCACTATTTTCCAAAGATAAGATTGCATGAAAGTTCATAAGGCATAACATGGATTGGTTTATTCAAGGTGACCACTCCAACGGTAATAGGCATAATCATTACCACTAGTGGTTTCTTTCCAACATTTTCAAATCCCTTATGGGATAAAGAATCAGATTGAATGGTTGATTGATCAATATCAAGGCCATCTAAAAGGCTCACATTACACACATTAATAGAAGAACCAATATCAACAAGAGTTCTCTTTATCCCTTTTTATTTTTTTGAGTGGTGATCATGAAAGCATCATTTTTTTTTTGCACATCCAAAGAGGGGAGTTCACTTTGGTGGAAAACAATGTCAACATTGGGTCCTTGAATCATGGTTGCTATATCAATTGGTTGTGTATTAGAAGGGAAAGGAACTTGTTGTAAGGCAGCTTGATTCATGCTTTGATAGTGAGGGGAGGCTTTAATAAGGTCCCATAATAAGATTTTAGTAGGAGTATTATTTAATTGTTCAACAAGATTATACTCCTTTCCGCTTTGTGGAGATAAATAAGGAGGACCTGGTAAGATGGGATTAGGAAAAGGTAAGTTTGTTGGGGTTGAATGTTTTGGTTGTGTATTATTGAAAGTGTTATATGTATGAGCAATGATATTATAACTAAGTTACTACGATACATTATTTTTAGGAGGATAAAGGACAAGTTCAAGTTTATTTTGAGTTTGTTTTTTATGTGAAGGTGGGTAAAGAATTAGAGGGTTTTTAGGATGTCCCATGGGGTATGTATAAGGACCATTGATCAAGGGGAGTCTAATAGACACTTGTGCATTCATAACCTCAGTGGTCTTGGTTTGATATATCTCTAATGAAGGGAATTAAGAATCACCTTTTTATCTAAGGAAGATGCATTATTATTGTTGTCATTTTCTAGCACCATGATATTCTCCCTAGCAGGAGAGATTTTAGGATAACAACAAGCCACACGTGCTTGACAAGTAAGGATTGGATCATTCAAAATGAATTCATCACCAATAGGGGAATGATCAATGATGGGATTTTCAAGAGGGGGATGAGGATGAGAAGGTGATAGTTGAATGTCCACTATCTTTAAGGTCTTAGTCTCTTGTTCCATGTTAGTTATCTTATAAGGAGAGCTTGTAACATGTTCATCCAAGTTTGAAGTGTGTAAATTAGCTTCATCACAAGTGAGGGAGGCATCAAGAGAAGGATCACTATGGTTTTCAAATAGATTATCCCAAATGGGAGGAGCATTAGGGAAGGGATGGTCAAGATTCTCATGACTCTTAATAGGGATGTCTTCTAATACCAACCTATCCTCTTGACATTGAGGAGGGATATTAGGAGATGGAAAATTTGATTGTAATGGTTATGAAGATTAGGTAAGGTGGTATTCAAGAATGTTTCTATGATTTCATCGTCTTGTTTTCTAATGTCTTCCAAAGGATGAAGAGGAGAGGGACAATCAAGACTCACAGTGCTTGTAGCTCCATTCATCAAAATACCTTCATCACTAATAGAAGAGGTATTGGGAGAAGAACAGGTATGAGTGTCATGATTATCTAAACTTTCATCCCCTTGTGTTATTATATTCTTGCAAATCTGATAGGTACTAGGAGGGTATGCAAAATGCTTATCAAATATTTTACTTTGTTGTCCTAGATTATGTCCATGAAAAATAGAATCATGCAAGCCAGTGTATGTTCTAGAAACATGGAATGCTTGAAGAGAACACATACTAACATGAGAAAGTAAATAAAGTGCAATGCAATGAATTAAAATGAAATGCAATTTTTAGATATGAAACAAGGTAATTTTCTGATTACACTATCCACCAATTGGAAAAATGACATGTGGAAAATATAAATGTGAAATGGAGAAATGCATGAAATGAGCTATTTTAATCTAAATCTAATGAAATTCATGTTACAGAAACTCAATCAAGTGATATAGATAACTGATGGCAGCAAATAGAAGTATAAAAATAGGGTTTTTAGCTCTATAAAATGTTGTTTCAGGGGTGAAAAGGGACTAATTCACCCAAGGTGGTGAATGAGTCCTAGTATGGACACTTTTCACAATTTTTAGAAATTTTTGAGTGTTTTTTTTTTTTTTGAGTGCTATGATGCAAAACTAAATGAAAAATGCAAAATTTCAGAAAAGTTACATGCAATTATATGCCAAAAATGCAACCTAAATGCACTTTTTATGAATGCAAAATTTGAAACCTAGAATGCAAATGAATTCATCCAAACCCTAATGAAAGGTTATTGCAAGCCTAGATCTATGATGAAGGAATCCAAAATTAGACAAAAAATTGTTCAAAAAGTAGGTTCACCAACATGAATCATATATTTTTGGGTAGGATCTATAGGCTACTCTTGCACTCTTAAGATGTTTCACCTAAGAGGAGAGAGATAAACCCCACTAAAAAGTCTAGGTGGTTCACTCAATTTAGGAAATCCATGATGTTATTAAGGCTAAACGAGATGATATAAATGCAACTAGATGATGAAATTGATTGATTATGGAAAAACCTAAGAAATATAACTTGTTTGAAAACACATTGTGTAATGTAAAAATACCTAGAAATGAATGTAAATTGCAACAAAACTTGACGAAACTAAAAATGTGCACTTTTAATATGGATGGTGATTGGAAATGAAATTTGAAATTATTTTTATGCTATTTTTTAGGCATAATAGGACTAATTCACTATTTTGGGCGAATTCGTCCCAGTTCTGCAAAACTGTGTCGGAACCTGTTTCAGACAAAAGGGTATCTAAAAATGAAAAAAACTAAAAATTGACCTAGAAGTGGAACTCATTCACCACCCATGGATAATGAATCCACTTTTGAATTTTTTAATATTCAAAGGTGGAATCTGAAGCTCTTGGTCTGCACTTTGATTCTCTACAGGTGTCCACTTCCGAACCTCTGATTTCTAAACCTAAAAATGAGTTTTTGTTGATATATTGACTTGGAAAATGAAGAGGGGACCTCAAAAATTTTTAAATCTCATTCTTAATGATTTACAAGCTTCCAAGATGTCTAAATCTACAAACACACAAGACAAGAGAGAGAGAGAAATGGTGAATGTTAGGGCATGGGGGTTTGCCTTGGTCAACCCCTTTTAGGTAATTAAACCAAAATAGATAAAAAAAAATGTAATGAAATATGTAATAATGGATTTTATTACCTTTCCATTATGTTTGATCTTGAAATTATATGACAAAACATGAAGAATCCACCCTTGAATGTCTAAAAATTGATATCTTGGTGACTTGAAATGATAAAACCCTAAGTTGCTTGACTTGAGATGGAATATTGGTAAATGAATGAATGTTAAGAGATGTGAATTACGGTTTAAATACTTATATTTATAGTAATTTCACTTATTTTATCCCTTAATACCTCATCATAGGCCGACATGAAGAAACAATAAACTTAAATTTCATTTTTTCCCTGCTTAAGGTTAAAATTGGGCCAAATGGGACTCATTCACCACCCATGTCAAATGGGTCCCACTTGGATGGGATAGATTCTCCATATATTTAAAATGGGTCCCACAGGTGCCATTTTGATTGCTAGGATGCAAGGAGATAAGGAAATACGGTTTAAATTGCAACTTTCTCTATCATTTGATCAATTTAAGCCTCGAGACGCACAATATTGGGTAATAGGTGCCTATTAGTGATCATGTAAAGGTAAATTAGGGATTGGGACATAGAATTCAATGTGAAAGTTTGATTAAATTCACTTTACAACACTAAAATGAGGTCCACATAGCCTATGGAGGCACAAGAACCAATGGGTATGTGTAGGACCATGATGGGCCAAAAAGTGGCAATATTATGGGTATGTGTAGGGTATGTGGCTGACCAACTTTTTTTTACCCTAAATTGATGAAACGAAAAGGGTTCATAAAGGAGATTCTCAGCTATCCACCAATATAAATTATGCTTTCCTTTGAATTTAATAAATAATTATTATCCATTTTCTATTTGAATTAAGACTAAAGTTATGATCGATAGGCTAATTGAAAAGAATCTATAGCTTTCAAATGGCATCACATTTTTTGAATATGAAACATGCATCACATTATATGCTTCACATACTATAGGATTAAAAAATAAAAAATAAATTTCATAAAGTTTTGACCAAATTAAGGTGGTCAGACGTACAAGTTTTTATATTTTTTAAAAGTTGTAATAAAAAATTCATAATTAATTATTTACTTGGAAAAAAATTACAAAAGATATGCATCACATCCAGACATGAGTCTTCTACTTATATATAAAATATTATAAAAAAATATTATCATTTTATTGTGGTTAGGTTTGGCAGATAGACACCTACTTCTTATTTTTTCCTTGAAATTTATGTGTACTACTACATTGAAATTTCAAATTTTCTAAATAGATTTTAAAAAATAAACCTAGTAGTTTAGAAACTACATTCAATTTGCTAAAAATTCTATTTTTACATATTTTTGAAATAATATAGATAACTTATTCAAATTTTTATGTCAAGTTGCTTAGCTTTGATTTTTTTGAATTTTTTGCCACTTAAGGGCCTATTTTTTCCATGATGATCTTGTACATACCCCAATGTAAATGTGTGGGACACATTACAATACTAGTTTATCATTAATTTTATTTTACAAGCCTTCTATATTGATTTGAATATGTAGTTAAATATATTTTATAATTTTGAATTATGGGGAAATGGGTTTATTAAGTCTAGCAAAGCGTGGAAGTATCTTACAACACTTTACAACACCTTTACAAGACATTTTTAAATGAATTTTAAAGGGTACAAGACCTAGTCTGGATGCATAAAATGCTTCACAGCACTATATTAAGACCTCATTAAGTCCATTTTATCATATATTGTTCCCATGTGAAGCAAGAGGTCCTTTTTTCTATGGTACACCTTCATTAGAGTCAAATTTTGCAAGTAACATTGGATCTTCTTAAGCTTGTCCTTAATAAAGAAAAATTATTTTCTTCAGTTCCAAGCTAGCGAATATGGGCATGTTACTTTTCAAAACCATTTCTCTAGCCTTTTGAGGGCTACTGTCAATGCGATCAACTCTTAATTCATGGACAGTCTGTGGCACCATTTGATTCATTTTTGGTTCTTCAATTCCTCCCTCATCTGACTCCATTTTCTCTTCAAATTATTTTATTTTCATTTTGTCCATAAATCCCTAAACTCTGGAGTCTTAATGAACTCATCATCTTGTATGAATCTCCTATCTACAATTTCCCTCTCATCGTCATGTGTCTCTGTACTTTATTCTTTTATGCATCATCCATCCTTTCCTCATGCCTATGGGTGTTGGTCTCATGGATGGGTTGATCAACATCAATATCACCCTTTAATAATTTCTATATAGTGGCTACCTCTTCAATATCCTCCACCCCTTCACTTTCCTCATAAGGTACCAATGGATTAGTGCTTTGTGTCTTTTGTCTCCTTGGAGGCAATTTCTCCATGGGAGACTCTGATGTTGTGTTTGAGATGTCCTCCACTACCTTCTCACCACAATATTTTTGAACATATGCATCCTTTTGGCCGTATAAGTCTTAAAATTTGTTAATTATAAGGTTTATTCTTCTAATAAGGTCTTTCTCTTCAACAAAATAGCCTAGGAAGTCTTTTTTATTCTACTTCCTTTCTCCCTCAAGTTTCCTCATATATTCCCAATTTTTTCTTTCTGCTAGATACTTTTTGAAAAGTAAGGCAATTTGTTAGAAAGTCCTCTTCATAGTCCACTGGATGTGCCACTGTATTTTTGGTAAGAAGATTATGCCTTATGTTATTCATATGATTTTAAGGGTCAAAGGCCCTTCCTTTTTCTAGAATCCATTGCATATCTTGTCTATAAATAATATTGCAACTCCTCTATTATATCTAAGCCTACTATCCAGTCTTCGCATTTGGTTTTATTTGGTAGAAATGTTCCCTTCTTTTGTTTTTTTATTACATCCTTTTCCATCCACATCATCTGCCACATAAATTTAAGAAATTCTAATCTAAGGGGCACAAATTTTGTAAGTATGTCTGGAGCGACATGGCATCCATAGAATCTTATTATTATAGCTTTTGGGAGGAGGAAAAAATCACCAAAATTGTGTGTATGACCCTACTCTTATCTTAGGGCTAGAGGTCTCAACAATTATTACAATTTTTTTGTCAATATTGGTATTGAATAACAAAAAACTCCAAGGATTCTATGCACAAAATCTTCATAGAATAGAAGAAAGCTTGAATTATTATACCGACTGTCCCAAATATAACACCACTTCTGGATAGGTGTGGGATTCCTTTGCTCATCCATTCTATCCAATTCCATTTGTTTAGTCCAATGGTCTCGATTCTGGTACAATATTAAATTATACAGTAGGGAATAGTGTCTAAATTTAATCAATTCTATGTCCTCTATGACTTGTGAGAATTCAACATCTAATGCCCTCTCAAGGTATGAAGCAAAGTCATATTCAATATTAGTCTCATGGTTTTGAATTCTCATGGCTATCATCATTAGGCTTATTGGCATTTTATCTTGAGCATCCACCTCTAGTACTTGGCAGAGAGCTAGATATGTATTCACAAAATAATATTGAAAATATGTCACATTGAATAGTTCAGTAGTTGAAGTAGACATAGGGATTGTTATGTTACCAATTCCTCTTTTCATATATAGGGGTAGCTCATCACTTCTATAAGTCCTTCTTAACCTACCATAATATTCCTCACTTTTATGTAGGTTTATCTTGGTCAGATCCTACTTGTTTAAGTCAAAACACTCAATGATAGCTACGCTTGTTATCTCTACCAATATTGAGCCCTTTGGAAACCTTACTATTTTGGTAACAGAGTGATAATGTTTGGATATAAACTCCACATCAATAAACACATTCAGGACAATCAATCTTGCTAAATCCAACATCTAAGGGTTTGACACTAGAATCTTCTCATTTCTCTTACTATAGAAATACCAAAATAAGTCCCACCCATATTTGGGAATGAGGGCTTCCCTACAACCCTATGTGGTGTCTACGAGTGATTTTCTTATTTCCCTCTTTGGTGGACCTTGGAAGTATATCTAGTATAGATTGGTGCAGTGGTCTCATTTTAACCTTAGGTTCTTCATCTTTAATCTTTGCCTTACTTTAATTTACTTTTAATTGTTTTCTTTTAGGAGGAATATTTCTATTTTTTCTATTATGAATTCAAATAATAGATCTCTACTAAATAAATACTACACCAATCAAGCTTGTTTAAAGGGTTATTTGTGAACTTACCCAAGTGCTTGACTTTCATAGAGCTCCTTTTCTCGGTCTCCTCAGCTCCATTAAGAACAATGCATTTCAACTGAGCATAGTCTTGGGAAAATTCACTTGCTCTTGAGGGTGTGGTATTTAGTCATCTCAATATTAATGCCAACTCTTCATGAGATAATTTCCCAACAAGCTCAAATCCTAAAAATTAATTTTCTAATGTGTTCCAAGGTGGCTAACATGATTTTCTGCATTTATTGTTGGAAATTGTAATAATTCCACAATTACCGTACTACTACCATCTCTTATTATACCCACTATGATACATCGGTATCAAGTCTTATGCTCTTTTATATACTTTTTTTTCTTATTTTGTGTTTTTATGGGACATCGATGTATATACTCACATACTAGAGCCATATTATCCTCCTCACATGGTACTACATTGTCCACTTTTCTTCCAATGCTTACCACTATACTTCTTGTTGCAAGGTTGCAGTGTATACCACTTTACTGCATATGGTGCTCACCCTCCTAGGAGTATAGTAGTGCATACTTTATTTCTTTGTTATTTGTTGCCTTACCACACTTCTTTGAATCTCCTTACGCAGGTTAACGGTAGGTACTACATTACCACATTTCTTTATACTTCTCCCTATGGGGTGGCGATGAGTACTGCTTCACCACACATGCTATATAATATCCTAGTGGTATGGCAATAAGGGCTTATTTTATAGCTTGGAAATAGCCAACCTGCACTGCCTTTATTTTGATGTTGCAATACTATGGTAAAGGAAAATTTTGTTTTTTTTATAATTATCTAGAGGAATAAATGGGTGTATACAAAGGGAATATTGGTGATAGTATGGATCTTGTCACATAAATTGTTGCATTTCATGCTAGACACAATGTAAAAGCAATGGTAGTGAATTTTTGTGTGGGTAAAATGTGAATTGAAGAATGAAATCAAGTGAATTTTTGAGGAGGAATTTTTTTCTCCAACACATTGAAACCGAAGTCTAGGAGTATCATTGGTAAAGCTAAATACTAGGTTTTGGGTAATGGGTAATGATGTTAAGAAAAGTTTTAAAATTTTAAGGTTATCCGAGAAGTCTGATATTTTTCTAACTTGGTATATACAAAAGATAACCACACAATAATTTGTTACTTCGAAAAGTGTGTTATTTATGATGGATTTATATGATAGAAATTTAATGATGGTTTTATTTACATGAGATTTATATAATTTTTTTTTTTAAAGGGATTTAATGAGTGAAATTTGTGATTGCAGGAGAAGCAGATTATGATGTAGAGTTCAAGTATGGATGGTCAAGAAAACTATAGTTACAAGTAGATCCAATGGTGTTACTAGGTTCAATGATACACTTTGGAGGCTCATGTAGAAATAGAGTTCATTGCAAAGGTACACAAGATACCAGGAAATCAAGATTCTGGAGTTTAAGCATGTAAGAAATAAGTGTAATCATTCTGAGGATTACCTATTCCTAGAATGTTCAAATCGAGATTGAACTTGAATGTAGGGATAGGAATTCCACTTGATCATTTTGTATGTATGGCAATTTCCCACATTCTATTTATGTGTATATTTTTGGTTCCAAGAAGGAACCTTGATAATAAGAAGATGAAAAACTTAAAGTACTTAAATGTGCAAATGAAGGTTGACCTTCGTTGTCTTCATTTGCAATTCTCTTACTAGTCACCACATTCCACGTGCCTTGATGTGATTCATCCCTTGGACTTCCTCTCATATAATTGTCTTATCCTATCTGCATCTTCTATAAAAGGCCAGGGGATACCTTTTTTTAAGTTAAGTTCAGAATTTGTGGATGTTACAAGAGCCAAAACTTCTTTAAATTTTGTTCTCTTTTCCTATTTTCTAAATCATTCTTGACTAAAAAATTGTATGCACATAGAATTTAATCAATATTGAATCCAATTTAATTGCTACCTATCTCAGTACTTTATGTAGTTGATTTTGTTAGTTCGTCCAAACAAGACTGTGTGTTGCACCATTTAAGGGTGCATGCAGAACCTACTCAGTGTCAAAACTAAAACCACCTTCTTTAAAAGTTTGCATCATTTTATATGTAGCTATGAAACAATTTGGTGAAGTATAAAGCGGTTTGCTTTGATTAGATTAAATCTTGGGGCATGCATGGAGAATAATCAGGAGAAATTTTAATTTTCAGTATTTTATGCTTTATTTTAGATTACATGTTTAAATTATTGAAAATGTTTCAAAAAATAGATAAATGGATGGAAATTTATTGAAAATATTTCATTTCCTATGAAATTATTGAATTCTTAAAGCTAAATCTACTTAAGTGATAGAAAATTTGATTATTTTCATGAAATACTATTGCCCAAATATTTTGATTTCATGATATTATTTTACGATCAGACTAAAAATATGGTACCGAATGCTTATGGTTCTGATTAACCATAGACCCCTTGAGATTAAAAGTAATATCACATCATACCTTGAAGTGAACCTAGTTTGGTCAAGACCTAACTACTAGAGACTTAGGATTGATTTGAGTCAACCTTTTTCTTATAACATGGACCCCCTGAGGTTGCCATGGTTAATTTTTTCAAGAAAAGATAGGTCCTTCATGGTTTTCTTGTGAGGATTTTATCTACACTATTGGTGTGAGTTACATCATCATCAATAGTTATCATCCACAAACTAGTGGTTGGAACCTAGAGGAAGAGAAGAAGTTACTTTAATCCCTTTTGAGGAATCCTTGGTTTGAATATCTTTAAAAGTTTCTCCTAAAGACCTCATCTACAATTATAAATAGGTATAGAAAAAGGGGGTTTCGTTACCTTTAAACCTTTAACAAAAGATAAAATCTCTTTGCAGACCCCATTTAGTTAAATAATGATCCTTGGAATGGTGACAAAAGCTATGAATAGTTTTAAAATTTTACTACCAAAACCAAACTTCTCCAAAACAACCATGAAAATTTTCCAAGAAACCTTTTCGTAAGCCTTAGAATTTTCTAATTTTAAAACCATTCCTAGTTTCATAGAGAGTTCCATAGAGTGAATGTATTCAAGGGAGACAATATAAATATAATGAATTTTCCTACCCTTTGAACCATCAATTTTGTGGCCTTCTATGGACTTCTCTTGCACTCTTAGGGTTTTTCACCTAAAAGGAGAGAGATAGAACACTAAAATTGAAGTGGTTCACTCAAATAAAAGAATGTAAGATGGAAATATGACTAAATACAATGATCTAAATGCAACTAAGTTATGAAATTGATTTATTATGAATTCAAAACTAATGAAATATGCAATGTTTGAAAACACTGTGATGTATGCAGCAATGAACTAAAAACATGAACTAATGCAAACATAATTGAATGATGTTGAATAGAGTGCATCTAGAAGTTGAATTCTGATCCTAGAAGGTTTTGGAAATTGGAGGAAATTATTATTGATCACTAGTGGGACTCATTTGCCACTGATGGTGATTCAATCCCCCTACTAGTAAAAACACTTGAAACTGCTTTTCGACTATCGAGAACTGGATTCTAAAAAAAAATAAAAAAAATCAGCCTTTAGGTGAGACTTATTCACCAATGATGGTGAATCAGTGCTCCTCCAAAATTCTACAAATTCAAAGGTCAATCCTATAGGTCCAAATTTGCACTTGTCTTTTTGTCGAGTTAACAAAATCAAATTTGTAGAAAATAGGTTGTAGGATGTCTCCAAGCTTGAATTAGGGTTTAGTTGACTTGAAACACTTTGATGACTTGTTGACTACTTTTCAATTCCTATTTGCTTGGAAATTATGTAAATAAAGTCTACAAACACACATGCAAATGGGAAAAATTGTTAAGGGTTAAAGTATGGGGATTTTCCTTGGTCAAACCCCACTTTGGTAATCAAACCCTCGATAAAAAAAATGAAATGAAATGAATAATAAAATGAGGAATAACATGCAACTGTCCTAAACTCACCAAAAATTTATTGAAAAAATGTAAAGACATGTCAATGGCTGCTCCAAGATGCTTGATATTTTCTTGATTGAATGATGTAAAGTGCTTCAATACTTGAATGAACAAGTGAATTAGTGAACTTGATGAAATGGAAAAAATCTTATTTATACACACTTATGTCATAATTACCCAATAATACAACATTATAGGTTGACATAAGATATTTTTGAATAAAAACCCAAAAGAAAATTTGAATTATTTTGAATTTAGAGATAAGAGGGATTCATTCACCACCCATGGAAAATGGTTCCAACCTTAGGCTTGGAAGTGGGTGTTGCGAACTAAGTTGCATTTAATGTTGTAAGTCAAGTTTACATTAAAAAATACACTTAATTTAGTCTTATGAGTGCATAAAGGGGCCAAATAAAGCATAAGAAAGGTCTAAATAGTGATAACAAGCCTAGAAAAGGATGAAATCTTGCTATAGGACTTTACAACATTTTAAAATAGGACTTGATAAGGAATTAGAAGGTTATTTTTAGATGAATTATAATAAGAAGAGTTTAGAAAAGTGTAGAAATGTGTTACAACACTTCGCAACACCTTCACAAGATATTATAATTTGAATATTTAGGACCTAATGTGAATGCATAAGATACATTACAACATTAAATCAAATAAAAATATGTCAAGAATAACAAGATAAAGACCTAAATAAGCATTAAAATGTAAATGATCCATTTTTCAATGGTACACCCTTAACAAAAACTTTTTGATTTATAGAGATCAACTTATTAAGAACCTTTTCTAACATGTTAATAATAATTTTAGAGAAAATTTGGTACATGGTGGTACATAAATTTATGGATGTATAATCTTGTAGGGAGATGAAATCCTCTTTCTCGGGTATTAAAGCAATAAAATTCACATTAAATTGACTTAGCAGTCTTCCTGATCTAAAGGTGTCTCTATTAGCATTTGAAAGTTCAAAAGAAACAACATCCAAACATTTTGATAAAATGTTGGGGAGAAACCAATAGGACCAAGATATTTGTAATCTCAAAAGGAAAAATTGCATTCCTAACTAAACTGTAGATTTTTGGCACCAATGCACTTCTCTAGCTCTTCTAGGGTTTTTCACCTAGAAGGAGAGAGTAGGGCCAAAAATGCTAAAGGGTTCATTCAAATTATGTTATGTATGATGTTATATGAAATAAATGGAATGGTCTAAGTGCAACTAAGCTATGAAATTGATTGAATACGAATGCAAAATCTAAGAAACAAGTGATGTTTGAAAACACATTATGTAATGCAACAATGAACTAGAAATGAAAGCAAAACTTGACATAGATGAATGAAACTTGAAGTGTGCACCTGAAGGATACTAGAAATTATTTCTCAAACACTGTTGATACTGATTTTCAAGTCTGGAGGGACTCATTCTCCATTTTCAGTGAATCAGTCCCAGTTCTGGTAAATTGAGCCGAAACCTATATCTGTCAAAAGGGTGTCAAAAAATGTAGAAAACACAAAGCTGACCTAGAAATGGGACTCATTTGACTCCCATGGTGAATGATTCCACTTTTTAATTTTTTAATTTTCAAAGGTGGATTCTAAAGCTTCCAATCTGCACTTTGACTTCCTATAGGTGTCTGCTTCTAAAACTCTAATTTACAAGTCGAAAACTATTTTTTTGTTGATATTTTGACTTGTTGAATGAGGATAAGACTTTAGAAACCTTGCAACTTGATCTTCAATGATTTCTAAGCTACCTAAATTTGTAAGAAAACAAAGAGAGAGAGAAGTTGAATGTTAGGGCATGCGGGTTTGCCCTGGTCAAACCTTGTTTAGGTAATTAAACCAAAATGATGAAAGAATAGAATGAAACATGAAATAATGGAATATATTACCTTTCCATGATATTGATCTTAGATTTTTGTAGCAATGGAGGAAGATTCAGCCCTTGAATGCCTTTAGGAGGTCTGTTGATGTCTTGCAATGATAAAACCCTAAGTAGGTTGACTTGACATGAAAGATTGGTGGATGAATATGTGAATTAAGTTAATGGATGTAAAAATTAGTTTAGAGAGGTGATTTTATAAGCAATTCACCTATTTTACCTATTAATACCTCATCGCAGGCCGACATGAAGCAATATTAAACTCAAATTTCACTTTTTCCCTACTCAAAGGTCAAAATTGGGCCAAATGGGACTCATTCGACACACATGGAAAATGGATCCCACTTGGATGGGACTACTTTTCCATGCATGGCAATTGGATCCCATAGGGGCCAATCTAACAATTCAAATCCCAATAGATAAGGAAATAAGGTCTAAAATGTAACCTTATCAGGTATTTGATCAATTTGAGCCTCAGGATGCACAATATTGGTTAATAAAGGACTTATTATTGATGATATGAATGTCAAACAGAGCTTGGGACATAGAAATAAATGTGAAAGTGTGATTAAATACACTTTTCAACACTAAAATGAGGTCCTCATAGTCGAGGAAGGAACAATAACCACTATAAATGTGTCAGACACATTACAACACTAGTTTAGCATTAAGTTTAAGTTAGGAATCTTCTAGATTGATGTGATACACATTTTATAATGTTGAATTAGGTTGAAATAGGTTCATCAAGTCTAGAAAAGCATGAAATTATCTTACAACACTTTACAACACCTTTACAAGACACCATTAAAAACATGTTATTCGATTTTCAAGGGTACAAGACCTAGTTTGGATGCATAAAATGCCTCACAACACTTGAATAAAGGCCTCATTAAGTCCAATTTATCATGAATTATTCCCATGTCAAGAAAAGGGTCATTTTCTATGGCACACTAACTTCTTGAATTGTCGTTGGTTTCTCCATATGCTTTAGCTCCATCTCTAAAATCACCTTAGGAATAACATCAACGAGAGTTTCAACCTTAGTGTTAGTTTGGTATTTGGCTCAACTATTATCTTTGAAAAACGAAATAGCCTCGACAACCAGGTCATCATCATTTGTTATAATTTCACCATTTACATTTACAAGAGAATGAATATTGTTTCTTGAAATCCTATGCTTTAGATTCAATTGGTGGAATAATTTAGTGTTCCTATCCCGTTCTTGCAACCACTATATTCATGATTTTTGTTTCCAAAAAATTCCTCCTTCTTAGTACCTTTGAACCATTCCTCTCTAAGCTTTATTTCTCTCCTCAAAGACTCCTCATCAACATCTCCTTTCTCCATCTTAGCTTCAATATTGAAATAATTTATTTTCATTCAAGTCTAGTTTTACATATACTGATTACAATCCAATGAAAGATAAAATAAATAAAAATATAGTTATAAGTAATTAAATATTTCTACTTCTTTTTTTGGAAAGAATATCATTTTTCTAAATATTTATGGTCACAAAAAATAAATAAGTGTGATGGGAAGAGATAATATTAGAGTTAAACCTTCAACTTATGGGATTTAGAGAAAGAGCAATGACATATGGATAAATTTTGAGAAGCGAGAGGTTGTAAAATAATTTCTAGCAATATAAGGATACATTATCATTCTGTGAAAAAAATTTGTGGACTCTTGAAACCTATAGTAAGTTAAATTTTGAAGTTTGGAATTCACCGTGACTAAGGAAATGATAGAAGTAACAAACATAAGAATTTTCCAAGGGTGAAAGTTCAAAATAATTCATAAATCATGGGATAAGGCGTTTATTGAGGATTTCCTTAGGAAGGGAGATACGATGGTTTTTCTACAAAATGGATACAAGTGGGAGGGGCTTCCCAAGCCTTTCGATGAGGAAAGTTAGAAAATAATCATATATTTCATATTATAAGGCCATTTTAGTGTTTTTCATACTAACCATTTCCTTCTACTAGTGTATTTAAGTAATGAGAAGTTAATTAATTTCCCATTCTAAATATAACCCCCATAGAATCTCCATTGTCAATGGAAAATTCCTACCTTGCATCAAGGATTACTTACTACCATTAGCGATTCAACCTCCATAAAACCCTCCATGCTATAAACCAACTCAATACTAGAATTTGAAATCCCACTGGCAAGAATTTTATTTTGTAGATCCCTAAAGTTATAGAATAAAAAGTACTCAAAGTTTTTCAATAGTTTTGATATATCTTCCCTATCTAAAATTTGTAGAAAAAAGTGATTTGAAACCCCCAACTAGGCATCGAAAGTAAATTTTTAGATTGAGAAGGAAAAAAAGGGAATCCCCCAACTAAAGTGTTGAGAATAATGTTAAAATAATCTAATTTCAACATAATAAGGCCTCTAGAGGTGCGCTTACTACTTGGAGAGTTGTCCAAAAGTGAAGGAAAAAGAGAAGGAAATTTTTCTAAAGATGTGAAAAATTTGACAAGGAATAACAGTGGAAATAAAAAATAAAGGGGAAGGCAAAGGAAGGTGAACAGGGGAATAGGGATAGTCAAAATGAAATTAAGAAGAGGAGGTCGATGAGAATTGAAACAACCAGTATTCAATACAAAGAAAAATACAAGAAAATAAATAAATGGAAACTAACATTCTACAAGTGATCCTGAACTTTACTGATGAAAGTGAAGGAGAAGAATCTAAGTCAACCTACAAAATCCACATAGACCTATCCCTTGAAAAGTCTTCAATTCTTATTGCAATCCTATTGAGGGGGATGCTTTTGAAACCAACTTGAATTATATCATCTCAAACTCCATCCCATATCTTAAAAATTCAAAGAGAAACAAGAGTGCTAAGAAAATAATGAAGAGGATAACGATGACTACCAAAAGGAAAATAAGAAGTATGAGGAGTAGAAAAAATATTGGATAATCGAGTTTCTCAATTTGAGGAATATTTTTTTAGGTTTCTTCCTACCACCAAAGACCTCATGGAATATTCGTTGACTTGTATGGCTTATTTGCAAGAGGATCACAACAAGAAGAAGAATAAGCTAGAGGAGAAGATTCACAAAGTGAAAATAAACTAAAGGATATCCATAAGGTGAAGAAAATTTATAAAGTAACTACTTTGGAAAAGTGGAATGAAAGACTGAACTTGGTTGTGGATGAGTGGAATTCTCTTCTAAGCCTCCATACAAAGAAGTCTACTTAGTCTATTGCATCTTTAGTTTTCTAATTTTTGGTTCTATTTTTTTTATAGTTATGGGGTTGTGTTGGTGTAGTAGGTTGTTGTTTTATTGAAATTCTATGTTTTGATGTTTCAAAATTTTGATATAGGACCCTCTTTCTACCTCATCTAATAAAAAAATAACACATACCATGGTATTAGAAGCTAGAATAGAGTGAATAATTAGTTCATAGTTTTGGGTTCAATGTTAGAAAATGAAAAATAAGTTATGTGTAATATAAATTGTTGTTGCTATTTTAGTTTTCCAAAAAAATACAAAGTTATTTAATTGATTTCATAATCAACATATTCTTCCAAATCTAAATGACATAATTCCATATAACTATTCATACTTACCTTACCACACTTCATGTCAAACTAATGCATAATATATGGTGGTAAATATAGATTAAACTATGTAAAAAATATTTACAATAAGACATTTTATGACAATGTATAGAATATTGAAAGTGGGTTAGCTCCTAAAGCACATTGAGTGGCTCTCCAAGAAATACCTAGAAGTATAGGATTTGAATCTACTTCATCATTGCTACAAATCATGTCTATTCACGCACCAAGAGAAATAATTGGTCAAAGAGTATTGATGAAAATTGGTTCTTATTCATTGATTTTTTTAGTGGCTAATATTCACCAATTAGCCAATAGTTGAATTTTGGGAATCCAAAATGGGCTAATAGTTCAAGCTATAATCTTACTTAAATCACCACATTTTTATAAAATTTTGTTATAGTTTTATTCAAATCACCAAATAATTTATTCTATTAAAAATTTTAACTCAAAAGTTCACCACAATATTTGATACATGATTATATTAGATTTGGTAGAAAATTTTATAAATTATAGTAGATTTTTTTATTAATTTTCTAATAGTATACCGTAATTATTAGATTTTGTAGGGCTTTATTTCTAATATTTAGTTTCCACCATGGATTTATAATATAATCCAATGGACCTTGTGGTATTCCATGAGGTAAAATGTATCTGCAATCTATAATGCTCATGGGGCTCACAATTTTGGGTTTGATGAGCATTATAGATTGTGGGTGCAGTTACCTCACAGAGTATATTGAGGGTTGTTAGATCAATGATCAAAAAAAAAAATTTAGGCCCCATGATCATTACAAATCATGGGTATATTTTACCTTACAAAATACAATGAGGGTTGTTATATTATATTTTAAAATAATGGTGCAAGTATATATTATAGTCTACCCCTTAAACCCATCGATAATTTACACCCTTGGGCCCCTAATTTTCCATGAGAATTATTTTTAGATTGGATTGGTTCACCATCATATTTAATGTATTTTCCTATTATTTTTTCAAGATTCACAAAAATTTTCTACAAACTTTTAGTGATGTAAAAGAATTGCCAATAAATTTTATTTTACTTTTCAAAAAAAAGGCAAGGTTCACCAATAGAAATTAATATTTTTTCCTAAAAAAATGAAAGATTTTCTAGTATTTTATATCTTTTTGAAGCCAGTTTCTTAAATTTATCACTATTATTATTGTAACACCATGACCTTTCTCTTAAATTTTGATACTTGTGGAACACTAGCATGGTGTGTGATAGACAAGAGACCTCCCATGTTCTAATAGCAATACAAGGATAGTTAATATATCTATTGTAGATGCTAAACATACTTCATCAGTCATGTAGGGCACTCTACACAAAATTAGGATATGTAGTAACCTTAATTTTTCCAAACCTCATGTAATTTCTCTGATATTTTTAGTTTGGTCTAACACATGATTGATCACAACTGTAAAGTATAATTCACTCTAATAATGACCACATTTTTGCATGCATTACTCTTAAGACATCAAAAGCTATAATTTTTTTTTGTTAATTTTCATTTGTATCTATGATCATAAATGTTTATCCCATTTTAAATATGCAAAACAACAATTGTGCACTTAAAAAAAACACAAGGGACACCTAAAATATCAGCCTAAGGAATGATAACACAAAGAAATAAGATACAAGAAAATAGAAAATGATTATACCTTCTTTGTGCTATTGAAATCCCTTGGTTGGCCCTTGATTTTTGAATGTGTGTATGCTCCTTGGATGGCTAGATGCAAGATGAAAAATGTGATGTTTTGATGAAGCTAAAATGGAAAAATTCAATGCTAATGCTAGTGGCTAAGTGGCTTGGATAAATGGATAAGATAATGCTTGCAATTTCAGTGATAAATTTGGTAGTTTAAAGGTGGAAAATGGCTAACTATTGCATTAGAAGAGGGGGTATTTATAGAGGAATTTGAATTCTCTAGAGAATTCAATGGTTTTGATTAATCCAACAAAGCCAAGATGAAGGGCTATGGTGAGTTGAGGACTCAGAAGCCCTCACATATTGATATGTGGAGGGTGAAGTGGCCTAATATGTGATGATGTGTAAGTGAGGTGGAATAACGACAAGTGATGTGGAGGAAGGAGAACTACCTTGGGGGATGAGAAGATTTCCTCAAAAAGGAACTTTTTGTCCCCAAGTGAGAATGAAAATGACTTTTGAGAAATTTTAGAATTCCTCAAAAATATCCATGGGGAATGAGAAAGTAGCTAGGAAAATAAATGAAAATTAATTAATAATTCACATTCTTGGAAGAATCTAGTGGTTAAGAGGAGGTTTCCAAAAAGGTGGGATTTTGACACATGTGGGTGATGTGAGAGGTCAAAAGGTTCTAGAATTTACATGGGGATAAGGTAATTCTTGGAAAGATAAAATGCGAATAAAAAATTCACATGGGGAAGAGAGGAACCTAAGGTGAATAAAATGTGAATTAAAAATTCACATGGGAAAGAGAGTTAATGCCAAATATGGGATATGAAAAGGTTGACTAAAAATACATACTAAATGTGGCTAATGAATTTGATTAAGGTTGGGCAAACATATGATTAAGAAAATTAATAGGAGATTAGAAGCAAGTGGAAAAAGTTGGAGGATGTGACATTAGTCCCTAATTAAGGGTGTACACATCTTAATCATGAATTAATTAAATTAACTCAGATTAGAAGAGGATTATGGAGGATGTGACAAGGAGAGAAAAAGGAAGAATTAAAAATTAATTTAAAAAGATAAAATGACTAAATTAAATAACTTAACATATTTATTTAATTTAGAGAAGAAGAGGTATAAGGTAAAGTATTTAATTATTTGATTAAATACTTTTAGGAACCTTAGGTAGAAGATGAAATATTAATTAAATAAATCATTTAATTAATATTAATGAAATATATCAATAGAGTAGATGATTTGGACCTTGTAGGAGTGGTCAAATTTAGATGTCTACATTTTTCCCCTTTGAAATATTGTTAGAATAATATTGTTTTGAAGAAAAGAAAATGCATATGGGGCGGGGGCCCTAGCTCGGTTGGCTAAGTCTTTCCTGTTGTAGGAGGTTGGTCACGAGTTCTAGTCTCCCCTGTCCCATGGTACTAGAGGGAATGTCATGCTAGGGCCACCGGTCACGTTAAAAAGTTTACCAAGTGCGCTGCAGTTTATAGGGGGTCGTGCTATACAAACCCGATTTTTGCAGCCTAAAAAAAAAAATGAAAATGCATATGACTCCATGGAGGAAGCGAGCAGAAAAAGATGCCCTAGTATGGGGAGAGATGTGTGAGCTGCCCAAATGGAGGGGGAATGAATGAGGATGCCCCAATCTTGTGGGGGAATGGCCATGACAAAGGAAATGGAGAGAGTGATAAGGTATGCCCCCTCGAGAGGGTGACTAGGGAAGAAAAGGGGTCCCCAAGTGACTTCTCGATAGGAGAAAATTGAGAGCATTGTTGGAAAGAGCTTGAAAAATTGAGTAGGTTTCCCTTTTGAATGGAGTCAAATGGACGTACGGTTGGTGAATGGTGGCCACGAGAAGTTAGGGAATTAGTTAGAGGATAAAAAGGTTAAATAAAAGGTAAAAATACCCCTTATTTTAAAAAGGTTTAAAAAATGGGGGGGAAAGGATTAAAAGGTAATTTTAGAAATGACCTTACCTCATTTTCACTATAAAAGTTGACAAAAGAGGAAAGGAGAGGAAGAAGATGAGAGGTGATGATGTTAAGGGATTATGAGAAAGACATCATCCACCGTGTAGACAAGGTGCAAAGATTATTCTATGAGTACACAGTGCCCCACTATGTTAGTAACAAAATCATTGTGTATTTTAAGTATTTTTAATTCATTTCGAAGTTTCTTATGAAAATTTTTAAAAGTAGGTTTCTTTTTGGGATAGAGGAGGAAAGTGGGTAGGAGAGAAAATTTTGATTTTTTTGGGTGGGTAGACAAATATGGGAGTAGGGGGGGTTGATGGCATCATTGTCTCGAGAGGGGCGAGTCCACCCCACTATAGGTGGGGCTACCCTAGATTCAGATGGGTCCACCTCGCAGCGGGGTAGGTCCACTCTGGAGGGCATGTTCACCCTTGCCTAGGGTGTGTCCACCTCAGTGGGGTTGTGCATCCACCCTGGCATGGAGTGGCTCTACCCCACAGGAAGGGGGCATGGCCACCCCAACCAGGGGTAGGTCTACCCTAATGCAAGACAGGTCTTCCCCTCGGAAGAGGGCACTAGATAAGGAAAGAGGAGGAAAAGAGAAATGGAGAGAGGGAAATACAAGATGTCCCTGGGTCAGGAATAAAGTGATCTGACAATCAAGTGAATATGGATGTAGAATTTTGACCGATTACGGACACAAGAGTGGCACTTAGATGTACTAGAGGTGACTATGGCAGCTATTACTAGAGTAGATCATGCAATACTAGAGCATGCAAGATTATTACACTTTCTACAGTTTCTAATGTTGAGCACTCATTGAGTGATGCTGACAGTACTAATAGAGAGATGGAGTTCTAAGATGTTGACCTTGAATCTTCCTATAGGGGAGATGGCAATGACACTCAAGGATGTATGGCGCATCCTGAGGCTACCCATAGCAGGGCAGTTAGTGAGCGAGGTGGTGTCCAAAGGAGAAAAGTTAGATTACACTGTCTCAGTGCTTTTTGGACGAGATGATCTACCCATTCAGAAGGGGTAGTTGGATTTGGATAGATGCCTATCAGTGTGGGTGCCACCCTTACCATTGTATCTATGCAGATTAATTAGTGGGATATTGTTTCCAGACCAGAGTAGGCAGCTCTGCAGTCTACAGTTCACATAGGTGATTCGACATATTGTTGAGTCGAGAGAGGGATAGTTCTCATGGGGCTTGTGTGTATTAGCACATTTATATAGAGATATGGATGTGATCTTCTACTAGGGGTCATTGAGTTTGACACACATGACTCTATTAGAGGTTTGGGCATGGGAGCATATTATGGTTATGAGGCCATTAGTGGTGAGGAGAGTACAAGAGGATGATAGAGAGCCTATTGCCTAGTGGTATGGGGAGGCTAGGGGCTGGGTGTTGAATTACGAGATGCAAGGAGATATGGAAAGATGGAGAAGAGTGTTTGATGGTTTGTAGGAGGTGGACATAGTATGGCATCCATATATGTATTGCTAATTTAGGGCATGGAGGGATGAGGATGAGAGACATTAGGGCTATTTTATGAGTAGACGTGTTTTTATTGGCATCCTATCTCACATAGTGGATTCTCATCGAACGAATAGAGTGGAGAGGTAGTTTGGGCTGAGATGGGATATTCCAATCTAGCTCCCACCATATTTTGTAAGCTCACTAGAAAGTGGCCATGGGGAGGTGCTATTACGCCTAGGGGTGCTAGAGAGGTGTGGGCGGTGACATATCAGGTGCCCTACCAAGGGATGGTTGAGGGGGTTGAGGATGCATGAATGACATTATGGTATGCCTAGTGGTTCCACAATAATCAGTGGGAGAGGATTACACCTATGATGCCTATAGAGGGAGCCTTAGGGTATGGATTGGAGGGTGAGCACTAGTTAGCTAGGGAGGCAGAAGAGAGAGAGAGGAGCAGAGGGGACAAGAGACAGGTGGGGTTGGGGGGTAGCAGGGGGATGTGAGGGGTGTCAGACAGTAGGGCCAAGGAGAGGATGAGGTTGGGGATGTAGGATAGCCAGAGGGGAGGGGGAGGAGGATGAGACATTGCAATAGGGCTAGAGTGACGATGGATGTTGGTGAGGGGATAGATGCGGAAAGATAGGAGGATGGGAGAGGTCTAGAGACAGAAGTGACATGATAGGAGGATTGGAGTGAGACAGAGGTGGACATGGTGCATGAGGTGTAGGGAGGAGTTGTATAGCATACCAACATAGGTATTAGGGTGCAGTGGAGGAGAGTTCAGGTTAGGGCAGAGTAGGAGGTGGGGCCCATAGGACAACAAGATGAGGCATACGGGGAGATGGAGGCCAGAGGTTAGCTAAAGAGGATGTTGAGGAGTAGATGACATAGGAGGGTTTAGATAAAGATCGGGGAAGAGCAGGATCCCCACATGCTAGAGCTAGGGATGATTGAGGAGCTAAAGGAGCTTAAGGGAGAGGCAAGAGCTATGGGACAGTCGAGGAGGAAGATGAGGGTAGAAAAGGAGGATTCGAGTGATGAGTAGTGTTGAGTAGGTATAGGATGAGGCAGAGATCAATGCCATGGATGTGGAGGTTCATGTGGTGGAGCCATTAGTAGTAGTACTAGCTACACCAGTTGAGGATCCATTTTTTTTATTGAGGGGGGCCTAGGAGAGGCTATAGGTGATGGAGGAGGAGCTAAGGAGTGCTGAGGTAGAGGTGTGGAGATTATAGGAGACAAGATAGAGAGAGTTTGATGTCATTGTGGGGCATTTGAATATAGTGATAGGTGGTGTGGAGAGGGAGAGGGATGAGGTGCTAGTAGAGATGGAGAGATTGTGGGGTGAGTTATCTAGGGTGACCTGGGATCAATAAAGGCTACATGCAACAATGACCATAGCATAGGTATGGGGATAGCTTGATTCTGAAAGGGTAGCAAAGTAGGTTTTAGTGGAGTTTATTTAGCATGCTAAGAGGGAGATGGGGACATTGAGAGTACAGATGGTAGGACTATTGGGGAGAGGATGGAGCTCTAGGATAGGGTGGCTACTATAGAGATTGCTCTAGGGGAGGTGAGGGCAAGGGTAGAGGCAATAGAGGACCAGTTAGATCTTGTACAGTGAGAGAGAGACACATTGCATGAAGAGGTGCAGTGTTTGTGGGGTGAGAGAGATAGAGGATAAAAATAGATATAGGTGATGTAGCAGGAGATGGGTACCTTATAGAGACAGATATAGACCCTTCAAGGAGAGAGGGATGCAACAGTGACTCGAGCAGAGAGTGTAGAGAGAGATGCAGCATAGAGTTAGTCACATGTAGTATAGGGTAGTGGGGATGAGACAAGGTTAGATGTGGAGAGATTACAAGCTTGGATTCAGGCTACCATAGAGTAGATGGCATGGATGAAAATAGAGAGAGGTTAGTTGTGGTTGGCTCAAGATGCATGGACACATGAGAGGGGACTGATTACTAGGGACTGAGATAGGTACAGACATGAGAAGAATGCCACCAAATATCAAGCTATCAAGAATGATGAGTACATGAGGGAGGCAAACTATAATATGATCACCTCTCACCATGCAATTCTAGATCTAGCATAGCACACGTTTCAGTATGTGCGATAGACTCCTCAGATGCTCACACCATCCTAGTCATTAGGGACACAGACTCGTGCATATAGTGAGTCATAGGGGACACTCCTTCGTAGAGGACTAGTGCCCTATTTTCCATAGAGGTCAAATGTGGCTAGCTCATTTGGCAGGTGATAGGACTCTATATTTTGACACATGCAGGGTGGATGGATAGTACAAAGGAGTTGTGATGTAGATCCTTGTACTTGTTCTTTATTTTTTGATTTGATGTATATGATGGCCATGTATTTGATGGGAATTAATGGATCATGTGATGGATATTTGATGGATATTATTATGTGTCATGTGATGGACATTATTATGTATCATGTGATGGACTTTATTTGGTTTTGATACTTATATGATATGTGATTTCCCTTATTGATACTATGTTATGCTTATGGTGGATGATTCTATTTATGCATATGTGTATGTGTGTGATCTTATGATGTGCGATCATGATGATTTAATTCATGATTTTGTATGTGGCTGGATGCTACTAACCTGTGTAATGTACGATGTGATGTGTGTTTTATGGATCTATTTACATTTGTGTGGATAATGAATATGGATTTATGTGATACATGATTTATAGTTTTATGAATGATTTTATCTCTAATGAATATGGTCTTATGTGATGCATGATTAATGCATTTATGAATGATTTTATGTATAATGAATATGGTCTTATGTGATGCATGATTTATGGATCTAGCAAATTGTGATGCAGTGGGTGACATATGTAACATGTTAATATGGGTATAAAAATGAATCAATCATGATTAAATATAATATGCTAATGTAAATACAATGAACCTATAATGCAACATGAACATAAGTATCAATAAGGACTCGTGCATGTACGTATGATGGGTATATGATGGGAGATTTCATTTTTCAAAAACTATATATATCCTAAGAAGAATAGAAGAATGGTAATATTTGCACAACCACAATCATAAGTCAATGGTTTAGAAAGGGATGTAATAAAAAATGACTATGAAATACAATCCTAATTTTAATTAGCCATCTTTGAAGCACTATTTTTTGCTATAGCATAAGACACTAGTTTCTAGGGTACATGAAACCAAGGAAATTTAGTATCTGATGCATAAAACAAACACAACAAACAAGGTTATCCCAACACCCCAAAGTCATTAATACTTTGATCTGTTTAGGTATTTGAATAAAAATGAGCACAAAGGGATATCCCTAATGTAACATAGGATCTTGGAGATCCTGGTGGATACTACATGGGAACAACCCAATAGAAAACAACAATAAACTATCAAAAGATGCCCCTATGTTAACACATCAAAGCACACCATAATATGATAAATTATGGTGACCTTGATTAATGATAATATGGAGCTCAAAAAAATAAACAAAAGAAAAAAGCATTAAAAGATCATAATCAAATTCAAACAATCTTTGCCATAGGATCATAAGGTTGGATTGGGTTGATGAGGTCTATTAGGAAGGATGTTTCCTATTGAGACAAATGATGGATACGAAACTAAGATGACCCAGATGACGCAAGATTTTTGTCATTAACTAGATCTTCTGACACTAGAGGATCCCATTTGTCAAGAATGAGCTAGATAAGGGAACTCTTGACAACATGACACAAGAGACCGAACAAGAGACTGGCAGAAGACTAACATACCCTAAAGACCTAGGGGCTCAAGGGTTGATCAAAGATTAGTGTTGCCTCTATGAAATCGTAGAGCCCTCGTAGTTCAAGAAAAGGCCATGGATAAAAGAAGAAAGAGGACTAATGGAGACTGATGAGACATTGACGAAGTGAAGCAAAATCAAAGGAAATCATAAGAGCCTCAGGGGTGGATCAAAAGATCGACCTTGCCTATGTGGAAGTGTAGGGGAAACATAATTTAGAAAAAGATAAATGACAACCGACCATGGATAAAGAGAAAAGGGGATGATGAAGATGGTTGATGATCAACCATCTTGGGATGGTCAAAATACCCTGGGGGTGGATCAAACGATCATCCTTTCCTACGTGAAAGTGTAGGCACAACATACTTCGACAAAGGATGAAAAGACCATCATGATAGGATGAAGCGTAGATGAAGACCAACACGATGGATGATCCTATATGATGACACAAACTGACTGAAAAATGGAAAAATGACATAAGCTCAGATTAGGATAATTTTTTTAGGTTGATGGATAGTTTATAATCATCTAATGCTCAATTAAAAATTAACTAGCAACCAAGGATGGGATGGGAGAGGATGTTAGGATAGGATGGATGAATTCATAAATTAATGAGGATGTGAGGTAGATAATGATTAAGCCCATTATAGGTGATGCTTGTGTCTAGCTTTTCATCACCTGTACTTATCCAAGGTTCCACCAAGGGTGGTTTTCACCATAGGACAAATTTATTTCTCTTTACTATTTTTGGATTTTTTATTTTTTATTTTTTATTTTTTCATCCTATGTAGATAGGGTCACCGAACACACCTAGGTATAAAATATTTTTAGATGCTTAATGTTAATAGGCTCTTCTAGGGGCTCTCCTTCAAGGGTGGCGAGTCTGTATGCCCTAGATCCATACTTTGTGGTGATGATATAGGGACCCAACCATTTTTCTTCAAAATTTCCTTTCTTATCTTGATCCTATTGGGTACATTGGTTGTCTTTAAGGACAAGGTCACCAACATTGAATTTATGATGGTGAACCTTCTTGTTGTAGCTTTGTTTGAGACGATTTTGGTAAGCTTGAAGGTGATCAAAAGCTTTGATCCATCTTTCATCAAGTAATTTCAGCTAGGAAAGCCTTGTAACATTGGTTTCTTCCTCACTAATAAGGTTCTTTAGAGAAATTCTCAATGATGGGATCTCAACTTCGAATGGAAAGATGGCCTTGGAACCATATATGAGGGAACATGGCATGGTGCTAGTAGGGGTAAAAATGGAAGTACAATACACCCAAAGGGTGGTATGAATGTGAAGGTGACAATCATGATCGGTGTTATTGACAACCTTTTTGAGGATTCACATTAGAGTCTTGCTAGTAGCTTCCGCCTGACAATTACCTCAGGGGTAATAAGGTGTTGACCATCGATGTTGAAAATGAAAGGCATCACAAAGGTGTTTCATAGCCCGGTTTTTAAAATTCTTTCCATTATCTAAGAGGATGGTGGATGGGATACCATATCTACATATAATATGGTAGAGGATGAATTTTTAAATCACAATAACAATGATTTGTGAGAGTGGCATTGCTTCCACCCACTTGGTGAAGTACTCAATGCCAGTAATAATGAAGGTGTGGCCATTAGAGGATGGTGGGTATATCTTTTTGATCAAGTCAAAACTCCACTGAGAGAAGGGCCATGGTTTGAGAAGAGGTTTAAGATCATGTGCCTGAGAGTGAATCAAATCTGTATGTTACTGACATGGAAGGAATTTCTTCACAAATTCATAGGCATCATGTTCTAGTGTAGGCTATTAGTATCCAGCTCACAGAATCCTTTTAGCCAAGGCCATATCATTTGAATAGGCCCCACAAACACCATTTTGTACTTCTATTAGTGTAGTATGGCCTTTAGTCTCATTTAGACACCTAAGGAGGGTTCCATCATACCCGCAATGATAAAGTGTATCACCAACAATGATATATCAGGATGAACATTGGATAAGGGATTTGCATTGGTTTCGTGTAAGATTTGGGGGTAGAATGTTATCATTCAAGTAAGCATAAATGCCTTCGTGCAAAGGGGAAGTGGGACCTACGATGTCACACACCAGTTCAGTCTTAGGGATATCATATGCTGGGATTAAGAGTTGTTCAATGAGGAATTCACATTCTATTTGATCCTTACGCATGTCGATCAAGGAACCAATAGTAGCCATGGCATCAATAGTTTTTTTTTGTACCCTAGGAATCTGATCAAATTGTATGGAGGTGAAATACTTCTTGAAGTCATCCACCATGCATTTGTAGGGTAACAACTGTCATCCTTTGTTAGGAACAAATTTTGAACTTGCTTAATGAACAACAAGGAATCACTGAAGACTCTTAGGTGAGTTATATGCCACTTTTTGGAAATTCTAAGGACTGAGAGAAGGGCTTCATACTCAGCTATATTGTTGGTGCATGGGAATGCCAATCTGAATGACTTTAGCATGCAATCACCTTGAGGGGCAACAAACATAATTCCTACCCCTAATCCATTATGAGTGTATGATCTGTCAAAGTACAATATCTAGGTGGGTGCTTCTGCTATTGTAAAGACTTCTTTATTTGGAATTTTGGTAACCAAAGGGTAATCATCTACTAAGGGTGCATTGGCCAACTAATCAGATATAACTTGTCCTTTTATGGCTTTTTGATCCACATATTCTATGTCAAATTCACTCAAGAGCATGATCCGCTTAGCCATATGACTATTTAAGGTGGTTCTAGACAACATATATTTCAATGGATCAATTTTTTTGATTAATTTGATTAGATGGCTAAGCTTATAATGTCTAAATTTTTGTGTACTGAAGACCATTGTGAGTTAGGCTTTCTCCATTGGTGAATAATTTAGTTCATAACCGACTAGTGTACAGCTAATGTGATAGATTGCTTGTTCTTTTTTGGACACATCATGTTATTCCAATAATGTCCCCAGTGTGACTGAAGTAGCAGAGGTGTATAGCAAGAGGAGTTTTCCTGGAATAGGTGGCATCAAGATTGATGGGTGGAATAAGTACTCTTTGATCTTATCAAAATCCAACTAACACTATTGATTCCATTTGAAGGTGGTGTTTTTCTTTAGAAGGTGGGTGAACAACTGACACTTATCTACAAGTTGGGCTATAAACCAATGGATATATTGTAGCTTTCCTTGAAGGATTCGTAATTGTTTCAAGTTTTGAGGTGGAAGCATATCCATGTGATAGCTTTTGCTTTGGTGGGATCAACCTCGCTGCCTCTTCAGGAGACTATGAAGCCCAACAATTTCCCTGATGTGACACCAAACACACACTTTTTTGGATTCAGTCTTAGCTTGTACTATTCTAACCGTTCAAAGATATTTTTCAAAATGGCAAGGTGCTCTACTCTGGTTTTTGACTTTCCCAACAATTCATCAAGATAATCTTCCATGATAATGTGGATAAGGTCATGGAAGATAATAGTCATTGATCACTAATATGTTTCCCCTACATTCTTAAGACCAAAGGGCATAACATTGCAGGAAATGGTACCCAAGGTGTTGTGAAAGTAGTCGTGTGTTGATCTTCAGGTGCAATTCAAATCTGATTGTAGCCAGAGAAGCAATCCATGAGGGACAACATCTTGTGTCCTATAGTGAGGTTGACTAACATGTTGATATTAGGAAATGGGAAGTCATCCTTTAGATAGGATTTGTTGCATTCATGGAAGTCTATGTAGATCCTAATTTATTTGTTAGGTTTAGCAATAGGCACAATGTTGGAGATCTAGTCAAAATAATCAATGGGTTTGATAAAGCTGGACAATGATGAAATATTCTTGTTCTAATAATGATTTCACTACATAGGTGATCTTCAAGGCTTCTGCAATACCCATATTGACTTCTTGAGTCTCTTTGATCAAGATGGATGATCATGTAGATAATTGAGTTCCCATAAGAGGAAGATGAACATATCCATCCTCTAGTGCCTCATTGAGGTTTTCACTATCAGATACGTCCTTTATTTTTATTTTTCCAAGTCAAGAAGTGCCTTAGGGAGGTTTTCACTAGATGACCTTTTCTAATTTTTCCTGTTATTACTTTTGTGAATAGAGTGTTCATCTTCCCCCAATCCCATAAGGTTGACATATGCATCCATAGAGACATTAACAGGTGTGCTATCAAGTAGGTCCTAGTCAATAAGTTCAGGATGGCTAAGATAAAGGCTAATGGTAAAGACAGGCAATCAAGTATGTCTTCTAAGGGAATATTGTCCACACTAACACTATTGGAAGTATTGGATGATGTTGTAGGGCCCCTTTTCTTTTTGTCATATCCTAGGTTTAAATTTTGCATAAGCTTTGGTACATCAATAGGTTGTAGCCACCCTTGCTCTTCTTTACCTAGACCCCCACCTTGATAATTATGCTTCTCTACAAACTTAGTAGACCAGGGGTATGTTTCCTAAAAATATTCCTTAAGGAGATGAAATTGTGGCTCTTTGCAATATATACACTGACTGATATAATCTTTTGGTGCATCTATCCTTAAAATAGTGGACCAAAAAGTGCTAGTAGGGAAGTTTTTGGCACTAAAGGTAATGGTATTTTCTTCTTCCTTTGGTACAAATTACAAATGTTGACCATATGTGTGTGATGATGGTGGCATGGTTGCCACATTCAGAGTTGTATGCATTTCATATTCACCACAACCTTTTTCGATGATTGGACTTTAGTGATGTTGGAATCGGTGGTAGAAGATGGAGTGGTTGGTGTGATAGATGATGGATTGGAGGATGACGACTAAGATGCCCCCATTTTGACTCTAAGACAGTAATGAAAATTGGGAAATGAAGCTTCCAAGGATGAGAGTACTCAAATGGTTGTGGGTCAGTGTAAATGGTGACTTCCTATCCATTAATTAGGAATTTTAGGCATTGATGGTATGTGGAGGGGATGAACTGCATTGTGTGGAGCCAAGGATGGTTGAGGAGGAGGTTGTATGGTAAGTCCAGATCAAGGACATGACATGTAGTGTACTGAATCATGGGTCCAACTTGGATGGGAAGACTAACAATTCCTTCAGAATCTCTTTCTGCATTATCATAAGCCTTGATTGTAATGATTTGATTACTCAGATCTACTTGAGTATACCTTATCTACTTTATGAATTTTAGAGTGCATAGATTAAGGGAAGAGCCATTATCTACCAGGAATTCGATGTGTAGGGGAAAATTATGGTTAGCATCAATATTAGGCATGCCATTTTGGCTGAAGTGTAATTGATAGGATAGAGCCAGATATCCCACTAAAGCTTGGAATTGTGTGGGATCAATATTGTTAGGTACTTTAGTTTCTTATAGAGTTTGGTTCATGATCTCTTGATGCACGAGAGAAGATTTAAGTAGATCTAGAATTGAAATGTGAGGAGGAGTCTTTAATAAGTGATCAATAATGTTATATTGAGAATTCACAAGATTTTTTTGGGTGGATGTATGGGCTACAAGAATAGTAATGTGGGTTTTTCGAGTGGGAAAAACACATTGGGGATATTTAGCTTTGACATGTATCATGGATACACGAGGTTCCACCTATTCAATGTAATGGAAAATTCCATCATAATTGAGGGGCACATTCTTATAATTTATGTTATTTGTACTGTTGTTTTGTGGTATTGTTATTAGACATGATTGTGCCTTGATTATGGTTAGGGAAGGAATTTTGGTAAATTTATATCTGATCATTGGATGATGAAGCCTGACTAACATCCACATGAATATTCCCTTGATCTATAGGATCTTGGATATATGTTTTCAGACTCTATCACTTGTTTAGGGTATGCCCTTTAATCTTGTGAAACTCAAATTATTCATTTTCTTTGAACCAAACTGGTTTAGGCTTAGATTCATCGCATGGCTTGGTTATAGGATATGTGATTGGATAATTTTCCTATAAGAGTCTGTTGAAGATGGTACTTAAAGACTCACCTAATTAAGTGAACTAACATTTTTTGTTCCCTTAACTGTTCTAGTTCGACTATTGAGGGGGATGAGGTGCCCCCTCTAGTATTGATATGATGTTTTGGGTAGATGGTTGGTTAGAGGTTTGAGAGGTACTAGTTACTTGAACATGTTTAGTGTCAGTGATGCCATCATTCACAACATTCTTGTTCTTGTTTGAGTAGTGTGACTTATCTTTGGATGACCGTTATTTTTCATGATTGTATATCTTGACATGTCCTTTAGCAATAAGGGCTCATTCAAGGATAGGTCCTTTCTCTACTATCTCAGTGAAGGTAGTGACACAATGCAACCTAAAGTTATGAGCCATGTTGATATGTGAGTTATCAACAAAGAGAGTGACCATGTCCTTCTCTTTGAGAGGGGTTTTCATTCTGCTTGCTAATGCACACCACCTTTGGACGTAGCTGATAAAGGTTTCACCTTCACATTGTTTCTCCTTGAGGAGATCCAAGGTACTAGTATCTTTCTCTAGAATGAAGTTGAAGTAGGAAACAAATTTCTCTAAAAGATCCATGAAGGATTTGATGGATGCCCACTCTATACCCATGAACCAATCTAAGGCATACCCTATCAAGCTCCACGAGAAGAGACGTAAGAGGTAGTTTTCATTGAGCATAACCTCCTAACACTAGGAGTAAAATTCTTGTAGGTGGGCTTTAGGATCTTTTTTCCCTTGTATCTATCGAATTTTGGTATCTCGAACTGTTTCGAGAAGGGAATTAATGAGATGGAAGGGTTGAAAAAATAGGGACATATATCTTGAAATTTGAAGGATTGCTTACCAATCCCGACTTGGAGATATTTTAATGAATCTTTGATTTCTAATAGATCTACGTTGACTGGTGGTGTAGGAGTCGAGGTAGATGGATTGGATGGATATGGGTGGTAGGATGATGAAGGATCCTATTGAGCTACTATTTGGAGGTTGATATATGGATTTTGATAGTGAGATGATGGTGTCCATTGTTGGTATTCCAAGTGAGTTTGTTGGTACAGGGGCTATTGTTATGAGGTGTAGTATTGGTTTATCTAATCAGGATGTGTAGCATAATGTTGAAGAGCATGAATGGAGTGTTGTGGGTTGGTTTGCTAGTACTAGGGGTACTACTATGACTATTGGGAGGCCACATAGGTGGTTGTTGTTGGAACTATTGTTGGTTATGATAAAAATAATGTTGGGGAGGTTGTTGATGTGATTTCGGTCATTGTGTGGGCCAAGATGTGATAGTGTGTTATGGTTGAACTTGCAGACATAAAATATATGTGAGCAATGGGGATATGGTCTAGATGAGAGGTTAAGATGGATTGCCTTGCCATTGGTGTAGTGGTTTTTTTGATGAAATTGAAGGATTATGCGGGGGTTGTTACTAATGAGGTGACTAAGATGATGTAGAGATGTTCTCCAAAGGAGGTTGTTGGGTGACAAGAAGAACATTTGGTTGGGATGTACCTTGCAGAGGTAATTGAGGTGGTATGTTTGATTACGAAGGTTGTTGGGATGTGAATGGAGGTGGTTGTATATTTGTGGCTCCATGAGGTGGAGGCAAGGCATTGAAAGGGTTGCCCCTAGCATTTACTAGAGGTTGATTTGAAAGGGGTGGTGCAGTCAACATTAATGGTGGATGTTGAGGAACATTTTATGGCATGCCATAGGCGAAAGGGTTATTGGGATCATATACTTGAGGATCCCCCATGACTAAGATTGGGGCATGTAGGGGATTGTTAACATGTTAAAGGATACAATTTCCAAATTCAGGTTCATACCAACCCTCCACTGGAGGAACATTGGGGATGTATGAATCACCTAGTACGTTTTGTGAACTTTGGGGTACATTAGGTGTGGAATTTTCATATTTGGATAGGTCGACACCTAATGGAATTTTGACACCTTTTTCAATTAGGTGGGCCAAGATTTCTTTACCATGTTTTTCAACCAAGTGATCTATCATTTGCACATTGGTGGGGTTACTAAAATGTTCCTCAAGTGTAAGTTCAGTCAGGTTGACCATACTCTCTTCACTGTGTGGTGAGTTGTTCTTATCTTCGGTGTTAGATTGTGATGATCCCCTATTTATAGGAGGATTTTCCTATGGTGTGTTAGGTTGGGATCCAAGATTTTGTTGCTCATCCATCTTCTTTTCCTATGACCAGGTCTGAAAGAGAATGCAAAAGGGACTATGGGCGGATTATAATGAGGCTAGGTGCAAGGATGTCGTTGGTGAATTTTTTTTGGATTGGATAGAGATTGGTTGATTGGATGATAGGCTTGGATAGGATTAATTGGATGATTGGATTTAGATTGGAAGATTGGATTTTTATTAAATGATTGGATTTTGATTGGATGATTGGGTAGGATTGATCGAATAGTTGGAGAAATGGATGAGATTGTTTAGGTAGATTGGATTGGATTGTTTGGATCAATTGGATAAGTTGGATGTAGATTAGATGATGAATTACGATTGGTTGATGGAAGGGATTCTAAAACCAACTTTGGAAATTACCCTAAGCGATGTAAGGTGTTGGTTGATCAGATTAAAGGATAGATTTGTGGCATCAAATCCACCTCAAGATGGAAATGGATTGATTTGGGATGATGATGTTGACTTTCAACACTGAATCTTCCTCAGGATAGAAGCAAATTGATTGGGTTGAAGACAATGATTGATATGTAGGATAATGATCAAACTTCAATGCCTTGGTGAATTCAAGTAATAAATTTTAAGGGATTTGAATTGAAAGATGATGAAGGATGAAAACTAAAGGTTTCCTAAAGGTTTCTATATGATGGGGGTGATTTCTAAATGACCTTTTGGAAAATGTAAATGCTTAGATCATAACAAATGATAAGGATTTTGGTTCTCAATTGGTTTCTGGTTGAATCAAGGAAACAAATTTAATAAACAGTGAAATGGTATTACTAGAGAATAGTGGAATGAGATCTCTAGGTAATAAAATGAGTTCCCCAAATGGTGAAATGAGTAACTGGAATGGGAATTTTTTTTTTGGAAAGGATGGATGGACATTCAGAATGGTTCAATGGAGGTTCAGAATGGCTAAATGTAGGTTTGGAATGATCAAATGGAGGTTCAAAATGATTAAACAAAGGTTTGGAATGGTCAAATAGAGGTTCAAAGGTTTGGGATGATCAAATGGAGGCTTTGAATGGCTAAACGGAGGTTTTGAATGATCAAACGGAGGTTTAGAATGATTAAATGAAGGTTTTGAATGGTCAAACAGAGGTTTGGAGGTTTGGGATGATGAAACAAAGGATTTCAACGACTAAATGGAGTAAAATTTACTATTCAGGGGGGAAAGTTCACCCCTCTACAGTAAACTCAGGGGCAAGTCTGCCCCACTGTAGAGCAGGTCAAGGCAGGTCTACCCCACTACGGGCAGGTAAGGGAAATTTTGTGCCACTACAGGAAATAGAGACTTGGTTTGGATGGAAATGACTATGGAAAAGACTTAAAATGACAACAATGAGGCTGACTTGTCAAAAAATTTACTAGTTTCTCACAAGAAGACATTTCAAACAAGAAAAATCCTATGAATAGTGTTAAGGGTATGGCCAACAAAGGTCTTAATCTAGGATGCACAAGGCTTCTAGGGAGTCCTTGATATACTCTCAATACATGAGGCACAACTATGAACACCAACTCATCACAAGCGTGATTCGAGAACCCCGGCGAGATACTGAAAGACTCAGACTAACTCTTTATGTCTATCTAGGTATCACCCTAGCTTTGACACTCTGCTAGACATGATGTGACTAGATTAGGGTAAAAATTGGGCTCTCCCCCTTTCTATACCCCATCGGTATGTGTGGTTGGGATCATCCCTTGGGGTGATGAAATCCCCAAGAAAGTCCCTCTAAAAAGAAGGCACTAATTGTTTCTAGCTACTCCCTAGACTCACATGAAGTGCAAGGGAAAAGTCAAAGAAAACTAATGCCCCCTTGGGTGACACAAAATTAGTCACAGCAAGCAGTAAATTTTACTTTCCCCTAAATAAACTATGCGCCTAGATGAAAACAAGGAAAACTTTAAAAATATGAACAAACAAATGGCCCTACAAGCAAGTGCTAGCTATTTTAACCATCATTCTTCATCAATTATGAAAATATGCTACAAAATATTAGCAATAAATCCAACTATACCCACAAACAAACAAGGTTAGGGGGTTAAAACTTGAAAATAGCAAAAAATTGGGACAAAAATGAAGCTAAAATGACTATTTTTACCTTCCAAACTATCCTGTTTAGGGAAGGTCCTCTCCACTATAGTCAAAAATTAGAAAACAACATGAAAAATAGGGCAAGTCCACCCCATTGTAGTCAAAAATCAGAAAACAACATGTAAATAGGGAAAGTCTGCCCCACCATAGTCAAAAATTAGAAAATAGCTTGAAAAATAGGGGAAGTCGACCTCACTACACTCAAAAATCAGAAAACAACATTTAAATAGAGTAAGTCTGCCCCACTGTAGTGAGAAATCAGAAATCAACTTGAAAACCAAGGCAATTTTGCCCCACTACAGTCAAAAATCAAAAAACATGTAAACAGGGCAAGTCCACCCCATTGTAGGCATACATCATAAAACAACCTAAAAAGAAGGGCAAGTCTATCCCACTGTAGTCAGAAATTAGAAAGCAACATGTAAACAAGGCAAGTCTTCCCCACCATAGATATAAATAAATAAAAAATGTAAACAAGGGCGTGTTTTCCCCGCTATAGTAAATTGTTAGAAAACATAAAGTAAACTAGGGCATGTCTACCCTACTACAATAAACTATTAGAAAATAGAAAGTAAACTAGGGTGTGTCTGCTCCACTACAGTCAAATGTTAGAAATAAAATATAAACTAGGGTGTGTCTACTGCACTGCAGTAAGCTGTTAGAAAGTAAAATGTAAACTACAGCGTGTCTACCCCGCTGCAGTAAACTAATAAAAAATAGAATGTAAACCAGGGTGTGTCTTCCTCGTTGTAATAAACTGTTAGAAAGAAAAATGTAAACTAGAGCATGTTTTCCCCGCTGCAGTCAAATTTTAGAATCAAAATGTAAACCAGGGCATGTCTTCCCCACTATAGTAAACTATTAGAAAATAAAATGTAAACTAGGGCGTGTCTGCCTTGCTGCACTAAACTGTTAGGAAATAAAATGTAAACTAGGGTGTGTTTTCCCCACTACAGTCAAATGGAGGGTGTATCCAACCGTCTATGGTAAAAAGGAGGGCGTGTCCACCCCTCTATAGGGAAAGTTTGCCCCTCTATGACCTGTACCTACAAACCAACTTAACAACAACAAACGTAAAATGAAGGAACCTATTTGTGGGTCCCACCAGGCATGCCAGAAATGTGATCCTAATTTATCCTATTATAAATATGAAAAACAACTATTATGCAATATAAAAAAAAACAAAAGGAACACCTCAAAGATTAGCCTAAGGAATAATAACACAAAGAAATAAGATACAAGAAAATAGCAAATGATTATACCTCCTTTGTGTTGTTAAAATCCCTTGGTTCGCCCTTGATTTTTGAATGCTTGTATGCTCCTTGGATGGCTAGATGCAAGATGAACAGTGTGATGTTTTGATGAAGCTGCAATGGAAAAATGCAATGCTAATACTAGTGGTTAAGTGGCTTGGCTAAATGGCTAAGATAATGATTGCAAATTGAGTGAGCAATTTAGTAGCATAAGAGTACAAAATGGCTAAGTATTCTAAATTTATTAGAAGAGAGGATATTTATAGAGGAATTTGAATTCTCTAGAGAATTCAATGGTTGAGATTAAGCTAACAAAGTCAAGATGAAGGGCTATGGTGAGTTGAGGACTCACAAGCCTTCACATCTTGACATGTGGAGGGTGAAGTGTCCTAAAATGTGATGATGTGTATGTGAGGTGGAATATGGACAAGTGATGTGGAGGAAGGATACATACCTTGTAAGTACCTTGGGGGATGAGAAAATTTCTTGACAAAAGAACTTCTTTTCCCCAAGTGAGAATGAAAATTACTTTTGAGGAATTTTAGAACTCCTCAAAAATCTCCATGGGGAATGAGAAAGTAGCTAGGAAAATAAATGTGAATTAAAAATTCACATGCTTGGAAGAATCTAATGGTTAAGAGGAGATTTCCAAAAAGGTGGGATTTTGACATGTGGGTAATGTGAGAGGTCAAAAGGTTCTAAAGGTTGCATGGGGATAAGGTAAGTATTGAAAAGATAAAATGTGAATTAAAAATTCACATGGGGAAGAGAGGAACCTAGGGTGAATAAAATGTGAATTAAAAATTTACATGGGAACGAGAGTCAATGCCAAATCTGAGATATGAAAAGGTTGACTAGAAAGGCATGTTAAATGTGGCTAATGACTTTGATTAAGGTTGTGTATACAAATGATTAAGAAAATTAATAGGGGATTAGAAGCAAGTGGAAAAAGTTGGAGGATGTGACATTAATCCCTAATTAAGGGTGTGCACATCTTAATCATGAATTAATTAAATTGACCCAGATTAGAAGAGGATTATGGAGGATGTGACAAGGAGAGAGAAAAAGGAAGAATTAAAAATTGATTTAAAAATATCAAATGACTAAATTAAATAACTTGACATATTTATTTAATTTAGAAAAGAAGAGGTGTAAGGTAAAATATTTAATTATTTGATTAAATACTTTTAGGAACCTTATGCAAAAGATGAAATATTGATTAAATAAATCATTTAATTAATATTAACGAAATAGATGAATAGAGTAGATGATTTGGACCATGTAGGAGTGGTAAAATTTAGATGTCTACAATATCATTTAGGAATTTTATGCACCACACCATTTTTTCCCACATCAAAGAATGACTAGGGCTACAACAATTTCCAAGACATGATGAGTCATATAGAGAAACAACTGTAGTTTCATGGAAATGGTTCCAATTTCATGAGGATGGTTTAACATTCATAATTTCTCTTAGTATTCATAACATGTAATTTATATATGCATGTCCCTCATATAGCTTACTAAATAGGAAGACACATAGGCATATAATAGAATTAATAATCATATATCTTTCTTAAGAGTATTCCATATATAGGATAAGTAGATAAAGAAAATAAATTACTATTTTAGCTCTATATCTTTCTAAACATTCTTAAAGTTTCCTTCCATTTACATGGCTTCATTTAGATCATCATCTATAAAGTTATGTTCTAATATTCAACTTAGGCCCTAGATCACTAGAGCATCTACTTATTTTGTGGCACGTAGCTTTCCCCATCTTCAACGTAAATAATATTATTTTAATTATTTAATTAAGCATTATTTTTCTTTATTTATAATTTTTTATAATATAAGTGTTCTTCTTTTCTTATATTATGTGATTTGTTCCACAATACTCTAACACCTCACAAAATTCATTTATAATAACTAACCTAATTCTTTTAGATGCAATAATTATAATTTATTTTCATTTGTAAATATTTATAATATAATTATACATTTTATATCCACTTTACTTTAATGGATAAATTTTTTTATGTAAATTAGTCTCTCCTCAATCACTTAATTTAATTTAGTCTTTATAAAATAGAAAAATTATTTGTATCAATTATAAAGAGACTTATTCCTAAGAGGTAAACTAAAAAGAATAAATAAACATTAAAAGTAAGATCATGTCTAAAAGCAAAAAAAATACAAGTGCTTGATGTTTTATTTATCATGATGAAACCTCTAAGCATTTATTTCATTAATTGATCTAAATTATAAAGATTTCAAATGATATTTTATATATATATATTAAAATGCTATTGATTTGAAAAGTATTATAGTTGAAATGGTTGATCTCAATTATTGATGACGATGAAATGTTTGGGCCAAATTAGACACTAAAAGTGACATTTACGAATGGGATTTTGGTTGCATGTGGTTTCTTAGTTTAAGTATGATTTCTAGTTTAGATGTATGCAAGTACTCAAATTCCTATAACTTATTATATAAAGATAGAGATTTCAACATCTAAATAATCAAATTATATTTCCATCTCAAATAATTTACGCCAAAGGCATATCCAATATGAAAAAAGAAATCCATTTTTTTTAAATCAATGGTTCATCTTTTAGGAGGAGGCATGGGAGATGATTACATTGATCTCGATCATTTATTTTTCTGTTGGATTTTTTTCCCGCTAAGCAGTTGAAACATTCCACTTGAAAATAATATCTATTGAGCAGTTGAAATGTTCGACATGAAAATAATATCTATTTTGAATTTAATTATTTGTTGAAAATAATGCAAACTGTCACATACTGTCAGATCTCCGAAGTAAATCAGATCGCAATCACCTCACCAAATCTTGTGTTGAGATATTTCCCATATCATCTTTTTGTTTACTATGAATAGATTGCAGTAGCGACTATAAGCATATTGCTTTTGGTGAGCCTCATTTAAAAAAAATTCTATTATATGATGGTTTCCAAAGTTTTTCCTGCAAATTATAACCATTATTTTCATTGACATGGTTGATAGTAGATTTTGTGTTGAATCTTGAGGTTAGTTACTTGCCATGGTTTCAATGAGTTATTGTTTTTCCCCCTTAATTTGCAAGTGGCCAAATCTATTTTTGTTGTTTTTTATTTAAAATTTTACACATTATTGCTCACGTTAATTGTGAATAGATTGAATTAGCAGTTGTACAAAGAATTTTTTTGGTTCATGTTATTAAAAAAAAAGACTATGGCATGATAAGGTTTTTAAAAAATTCCTTGCAAACTCTACCCTTTTTTTCTCATCTACATCATTAACAACATGACACAATTTGTGAAAAGTCTTGGGGTTGTTGGAAATAATTCCAACTCTACTATGCTCTTTCTCTCATCTTCCCACATTGTCCCCTACTAGCCCATGTGGTAATGTGGTGTCTACCACAGTCCCACATCCCCTTCTTTTTTCTCGTGTAGTTGTGTGGTTGCTCCCACATTCCCGCAGGTCATTTTTTATTTTTCTGGAAGTTGTGTAGTGGAGTCTTTCCTACGGTAGCGAATATCTTTCGACATTTAATATTTATAGGACGATATTTATTTTGATTAGATAGTTAAATTTGGGCATATCTTTTGACCTTTAATATGTTTTTGATTGTAATTTAAGATAAAAAATACTTTTCACTTGACGTGAATTAGAAGTTACAAGAGATGTATTTAATGACAATTAATTCACCTCATTTGCTTGTTGGTGAACTTTTTCATGGTAGTTTCTATGTAAAGTTTTTATTATTATTACACAAAGAAGAAGAATTAGTAGTGCTCTGTAGAAGCAAATTTGAGAAAAAGAGCATTAGCTCTTTATTTTGTGAATTAAAGTATATTTTGAATAACTTCAAACTTAGCAAAAATGGGGAATCCCTTAAGGTTGATCAAAGAAAGTACAAATCATTGATTGTTGGAATGCTATATCTAAATGCTACTAGACGAGATATCATGCATGTAGTTTATCTTATGGCTATATTTCAAGAATATCCTAGATATTCACATGCGGCTAGGATATTTAGATACTTGAAGGACACTCAAAATCATGGCTTGTGGTCTCCTAAGGATACTAACTTCACTCTAAGTGCTTACAGAAATATAGATTGGGATAGTTGTGTCGATGATAAGAAAAGTATAAGTGGTGGTGCATTCCATCTCGGATGTATATTGGTATCATGGATAAGTAAGAAACAAGATTCAATATATTTACATCTACTATAGAGGTTGAGTATATTGCAATATTATCTTGTTGCACACAGGTGTTGCAGATGAGGAAAACATTAAAGGATATTAGAGTAGTGTATGATGAACCTATCTTTATCTTTTGTGACAATATAAGTGCAATAAATATTTAAAAGAATCTAGTTATGGATTCAAGGATAAAATATATTTCAATCAGATATCACTTTCAAAGAGAGAAGGTTGTGGAGAATAAAGTGAAGCTTGAATATATGCCTACAAAGGATCATTTTGTTGACATATTGACTAATGCTCTTCCTAGGTATACTTTTGAGTATCTATGGGAGAATTTGGGGGTCATTGCCCCTCCTTTGACATAGATGCACAAGGAGATGTATCAATACAATGGATCTAAAGATTCATTCTTTTTTTGGACTAATATTGGTGGCTACCTCTCATGGAGAGTAGGTAGTGGCATTACAGATTATTGTAGTTAAAAGAATGTGTATTGTCATTATGCAATGATTTTTGATATGATACATTTTGGTGTGTGCTCCTAAGGGTGAGTATTCAGAGAAGTAAAACAAAGGTGATGTACAAAAGTCGTAAGTTGTTTGATGTCAAAGGAAAAAAAAAACAATTATTATCTCATTTTCCATTAATTTCAAAGGGGGTGAGAGAAACATGTGAAAAAGTATAAGTAATAAGGGAGAGAGAAATTCATATGGAATTAAGAAACAAGCCACTCAACAAGAGAGAAACAAGTAAAAAAGGAAAGCTATAAAAGAGAGAGAACAATGTGAAAAGGATAACTTATTAAGAGGTAGAAGTAATATAAAGAGTTTTAGAGTGTTATTATTTAGAGCTATTATGTCTTTGATGGTTTTTCACAACATGTGTTGGCATCAATGACAAAGGGGGATATTGTTGCAAGTATGAGAATTTGGTTTTGTTGTTGATGTAAACAAGTCTATGTTGTCAATGATTTCTATAGTTGAGTGAGATTGTTGTGAGAGTATGAGTAGTCAATGCTTTGATTAGTTGCATTGTATTGTTATTAGTAAAGTACTAGTGTTAGCCTCTAGTGTTTTGTTGATAATATTTTGTTTATTGATGAGGAAGTAATGAAGATGATGAGGATGTGTCTCTAGGGCTTGGTTTCCAAGTGATTTTGATAAAATTTGATAAAAAGGGGAAACAATGTGTTGCAATAATAATTTGAGAAACAAATTTATGTTTTAGTTTTTCTCTACATTTTTTCTAGGTTAAAGATCTACTTGTTCTATTTGGATATGTTAATGAGAGTTGTTTAGAGGTGTTTTATTCAATATTTTTTGTTCTAGATCAATGTAAAAAACAAGTTGTGTTCACCGTTGTGTAACTGTGTATTGCAGAGGTGTCTTAGAGAAATGGTTTTTCTCTGTGTTCTCCATAGTTATATTTTAGGTTTTGTGATTCTTAAGGTGTTTTGATGGTGATGAGGGCACAGCCTGAGACTTAGAAAATAACCCACAAACAAGAGAATAATTTTATTATTTAGAAAATGGAACTTCTTACATGCAAAGGATCTCAAATCCCCAAGTTCTACAATACATGCAAGTTACAGAAAGCTACAAAATCACCCTTTCGCAATATGTGAGCTTGTCCCCAAAAAGTTGCTAAAAAATTAGAAACCCGCCCATAAATAGAGCTCCTTTTTTAGTTTGGAGCCAAAACAACATTCAAATTTGAGTTTAGGTGGTTTGGCGCCAAAAAATTACAACATGAAGTTCAAATTTCAAAAGAACATTTGCAATTGTATCTTCTAGAAAGTGCGCCAACTTCCCGGGGCCATAACTTTTGATCCGGGACTCTGATTTGAGAACCGTTTGAACCGTTGGAAAGATATTGAAGTCAAGAACATGATCAAAATTTCTACACTGATTTTGACAAGTTTTGGGGCCGATCTGGGAACTCTAAGTGCCTCAAATATAACTCGAAGATTTTCAGGTGCAAATCTAGGAAACTAAAACTGCAATATCTTTCTACCCAAGAATAGAAAATAAAAATTGGGAATTGGGAATTTAATTATGACGAAAAGGGTATCCAAAAATGTAAAAATATCTAAAAACCAAGAAACTTGTAATTTAACTATTTTTGGGTGATGCAAGATTTCCCTTACACCACTGAATGCTCCTGCATTAGACACCCAGGGTAATTTGAGAAGTGACCCGTCATGTCTCAGATGGTGGAGGAAAACCCAAACGGTTGACCTCTGCCTTAGGCAACAAGGATGAATCTTCAGTAGGCCTTCCTTTCCATTTCACCAGATATTCTTCATACTGCTTGTTCCTGGTACTCCTCCCCACACCACTATCCAGGATTTCTTTAATCTCCTCCTTTTCTAAAGTAGGTGCTGGAATCCCACACTGTTCCATCATTGGTACTTCCAGTGCGCCACCTTCATGATACTTTGTCAAATTTGAAATGTTGAACACAGGGGAAATGTTGAATCCATCTGGCAACTCTACCTCATATGCATTCCCTGAAACGTGCCTCTTCAAAATTTAATAGGGACCAAACTTCTTCATCTTCAATTTGTTATATGTTTCCACTGGAAACCTTTCTTTCCTCAAGTGGACCATCACTTCATCATTAATCTAAAACTCCTTATACCTCCTCTTCTGATCTACCTTAGCCTTATACTGCATATTCATCTTGTTAATATGTTATCTTACCTTCTCATGTATATCCTTGATGTGTTCTACAAAATCTTCGGCTTCAACACTTATTTTATTCTCTTAGTCCATCTTCCTCAATTCTGGAGCTATTCTGGGGCTGCCTCCATACACAATCTGGAATGGTGATCTACCAATGCTTCTATTGATAGAATTATTGTAAGAAAATTCTTCCTGGGGTAAGAGAAAGTCCCATCCCTTGGGTTTATCTCCTACCAAACATCTTAGTAGGTTACCCAGACTCCTATTAACAACCTCTGTCTGCCCATCTATTTGTGGATGGTGTGCAGAACTGAACTTCAACTCTGTCTTCAGCTTCTTCCACAAGGTCCTCCAAAAGTACCCCACAAACTTGGTGTCACGATCTGAAACAATACTCTTTGGCAGACCATGTAGCCTCACCACCTCTTTGAAGAAAAAGTCAGCAATGTGGACTACATCATGGGTCTTTTGACATGGAATGAAATGTGCCATCTTCGAAAACCTATCAACCACCACAAAGACTGAATCATTCCCTCGTTGTGTCCTTGGAAAACCAAGAACAAAGTCCATACTTATATCCTCAAATGGCCTCTCTGGTACAGGTAAGGGCTGATATAAACCTGTATTCTGGATCACTCCTTTAGCCATCTGACATACAATGCAGCTTTGTACAAACTTCTTCACATCCTGTGACAACTAAGGCCAATAATAATGCTCATTGATAATGACAATGGTCTTATCCAAACCAAAATGTCCTGCCATTCCTCCACTATGCTTCTCCTTTATCAGGTTGTCCCTCATGGAACTTCTCGTGATACACAATTGACTTCTCTTAAATAACATGCCATCCTGGATTATGAAATCCAACCACTTTGTCCTGTCCACTGTAATAGGTTCCTTGCGAGCTTTCCAAGCCTCTACGAAATCAAGATCTTCTACATACAGTGTCTTAAGTTCATTGAACCCAACCACTTCAATCTGCATCTTTGTCATCAATGTATGCCTCCTACTTAAGGCATCTGCAACCCTATTTGACTTCCCACTCCTATGTTTCAAAACAAAGGTATAACTCTACAAAAACTCTACCCATTTCATATGCCTCTAATTTAATTTTCCCTAACTATTTAGGTACTGCAAGGCTTGATGATCAAAGATAGAACAAATTCCTTTGGAAAAATAATGTCTCCATTTCTTTAATGCTTGAACTATTGCATAAAATTCCTGATCATATACAAAATACTTTCTCTTGGCATCATTTAACTTTTCACTGAAATAGGCAATGGGCTTACCTTCTTGGCTCAACACTGCTCCAATGGCACAACCACTGGCATCCAAATCCACTTGAAACACCTTGTTGAAATATGAGAGGGCTAGAACAAGTTGCTCTGTCACCTTCACCTTCAATAGTTCAAAACTTTTTGCCGCTCCACTGCTCCACTTGAATTCTTTTATATCCCCTCTCATTGTTTCAATTAAGGTTCCACAAATACTACTGAAGTTTCTAATGAACTTCCTATAAAAACTAGCCAAACCATGGAAAGATCTCACCTCGGTAGCAGTTCTTGGGGTAGGCCATTCCAGAATAGCCTTCACCTTCTTTGGGTCCATCTTGAGACCTTCTGCTAAGACAACAAACCCCAAGTATACTAACTCCCTCTTCACAAAACTGCATTTCTTCAGATTAATCAACAGTTTCTCTTCTCTTAACTTCTCAAAGGCTTTCTGAATATGCATCAGATGCTCATCCAACATTTTACTAAAAATCAAAATATCATCTAAATACGCAATAACAAAACTTTCTAGAAATTATTTCAGTACATCGTTCATAAGCCGCATGAATGTGCTCGATGCATTGGTTAGCCCAAAAGGCATGACTAACCACTCGTACATGCCCTCTTTGGTCTTGAAGGCTGTCTTCCATTCATCTCCCTCTTGAATCTGGATTTGGTGATGTCCACTCTTCAGATCAATCTTTGTGAAGCACTGAGCTCCACTCAAATAGTCCATCAGGTCATCCATCCTTAGCAGGGGAAATATGTACTTGATTGTTATCTTGTTTATGGCTCAGGAATCTGTACACATCCTCCATTCCCCATCCTTCTTTGGTGCTAGTACTGCAAGTACTGCACATGGACTCAAACTCTTCCGTATCAAACCCTTTCTTAACAACTCTATGAGCTGCCTTATTTGGCAAATTGGCTCTAGGAATCAAGTCAATCTGATGACTGATCTTCCTTATTGGTGGTAAACCCTCGGGTACATTATCAGAAACAATATCCTAAAACTCATCCAACATCCTAGAAAATTCTTCTAAAACCTTCTCACTATCCTCCTTACTCACTCTAGGAATCAATGCATAACACACACACTCATGCTTCATACCTTCTAAAAATTTTCTTCCATCTACATAACAAATTCTAGCACTACTGCATACCTTTTCTTCGGTCTCCTTCAGGGGTTTCAACTTGTGATGAACCCCATCCTTTGTCAAGGAATAAGTGTTTGTATGGCCATCATGTATAGCTCACCTATCGAACTGCCATGACCTCCCCAACAACATGTGACATGCATCCATGGGGATGATATGACAGAGTACCTCATCATGGTAGCTCCCAATCTTGAACTTTACTAGGCACTACTCATTGACCAAAACTTTGTGGTCTTTTTGCAACCAGGCAATCTGATATGGATGTGGGTGCCTTTCCCTCTTCAGCTTCAACTTTGTGACCATCTCTTCTAACACTAGATTATCGGTGCTCCCACCATCAATAATGACATCACAACATTTTCCTTCACACTTGCACCTTGTGCGAAACAATTCTTCCTCTATTCTGGTTCCTTTTCCTTAGTCACCAGGGCTCTCCTAATCACTAGGGCTTCTCCCCTTTTGGCATCATCTGAATGTTCAGATTGGGCCTTCTCATATGCATGTGCAACCCTTCCACAACCTTTTGGCCTTTTGTCTGCCCTTCCTTGGTGTTGTGGACATTCATAGGCTCGATGCCCTTCTTCACCACATTGGAAACACGTTCCTTTGAAACCACCTCTTCCAGATCCATGTCCATTTCTCCCTCATCCTCTACCTCTTTGATCTCCACTGTTTTGATCATGAGGGCGGTAGAAGTTCTCATTCCTTTGGCTTCAGCTGGTACCCACATCTTCACTTTTCTTTTCATCATCATTTCGACTTCCTGAAGGTCTTCCACTACCCCTTTTTCTTTGACCTCCTCATCCTTTTTGCTTGCCATCAAATCTTTTGTTCAGCTTCTCTTCCACCTTCAGAGCAAACTGATACACATCCTCAATGGTTGTCATTCTAACTAGGCTTAACTCCTGAATGCTCGGTCGTAACCCATTAAGATATTGGGCTACCTTCTCTTTATTGGCCTCTGTGTGACCCGTTCTAATGACTATCTTGTGAAAATATTCAGTATATTATTTCACAGATCTACTTCCTTACTTCAACCCTTGCAATTTCTTCAACAGATCTAACTCGTAGTCCATTGGTATGAACTGCTTCTTTAGTTTCTCTACCATGTGATCCCATCTGTTGATCTTTCCTTTTCCTCTTCGATTTCTTTCCAACTGGACCTCTTTCCACCAAATACTGGCATGTCCCTTCAGCTTCATTTTTGCAAACTTAACCCGATCTAGGTCCTCTATTTCCTCATACTCAAAATATTCTTCTAGCTCGTTGATCCAGTTGATCAACTCTTTTGGGTTCAGACATCTGGAATAATTGGGGACTTCTGCTCTGGGTCTTTTCTCGATCTTTAAAATGGCCCTTATTAGCTGCATTTGGTCTTGATCAATTGCTTCTTCTTCCTCTTCTACATCTGAAACTTCCTCCTCTCCTTCATCCTCACTTTCCTCCCTTAGGTTTAAACCTCTTCTTAACTACTCTTGTAACGCATCAATCTGTCTCTGGTGGGCTGCCAGTGCATCTCTTCCACTAGCATTTATGCTACCTCGACCACCTTTGGCACCACCATGCCTACTAGGCATCACTCTTGGAGGCATCTTTCTTGACCTCGACCCACAACCACGGTCCTAGTGTGAACTGCCTCATGCTTGGAGATTTGTCCACACGCTCAAGAAAACCTTGCTCTGATACCACTTGATGAGGGTGCAGCCTGAGACTTAAAAAATAACCCAAAAATAAGAGAATAATTTTATTATTTAGAAAATGAACTTCTTACATGTAGAGGATCTTAAATCCCCAAGTTCTATAATACATGCAAGTTACAGAAAGCTACAGAATCACCCTTTCACAATATGTGAGCTTGTCCCCAAAAAGTTGCCCAAAAATTAGAAACCCGCCCATAAATAGAGCTCTTTTTTTAGTTTGGAGACAAAACAACATTCAAATTTGAGTTTAGGTGGTTTGGCACCAAAAATTTACAACATGAAGTTCAAATTTCAAAAGAACATTTGCAATTGTATCTTCTAGAAAGTGCGCCAACTTCCCGGGGCCATAACTTTTTATCCGGGACTCCGATTTGCGAACTGTTTGAACCGTTGGAAAGATCTCAAAGTCAAGAACGTGCTAAAAATTGCTACGCTAATTTTGACAAGTTTGAGGGCCGATCCAGGAACTCTAAGTGCCTCAAATCTAACTCAAAAGATTTTAAGGTTCAAATCTGGGAAACTAAAACTACAATATCTTTCCACCCAAAAATAGAAAATAAAAACTGTAAATTGGGAATTTCATTACGACGAAAACGGTATCCAAAATTTTAAAAATATCAAAAAACCAAGAAACTTGAAATTTAACTATTTTTGGGTGTTGCAAGATTTCCCTTACACCACTGGATGCTCCTGCATCAGATGGTGTTAGTAGTTTACCTCAATCAATAGGAATGGATTTTGATGCTTGGAAATATGGTGTTTAAAGTACCAGTGTAGTGAAAAGTAGTTTGACTGTACTAAGTGTGTGCTTTCTTTAGGTGGAAGTTGTTGTGAAGGAGTTTACTAGATTTCAGGGTGTTCATGGAATATAATAGATTATGTTTGAGTATGGTGTTTGGTTTGTAGGTTGTCCTTGTATTTGAGGAAGCATTTATACTTAAAATTTTATTGGTGTTTACATGGGTAAATGTCGACCTAGTGTTTACACTACATGTGAAGGTTAAATATTGTTTGTGGGAGTATCTAGTCGAGTAGTGTTGTTGATTTGGGTCCCAATCAAGTTTTGATGTGGTCCAAATTCACTTTTATCAGCCAAAAAAGTGTTTTGGTGCTAAGATAATTTGAATTTGCATGTTTTAGGTGCATAGCCAACCTTGGAGAGGGTTTCAAGGTTGAGGATTCTGATCCCACAAAGTTGGTTTACAATTTCTAGGGGATTCTAATTTTTTTCTGAAATCACATATTTTTAGAAAATATAATTATTTAAGCCTTGAAAATTTCCATTTAAATCATTCCAATTGAATAAGGTTTCATCAAACTACCTTATATCAAACCCCCTTGGATAGAACCATGCTAGTTTTAAACCATAAGTATAACAAAGCCTCCTTTACACCTATCAAAATTTTGATGAAAAACCACTTTTGATTTGTCTTTCGGGGGATCAAATGAATTTATTTTTATTTATTTTTAAGTATGTATTCCTTATTAAAAACTTCCTAAAAAAGTATGATTTCAAATAATTTTAATTTAATTATTATATTTATTTTGTATTTTTCTTGTGAATGTAGGTTTTTCATCGAAAATCCAGCTTTGTGTTTTGCTCATGTGGAAGAATAGAAGATTATAAAAAAAAAATTGAAAAATATGAGTGCACTAGATATTGAAGTCTTTGATCCAAAAAAAAAAAAATGAATTTAATAAAAAACTATGAAACCAATTGGAAGCACTAGATATCATAGTTACAAATATAAATTCAAAAAAAATCCTTCATGGAAAAAAAGTTGTGTTATCGGTGAACATCACTCCTTAAAAATAGTGTTTACTGAAAGTAACTAGTTTTCGAAGGAGATGGAAAAATAAGTGCAATATGATTCCAAAAATTTTGAAAAAATATATTTAGAATCTACAAACAAAATGACACAAACCACTAGTTTTCATCATCTTCAAATTCCTCACAGTCGCTATAGGTGCCTACAAGTGAAGATTTAGTTAGAAAAAAATAGTTTAGTGTCTAGTTTGGCCACAAATTGAAAACTAGTATTGTGGGATCATGCAGGACAATACAATTATGAATTTATTGAAGGAGGTTAAGATAGATGTGTAAGATGCGAATGATGCAAAGTGAAAATTTGTAGAGTGCAAATTTGAGTAATGTAGTGTGAGCTTTCATTTGCTAGTTTATTGGATGTAGTAAGCAAAAGGTGGCTACAATTCTTCAATTAGAATATGACGGTGTTAAAGTCATTATGTTGGATTTCTTTTTGCATTGAGATTATTTTCTCTATGTAACATTTCTTCTCTATATTCTTTTCTATTCTAGCAGTGAGCCTTCCTTCTCTAGGAAGTGAGCCCACTGATAGTGAGCCATTTTGTATTCAATATTGATATTAATTATATTGTAAGCTAATCCTCACTTTTTTTTTTCCCTTCTTGGGGTTTCCATGTAAATCTAGTCTTCTCTTGTGTATGGTTTTTAGTTGTTTAAGTTTTTCTTATTGCAATTTCATGCTAATTCATCATTAACAATTTTAAGTGTTAAATGAATGAATGAATGTTAATGAGGATTTTGAAGTTTTAAGGTACAATTGATTCACTCCCCACTGCTTGACTTGGGTGGAATACTTTAAAGTTTCAAAGATTCTATGTTAGATTGAGGTGTTCAAGTGGAAGGATTTCCAAGATTGACCTCTATGGGGTTCTAAGGAGGAGTGTGAATAATTATCACATATTTTGGCTTGTTAAACCCATACTTCCTTCTAGAGGAATGATATTTTTTCTTTGCGTCTTAATCCTAGGGGTTTTTACTCGATTTTTGTTTGGTATCATGAACTAGATAGGAAAAAATATGGATGGGAGGATGTTCCTTGACTAAATTATGTGTGGAATAAGTTTGCATGGCCTAAATTATTTTTTTATTATTTTGGTTATTGACTCATAGAAAGTGTCTCACTTGGGATAATCTTTAGAAGAGGGGATTTCATGGGCCTTCCAATTTGGTTCTATGTGGGTGTAGTGAAGAGTCTTCTTCACATTTTTTACTTTAGTGTAGCTATTCTAAGATTATTTGGCACCATTAGTGAGAGATTTGGAGGCAACCTTGTTTTCATGCTTCATGTTTTGAATTTTGGGAGACCTTTTTCCAAGATTTTTTATCTTCAAGTGGCATCAAGTATAGGACCTTCTTGCATTCTTTAGCAGACCTAGTTTGAGAGGAATTGTAGGGCCTTTAAGGGAGAGGTTCTAGCTTCTCATCAAATTTAATAGTAGGCTCTTTACATGATTCAAGAAAATATCCAAGCTAGGTGTGAGGTGGATATTCCTCTAGAGGCTGGTGAGTTTAGGGTAATACAATGGTTGGATTTAGCTACTAGAGGCTCAAGAAAGTCTTGTTCTAGTGGCAGGAAACCTTCTAGCAAGAAGATTCAACAAGATTGTAAATGGTCACTGCCTCTTATGGGTGTCTTGAAGATTACTATTGATGGTTCTTCAAGAGAAAATCTTGGTTCTGTTAGAGTTGGTTGTGTTGGTAGAGATAATTGAAGATCTTTCAACTTCTTCTTTTCCATTTTTGAAGGCAAAAAAACTATAGTGTAGAAAATTGTATCCCTTTGCATTTTCACACTTTTTTTGTGCTCTCTTAATTAAAATGGACTTAATAGTGCCTTAATTTAGTGTTGAAAAATGTATCAATTTACATTTTAACACTTGTTTGGGACCTCTTAATTAATTTGGACTTAATTATTCCTTAATAATCCATTTTATTCATCGACAAGCCTAATAAATTACATTTTCTGAAGGAGAAACCCAACAATAATTACTTCCAATACATAACAATTTACCTTGAGCAATGTGGGTTACAAGAAGAGGGACCTAGGACCCATTTCCACATGGGTGAATGGGTCTTCCCTAGGCCTTTGAACCTAAATTTAAAATATGTTTTTGGTGGTATATTAAGGTTCCCAAATCCATATTTCAATGTTTTCTTGTAATATTTGAATTTTGTAAATTAAGGATACATATAAATACAAGGTTATTTTAGTAAGTTTCACATAGAAATTTTATGAGATTTCAAGAGAAATTTTACAAGTGAAAATTTGATGGGTATGTGCAGGATCATGATGGGCCAAAAAGTGGCAATATTATGGGTATTTGTAGGGTATGTGGCTGACAAATTTTTTTTACCCAAAATTGATGAAACGAAAAGGGTTTATAGAGGAGATTCTTAGCTTTCCACCAATATAAATTATGCTTTAATTTGAATTTAATAAATAATTATTATTCATTTTCTATTAGAATTACGACTAAAGTCCTAATTGATAGGCTGATTGAAAAACATCTATAACTTTCAAACCATATCACATTTTTTGAATCCGAAATATGTGTCACATTCTATACTTCACATACTATGGGATTACAAAAAGAAAAATTAAATTTCATGAATTTTTTACCATGTTAAGGTGGTCAGACATACGAGTTTTTATATTTTTTAAAAGTTGTAATAAAAAAATCATAATTAATTATTTACTTGGAAACAAATTACAAAAAAATATGCATCACATCCAGACATGAGTCCTCTACTTATGTATAAAATATTTTAAAAAAATATTATCATTTTCTTATGGTTAGGGTGGTCAGACAAACACCTACTTCTTTTTTTTCCCTGAAATTTAAGTACTACTGCACTGAAATTTCAAATTTTCACTAAATAGATTTTATTTATTTTTAAATAAACCTAGTAGTTTAGAAACTACATTTAATTTTCTACAGATTCTATTCTTACATATTTTTGAAATAATATAGATAACTTATTCAAATTTTTACGTCAAGTTGCCTAACACTAATTTTTTCTAATTTTTTTGCCACTTAAGGGCCTGTTTTTTCCATGATGATCCTACACATACCCTAATGATGAAGAGCATTCAAGAATACAATTATCAAAGGTTTATTGCAACATTCAAGATCCAATCATCATATCAAATTCTTCTTGCATCATGCATGTTTTTGGAGCTAACATTGTGATGTAGGTTTCAAGATCATGTTCTAGCATTTAATGCATTATCTCATATATCGAGATCCCCATCCATTGAAGCTAGTTGATGGAAGTAGTAGACCTTCTAAGATCCACATTAAAAAGGTTCATTCAAGGGTTTTTTGATTGGTAACATAGAATTGTTCATTCTCCGTTCCCTCTTTCATCATTTATTTCAATTCAAGGTTTGATTAGCAAAATGGAGTTTGACAAAGGAAAACCCCCATTCATAGAAAAAGAAACAAGTTTTATCTCTTGTGTTTTTGATTGAATATTTAGGTTGAAGAATTATTGAAGACCTTTTGAAGTGTAAGATTTGAAAAGTTGTAAAATTTTCAAAAGTTTTCAAATTTGTTGTCAAATCAAAAAATCTAACCTATAGATCTAATTTCTAACTTTTTGAGACTAAAACCTAGAAAAATATAAAGGTATGGATCAACATCAGAGGATCGTAAAGTATTTATAAAAATCTTTAAAAAAGACTCATTCAGCCATGTGTGAATGATTCCCCGATAGCTTTCGAAAAGTCATATTTGGTGACTAGTAAAAATTATTCTGTACCCTTCTTAGATTTGCAATTATTTTTCTATTTCTACTAATAATGAGTTTGATATTGTTATTTCAAGTTTGAATTGGCATAATTACATTGATTTTCTATTTTTAGTCTTTCTCCCAAAAGTGTTGTTTGAACCTAATCCCTCGTCGTCAAAGCAAAAGGAAATATATAAATTCTCACATTGAGTATATTCACCTAAGGGTAGTTAGTCAGTTCTTGTAGTCAATTCTTTGTGGGGATCTTATTTCGTAATGAAATAAAGGGAAATAGGTTCATCATAACCACCTTGTTATCATTTCATATTGATAGGTAAACCTCATTTTTTGGTGTTTCATTTTGGTGAACCTAACTTTTGAGCATCGTAACATTTTGGTTTTGGAATCCATTTTCAACCCTAGATCTAGGATTTGCATTACTTTGCATTGCATTGATTCGAATCTCAATTAGGGTTATTTTCTTGCATTAGTTTGAATCTCATTTAGGGTTTTAGGTTTTCATTTTTTGCACTCTTTAGAATATAGAAAATTCAAAAATCTCAGTCATTTTTTCATATTGTTTACATAGCATTGCATAATTAGTCATTTACATCAGAAAATTGAATCAGAATTGTATCTCAAGTTAGGTCCTTTTGATTGTCATTTGACATCATTCTGCACTTTCATTTAGATCTAATTTTCTAGAAATTTGAAATTGTAACTACTTGTTTGAAACTATAATCTAAAAGACCATAAAAATCAACTCAAAAATTTGCAAATTAATTTAAAAAACCCTGAAGTGAGACCCATTCAACCATGGGTGAACTAGTCGCTGATCATGGCTTTTTATGCATCTTTTAGCATCAAAACCACTATTTAGTCCTTTTTTATTCTTGCATTCAATTTGTTGTTTTAATTTCCAAAAAAAATATTTTCCAAAATCATTCATATTAAGATTAATTTTTCAAATACAATGCATTGTTTGAATTCAAAATTGCATTTAAATAACATCACTTTCAGGATTTTGTAGAACATAATTAGAATTTTATCTTGTTTTGAATTTTAAAATTAGTTTTGCATACTTGCATTACACTTTACAATCTAGGATATTTTATTTTATTCTACCTATTCTCCATTTTGGGTGCACCTTGGGTTTGTGAAAATTGTAAGAACTTCACAACTTGGTGTCCTATTTCCAATACTATTATGAGATGTAGTTTGAGACTCATGTCATCGTGTGATACATTGATCACTTGTCATGGATCTATGGATTTATATCTCTTTCACTCATAGTGTTGACACTAGTCAACCCACTATGGACCATACCCTTGACGCTTCATTTTTTATGACCTCCTTACAAAAAAATAATGTGACTAATGTTGAATCAAAGGCTACTAATGTCCCTAAAGATAAGCTTAGAAGAATGGATGAAGAGTTAGAGAAATTATAAACTTTTTTCAGTTTTTAATACATCACTGGTAATGTGGTTCTTATCATAGATAACATGAGGAAAATAATTGATAATGAATTGCGAATATAAGTTGTGCATAGCTTAAATCACGTCATTACCAAAAAATTTCCTACAATGACTAGTTGTGCTCAAGCTTTGGGGTATACTCAAAGACAAGGTGGAAATTCAATTCCTCCTTCCACAACCATAACCTCTATTTTGACATATGTTAATCCAACTATTACTACAACCATACAACCTACTAAGAATTTCCACACTACCTCAAATATTTCCACTAGGAATCCCTCTAGCTTTATGCATCCAAAATTCATATCTCCTCACCCATCCCCCCTCACAAATTTACAATTCACTTGTCCTCCAAACAAATATACACTTCCACCATATTCAGCTCCATCTCAAACCACAAACAATGATCCATTCCTTAACCAATTCTTGCAAATTTTTTCATCCCTCCAACAATAAATTGCTACATTAAATCAAAATCAAAATGGATAACCTTCACAATATATCAAAACAAACCCCTTATCCTTGGAGATGTTGAGAACACAAATTCCAAAAGGTACAAAGATTCCTATATTTTAGAAATATCATCAAAAAAGAGATGTTTTAGCCATGTTTTTACATACATAGCCTTATGTAGTGACTTCATTTTTGAGGATAAACACTTTGGTAAACTCTTCCCTAGATCCTTGAAAGACATTGCCTTGGAATGGTTTTTTTCCTTATCAAATAATTCAATATATTTATTTAATGAACTTATTTATTCCTTCATTAATCATTTATAGGTCCACATGGGGCCTATGATGACATGAGCAAATTTAATGAGATGTAAGAAAAAATATGATGAAAAGGTCACCAAATTTATCACTTGTTATGAATTTTTTTATTCGTGAATTAACATTAAGATTCCCAATATTGGCCTTTAATGAATGTTCATTGAGAATTTACAAAATAAACTTCAAGGTAATATTGGGATGATGAAATTTCCCTCCTTCACATAGTTGTGTACTATCCTTCGTGATTACAAAAAATTGGTTGGTAGTCATGAAGTGAAAAAACCCTCTAGCCATCCTAAAAAATATGAATCCATGCCTCAAAATAACTATCAACCATTCAAGAAGGGTATGTGCAGGATCATCATGGATAAAAAAATCCCTTAAGTGGCAAATAAATCAAAAAAATCAGAGTTAGGTAACTTGACGTAAAAATTTGAATAAGCTATCTATATTATTTCAAAAATATGTAAAAATAGGATCTATAGAAAATTGAATGTACTTTCTAAACTACTAGGTTTGTTTTAAAAAGAAAAATCTATTTGGTGAAAATTTGAAATTTTAGTTTAGTAGTACCTAAATTTTAGGGAAAAAATAAGAAGTAGGTGTCTATCTGACCACCCTAACCACAATAAAATGATAATATTTTTTTTATAAGATTTTAGATATAAGTAGAGGGACTCATGTCCTAATGTGATGCATATTTTTTTGTAATTTTTTTCCAAGTAAACAATTAATTATGAATTTTTTATTACAAATTTTAAAAAATATTAAAAACTCATATGTTTGACTACCTTAGCTTGGTCAAAAATTCATGAAATCAATTTTTGCTTTTTTTAATCCTATAGTATGTGAAGCATAGAATCTGGCGCATGTTTTTGGTTCAAAAATTGTGATACCATTTGAAAGCTATAGATGTTTTTCAATCAGTCTATCAATCAGGACTTTAGTCATAATTTGAATAGAAAATGAATAATAATAACTTATTGAATTCAAAGTAAAGCATAATTTATATTGGTGGAAAGTTGATAATCTCCTTTAAAAACCCTTTTCATTTCATTAATTTTTGGTAAAAAAAAGGTCATCAGCCACATACCCATCATATTGCCACTTTTTGGCCCATCATGATCTTGCACATACCCAAAAATAAAATGAGGGATTTTTACAACTTAATCCTCGTCAAAAAACTCAACATTTTTACACCTACGTGGGTGCTATATAGATGACAAATCCATAAACATTTGGGGATAGAAATACAAAAGTTACCCCTCTACCTAATACCCTTTATAACACCATATTGTGGCTCTTAAATAAGAAGTTAATTTCCTTACCCCTTGTTAGAGCTCTAGATCCTACTAATCCTTTACCTCCAAACTATAGAAAAAATGCCTATTACCATTTTCATTGACAAAATGGACATGATATAGAATATTGTAAGCATCTTAAACATAATGTGCAAGACCTCACTGATTCTAATCAAATTCAAATTGGTGGTTTTAATGATCAAGGTAACAAGTTTGTAGCTCCTCCTAACCAAAACATGCAAATATTTACTAATCCTATGCCAAATCATATCATCTCCTTTGTCAAATCTAGTGAAACTAAGAATGATGTGATGAATGTTAACATGGATGATGAAAGAATGAAAGGAAATGGGGTATGTGCAGGATCATGATGGGCCAAAAAGTGGCAATATGATGGCTATTTTTAGGGTATGTGGTTGGTGACTTTTTTCTTACCCAAAATTGATGAAATGAAAATGGTTTTTAAAGGAGATTCTCAGCTTTCCAACAATATAAATTATGCTGTACTTTGAATTTAGTAAATAATTATTATTTATTTTCTACTTGAATTATGAATAAAGTGTTGATTGATAGGCTAATTGAAAAAAATCTATACAGTTCAAACAGTATCAGATTTTTTGAATCCAAAACATGCACCACATTCTATGCTTCACATACTATAGGATTAAAAAAAGAAAAAATGAATTTCATGAAGTTCTGACCAAGTTAAGGTGGTCAGACAGACACATTTTTATATTTTTTAAAAGTTGTAATAAAAAAATCATATTTAATTATTTACTTGGAAAAAAATTTACAAAAATATGTGCATCACATCCGGACATGAGTCCTCTACTTATGTCTAAAATCTTATAAAAAAATATTATCATTTTATTGTGGTTAGGGTGGTCAGACAGACACCTACTTCTTATTTTTTCCATGAAATTAAGTACTACTGCATTGAAATTTCAAATTTTCACCAAATAGATTTTTACAAAATAAAAAATAAACCTAGTAGTTTAGAAACTAAATTCAATTTTCTATAGATTCCATTTTTACATATTTTTGAAATAATATAGATAACTTATTCAAATTTTTACGTCAATTTGCCTAACTCTAATTTTTCTGAATTTTTCGCTACTTAAGGGTCTATTTTTTCCATGATGATCCCACACATACCCAATGAGGAAATTTCTATGGATAAGATAGTTGCAACCATTTAAGCTCAACCTCATAAGGGCCAAACCAAAATTCCCCTTGACATTGACTTCTCACAACATGACAATCTAACATGCACCTGATGGCAATCTTTACATAGCTTGAAGAATCAATGACAAGCCTACTAATGAGATATTAATTGATCCTATTTGTGTAGAGAATGTGATCACTAAAGAATTCTTGTTTGTGCATGAGATTTATCAAGATACTTATGAAAACCTAAATGCATGGATCAAAGCACATAATGGCTATGCTTGCACTACAATATAGGTTTGATAACTCTTCCTTTAAAAGTTGGAATGAAAATATTAATTGTCTCATTCTCCATCATCCTGTCATTAGGCCAATTTCATGTGAATTTAGGCTACCCATGGCTTTTCTCCATAAAATTTATCACGTCAATAGTACATAGATGTTTAAAATTTCTATTTGGTAATGAGATCTTTATGACACACCATAGTGGCTTTAATATTATGTCTTCCCATGGGAATTTCTCATCAAATTTATTTTGGGCCAAACCTATGGAACTTATTAGACCTCATGAGGACTTCTTTTTCAAATCCTATCAAAATTTTAAGCTAAACCACATACCAAAATTATCCCTTTGTAATATGCCTCAACCCACGATTGAGCCTCCTATCCTTCATGCGAAAATGATTGAACCATATTCTATTCCAAGTAACAAATACAAAACTATGACCAATCCTTCACCCATTTCCTATAAGAGAACACGAGATAATCGAATAAGTCTCATTGTGCCTCCTAAATCAAACAAGTTTATAAACCTAAAGAGAAAGTGTTTGAACAACCTCCCATGGTTCCTTCTATTCCTCCCTTAAGGGAAAAAAATAAACCTATGACTGATAAACTCACTCCTACATATAATCACAACTTTAAAACTAAACAAAAAAAACAAACATGCTAGAGAGCATATATGTAGATGTCATTCTATTGCTAATTTGTTACAAGAAAAAGAAGAGGAAAACATATAAAATCAGTATCCAAACTTACCTCAAGAAATGAATGATGATTCTCCACCTTTTCTTAAATAAGAAAACCTTATATCTTGAACACAACAAGAATAAGCACCTTCTATGGATATTATCATTGAACCTTTTGTTATGATAAATTTGGATGATGATAATGAAATTGAAAAAATTTATGAGGAAGTACATAAAGGGTTAAATTTATTCTTTTTCTCTTCCATGACCTTAAATGATAACAACTGTGATGATCCTCCTTCAAAGATTGATTCACCACATGTTGAGCTTGGTGATTGTCCTAGTTTGGCACTTGTTGTTGTCCCTTTGGCTAGTTGTATGCATTTCACATATGATGAACAAGATTTGGATGTAGACAACCTGCTATAGGTTGACTCACATGTTCCTTAATTGTCTTTTATTCCTTTTATTTTTATGTTCTCTGTGTTATTTCATGTGTGTAATGTGATCTTCATATTGTTTTGTTTGGCATGTCTTTATGTTCATTCCTCTATTTGTATCTACATTATTCTATATTTTGTAAACCTTTATGTTTTATTTTATCTTGTTTTTTCCTTTGGGGGATGACAAAAGGAATCAAGACATTTAGGTCTCTTCCAAGTTCACCTAAAATATGTTTCGTTGTTTTTTCTCTCTATGTCTTTCTTTCAGTTCCATGAGTTATTTGGTGAATGATGACATTTTCGAGCTCTATAATATCATTGTAGGAAAGAAATATGTGTATCCCAAATCCATGGATCCTTTGTGTTATTTTTGGATTTTATTTGGGGGCAACCACTTTTCATGATGTATCTTCATTTTGAAACATATGCTTGACATAGGGATTTCCAAGTAAGCTCTCATGTCTTTATTGTTTATCATTTGCTACTTTAGCATAATTTCTCACAACATGGTGTTTATAAATTTCTTTAAATTGGGGGCCTACATTGGCATTATCATTTTGAATTTTTTGACTATACCTTATGTTTTATAGTGTGGTCTTCTTGCTTCATGTGATGTGTCTTCTACTTGGTGGTGTCATTCGGTTTGATTTCCAACAAGAGTGTCACCTTTCTTTGCATACAAAATTCCTCTTAGTGGTGATGCTACACGTTGTATTCACTAAGTTGTGAATCTATTATCCTAGACTTTTCCTCTCTTGGAGATATTAGGCACGATGTTCTAAGGGGACCTTACATGAACTAAGCAAAACCCATTTGAATATGTCTTATCCTATTTTGATTTTTTTTATGTGTTGAGGATAACACAACTTTCTAACCTTGTGAAGCTTGAAGTTACAACCCTTTTTCAAGGCCACCAAGGATAAAAAACCTTGCTTGCTAGAAGAGCCATTTTTGTTCATAAGTGTTTAGCGTACCACAACTTGGTAAGTCTTATGAAGCTCAAAGTTCATATTGTGTGGTGCCTTAATAAATTTACTGTAGGTAGAACTTTTATATGGTTATGGGAGCCTAATAAGATTCTTTTGTTTTCCACTTTTGGGGGATCACATAGTGGACAGTTGATTTCACTAGCCCATGTGAGCATGCATTGTTGTTCGCATAATGGACAACAAGTTCCACTTGTAAACATTTTTGGATAAAAACTTAAGGCTTGATCCACATCGAGTTGGAAAAATAGTCAAGGATTGATCCACCCCTTTTTCTTTTTCTTTTTTTCTTTAGTATTTGACATTGTATAATTGAGTATCTTGTTATTGATGCATATAAATCTTTAGGCATGTGTCCCCTTGTGCCTTTGTTGGTTTTTCCATGAGATCTTAGATCTTGGGGGCTTGATCATCCTCCTTTCCCTTTTTCATCTTATCCTTCCAATTATTTTATAATTAGACCTCTCTTGATTGTCTACTTTCGTGTGAGTTTCATATAGGGTCATCCTATAACTAAAGTGGGGCTAAATTTAGTGTAAAAAATGTATCGCTTTATATGTTCACACTTTGTTTGGGACCTCATTATTAAAATGGACTTAATAATTCCTTAACTTTGTGTTAAAAAATGTATCCCTTTATATTTTAACACTTTTTTTTTCTCTCTTAATTAAATTAGACTTAATTATGCCTTAAAATCCCTTTGATTCATCTACAAACTTAATAAATTATATTTTCTAAAGGGGAAACCCAATGATAGTTAATGCCAATACATAACTTAACTGTAGATTTTTGGCACTCAAGGACTCTCTAACTCTTCCAGGGGTTTTCACCTAAAAGGAGAAAGTAGGGCCAAAAATGCTAATGGGTTCATTCAAATTATGCAATGTATGATGTTGTTTAAGCTAAATGAAGTGAACTAAATACAATTGAGTGATATAAATGACTAAATTTGAATGCAAAACTAAAGATTTAAGCTATGCTAGAAAACATAATGTAATATGCAAAGAATGACATATGAATGAATAAATGCAAGATAGAAAGACATAAGCTGAACTAGTGTGCACCTAGAGGTCTAAAGGAGAGTCTGAAATATTTGGAATGTTGTTTGGAATCATAGAAAATCAATAGTGGGAATCATTCAACCGGGGTGGTGAATTAGTCCTACTTTTGGTGAAAACTATCAGGAACCAGTTTTTGACTATCAGGAACCATTTTTTGACTATCGAGAATGAGAATATGAAAAAACCTAGATTTTCAGCCTTAACGTGAGACTCATTCGCCACTAGTGGTGAATCCGTCCTCTCCCAAAATTATAAGAAATCAGGGTTCAACTCTGCAACACCAGATCCAAAAATGTCTTCTTGTCAGGTTTCTTAAGTCAATTCTATAGGAAACAAATAGAATACCTTCTCCAAGCTTGAAATATGGTTGATTTGACTTGAAGCACCTAGTTGACTTGTTGACCACTCTTCAACACCTAAATACTTTGTTAAATCTACACACAAAAGTCTACAAACACATAATCAAGAGGGGGAAAATGATTGAGGGTTAGCTAATAGAGGTTTTCCTTGGTCAAACCTCACTTTGTAATCAAATCCTTAATGAAATAATGAAATAAAAGACAATGATAAAAAAAATAACATGAAAATGCTATCAACTTACCAAGCCCTTGATGAAAATCTAAAGATATGCAAATGGATTCTCTTGAGTGCTTGATTTATGCTTGATTTGATGTTGTAAAGTGCTTGAATACTTGAATGTGATTTGTGATTGTAGGAGATTGAATACATGAATAAATGCATATTGAAATGGATGTAAAAAAAAATTATTTATACATTCTTTTGCCTTAGTAATCTATTAATACCCGAACTGTTGATTTTAGCTCTCTAGGACTTCTTTATCTCTTCTAGGGTTTTTCACCTAAAAGGAGAGAGGTAGGGCCAAAAATGCAAACTAGTTCATTGAAATAATGTTATGTGCAATTTTTTCTAAACTAAATGAAGTAAACTAAATGCAATTGAGTTATTTAAATGAATGAATATGAATTCAAAACTAAGATTTGAACTATGTTTGAAAACACACACAGATATGCTATCAATGAACTAAATGAAGAAATGATGCATAACAGAAAGAAATGAGATGAACCAAAGTGCAGCTAGGAAATGTTTGATGAATATGGAATGTTGTGGATGTTGATTGAAATCACTGAATTTTCATAGTGGGACTCTTTGGCCTAGGATGGCGAATTAGTCCTCCTACTAGTGAAAAAGTGTCAAAAATTGGTTTCTGACTATCGGGATCTAGAATCTAACAAAATTTAGATTTTTTAGTCCTAAGGTGGGACTCATTCGCCACTAGTGGTGAATCAATCCTCCAAAAAAATTGAAAAAATTAGGAGAAAATTTTGCAACACCAGATCTAAAAATCTCTTATTGTCGGGTTGTCAAAGTCAATTTTGTAGGAAACGAAAAAAAAACCTTCTCTAAGCTTGAAATATGAATGGGTTGACTTGACGTACCTAGTTGACTTGTTTACCAATCTTCAACACCAAAAATCTTGTTAAATTTGCACACCTAGATCTACAAACGCACATGCAATAGGGGAAAATGATTGAGGGTTAGCAAATAGGGCTTTCCCTTGGTCAAACCCCACTTTTGGTAATCAAACCATTAATGAAACAATGAAATAAAAGAGAATGATAAACTAATAACACGCAATAGCTATCAATTTACCAAACCCTTGATAATGCAAATCTGAAGTAATGTCAATGGATGCTTCAAAGTACTTGAATATTGCTTGAATTGATTATATAAAATTCTTGAATGCTTGAAATGTGAGATGAAATGCTTGAATGAGTAAGGAGATGTAAAATGAGGAAAAAATCACATATTTATACACACTTGTGCCTTAGTTAATTATTGATACCTCATCAATAGGAAACAACAAGTGTTTTTGAATAAAAACCTGAAAGGAAATTTTTAAAAAATTGAATTTGGAGCCAAGGGGGACTCATTCGCTACCCATGATGAATGTGTCCCACCTAGGACCTAAATATATGTGTTGGGATTTAGGTTGTATTTAATGTTGTTTTTCAGGTTAACATTCAAAAGTATAATTAATTAAAGCATATGAGGGCATAAAGGTGTCAAATAAAGCATGGGAAAGGGATAAATAGTGAAGATGTGCCAAGAAAAGGCATGAAATCTTGTTACAATACTTCACAACACTTCAATATAGGACTTACTAATGAATAAAAAAGTGATTTTTTAGGTGAATTACAATAAATAATCTAGAAGAATGTAGAAATGTCTTACAATAGTTCACAACACCTTCACAAGATGACATTATCTTAATTTTAGTACCTAAATATGCATGTTCAAGCTATGTCACAACATAAAATCAAAGCAAAATAGATCAAAAATTATGAAACAAGACCTTAAAGGCCATGAAAATGACAAGGGACCATTTTTCTATGGCACATTTAGCCCCCACTTTAGTGAGAGGATGAGCCTACTTCAAACTCACACTAAAGTAGCCATGAACATTGAGAGGAGGGTTCAAATGGACTAATGTTAGCAAGATGGAATGACAACGATCAAGAGAGATGATCAACTCCCCGAGATGATGATCCCATGGAAAACTAAGAATAAGAACAAAGGAACACACAAGTGTTGAAATGAAATAATTAAATGAAGCTTTGATCATCAATCCAACTAGTTGTGGATTAGAACTAGGCTAATTGTTTGAAAAAGAGAATGTGTACTCACTCTGGGGTGACATAACACATAACAGTCTATTGCATGAGAAGGCCCAAATATACTTACTCTGGGGCCATGGAACTTCTAGTCATCCACAAGGTGAGAAAGCCCAAAAGGTAAGATACATACGCTAGTTGGTATGCACTCACAAATGCAAAGCTGGCTATAGGGAAAAGTCATGTTGCTAGGTGGGCTTCCCACTCAACCATATTAAAGTTACACCCACTAATAACTTTAACAAGGCACCACAAGAAAAAATTTCCTAAACAAAAAGAAAGGTACCACAAGCATGCAAGTTGTGTTATACAAGGTGGCACAAGATGCAAAAATGTAAACATGTAAAGTGGACATGTGTAGGATCATCATGGAAAAAAATGGGCCCTTAAGTGGCAAAAAATTTAGAAAATCAGAGTTAGGAAACTTGATGTAAAAAATTGAATAAGTTATCTATATTATTTCAAAAATGTGTAAGAATAGAATCTGTAGAAAATTGAATGTAGTTTCTAAACAACTATGTTTTTTTTTTGTTTTTTTTTAAATCTATATGGTGAAAATTTGAAATTTCAATGTAGCAGTACTTAAATTTTAGGGAAAAAATAAGTAGGTGTTTGTGTGACCACCCTAACCACAATAAAATGATATTTTTTCTTATAAAATTTTAGATATAGGTAGAGGACTCATGTCTCGATGTGATGCATATTTTTTTTTAATTCTTTTCTAAGTAAATAATTAATTATGAATTTCTTATTACAACTTTTAAAAATATAAAAACTCGTATGTCTAACCACCATAACTTGGTCAGAACTTGATGAAATTCATTTTTTCTTTTTTTAGTGCTATAGTATGTTAAGCATAGAATGTGATGCTTGTTTTGGATTCAAAAAATGTTATATAGTTTGAAAGCTATATATGTTTTTCAATCAACCTATCAATTAGGACTTTAGTCATAATTCAAATAGAAAATAAATAATAATAATTTATTAAATTCAAAATAAAGTGTAATTTATATTGGTGGGAAGTTATGCATCTCCTTTAAAAACCCTTTTCATTTCATCAATTTTGAGTAAAAAAATGTCTTCAGCCACATACCCTATATATACCCATCATATTGCCACTTTTTGGCCCATCATTATCATGCACATAACCAAGTGTAAAATGTTCAAAGGAGTCTTGTTCAGTTCATGCAAGGTCAGTCACTTAGTGAATATTGTGTCTAATGTCTCCAAGAGAGGACCAATCAAAGAATAGTATATTCACAACTTAGGGGATGCAGTGTGTCACATCAAGCCACCAAGAGGAATGTAATATTCTAAGATAGATCACACTTATGAAGGAAATTGCACCCAATGTCATCCAGAAAGTGACAAATGCATCATATAAATGACAAAGCTACACTAGGAACCAAGAATGTAAATGAATTATGGTAATGTATGCCACCCACTATAAAGGAATTGCTACACATCATTCTATGAGAAATTACTTTAAAGTAGAGAAGAAAAGATAAAGAAAACAAGACATGAGAGCCAACTTGGAAATCCCTATGCCAAATCATATGTTTTGAAGTTAGGCCGCATCATGTCAAGGAAATTGAAAAAAAAAAGAGAGGGATTTTTCCCTAGAAAAGAAATCAAACCAAACACATAAGGGATATATGGATTTGAGGTCAGTATGTTCGTTGTTGCAATGTGTTTCTAAAAGAGCTCGAAACTGTCATCATTCCCCAAAGCAAATAGAATTTGAAGAATGACACAAAGAGAGAAAAAACAAAGGAAAATGAAATTTCGTTTTGGGTAGACATGCAAGAGACATTGTGGTCTCAACGCTTTGTATCATCCAAAAAAGAAAAACACAAGCGAAATGAAAGAAAACGAAAAAAGGAGAAAGAAAATGAAAAATATTTTGGGTCAACATGAAGGAGACATTATGGTCTCGATGCCTTGAGTCATCTCCAAAATGAAAACACAAAACAAAAGAAAAAAAGACAAGGACCTTTTGGGTCAACATGGAAGAGACATAGGGCATCTGTACACTTTGAGTCATCCCTAGAAGGAGAACACAAGATGAAAGTGAAAAAGACAAGGACCTTTTGGGTCAACATGGAAGAGACATAGGGAATCTCTACATGCTTTGTGTCATCCACAAAATGAGAACACAAAACAAAAGCAAAAAAGACAATGCATGATGAATAGAAGAATAGAGGCATGAATAGAAGAAGTGTATGAAGAGAGGAAACATAAAATGCACAATACGCAGGAACACGATACACACATGAAAGGAAAACAAAAGAGAAAAAAATAAAAAAGAGAAAATAAAAAAGGCTAGTTAGGCAAATTTAGGTCAACCATCTAACAAGTCATTTTCCTCCAAATCATGTTCAGTGTAATGTGAGGAAGGTTGACTATCCAAAGGAAGAATTGCAAGTGTCGAACTAGGAGTCGTACCATGTTCTTCACTTTGTAGAGAGGATTTATCTTTTAAGCTCATTATAGATGAAAATAGAGAATTTAAATGATTATGTACTTCTTCATCTATTTTTTCTATCATCGCATCATCAACAACATCATCAAGATTAATGACAATGGGAGGACGAAGGGTGATTTCTAAGGATGGATGTATCAAAAGTTGAGGTTGTTGAATTTGTTCATTTTGTTGTGATTATTGCATTGGAATGTCTTGTGGTAGGTTAGGAGAAGGAGGGTGGTCATGTATTACTTCTTTCAAATGTATAGGTTGATTGTTTTTATTTTATTCCATGTGAGACTGACGAGCAAGGAGACAACACTGACACCTATGTTCCCTAGCATTGTAGTTTTGTTTAATTTTGTTTTGGATTTATTGAGGTGTAAGAGTGGATTGAGGCATCATAGGGTCTTCGACTTTCAAAGAGGGAATAACATAAGAAACTAAAGTGAATAGATCAACCACTTTCTCTTTTTCTTTATACCATTTTTGAATATGAGGAGGCATGACATGAGTTGGTTCATTTTCACTTGGTCATTTAAATGATAGCAGGGAAGTGTCTAGGGGTGGTTGTTCATTAGGTTGTATGGTTTGCTCAATTTCGGATTTAGGTTGAAGCATGGTTTCATCTATAATAGGAGGTGTGGAAATAGATGGGGATGCATTATGAAGAGACAATCGGCTATCTTTCTGGCTTTTAATTTTTGGTAGGTTATGAAAAAGAAGTCCTTTCGAGGTGTGATGGGTTCCATAGGTTCAGGCCAAAAGGATTCTAATGAAAAGTTACCTTTAGATGATAAGTGACTAAAGCCACTATGGTGCATGGTCAATATCTCATTACCATGTGGAAGCTTCAAACACTTCTGAACAACTAATGGGGCTGTTGTCATTGAGTGAATCCAAGGGTGGCCTAGCCTCAAACAAAATTGGTTGAATTGTCGAATAATTGAAATTCTTACCTCCAAAAATATTTAGGTCCAATCTATAAGGGGAGTGTGAACCATGGTTCCCAACCTTCAAAAACATGAGAAACAATCAATATGTTAGAACAAATGCATGGTTAGAAACATGATTCCTCAAGAAATTCATTTGAAAGTAAAAGAAGAGGAATGAAGTTAAGAACACAACAAATTTGAAGCAAGAATATCAAATCCTATTCTAAAACCATGCAAAATATTATTCTTTTGAGGGAGTTGGTTCCAATTTCATGTGAAAATTGGCCCTTTCCAAACTCCAATGGTGTGATGAAGATTCTTGATGAAGGATTGATGCTTGTAGTGATGACTTCAATGGAGCTCCATGTTGAAAATCTGCAAAAAGCCTAACTATGCTTGGATAAAATTAATGATAAGTTGGTATGGATTTGAGTATAATAACTTTATATGAATTGTGGATGGATCAAATGGAGGATTATCTCTTCATTTATAAATGAGATTGATTAGAGGAGAGGCAAAAGGGATGAACGTGGGACTAATATTCAACAAATGAGAAGAATCCACATGTCATCATGTGAATGGTTGAGGAATGAGGACATTTTGAAGAATGTGCAAAGAGGGGGAGATTCAAATTCAAAATATGGCTTGAAGGATGAGTTGAAAGGTGGAGCAAATGCACATGGCTCAAGAAAAGGATGTGTAAGAGATTTTAAATGCTTTGTTGGAAGGGACAAGTCCTTTTGGGAGGAGATTTCAAATTTGAGGAATATTCCATCTTTGATGCCTTTTTTGAATGAAAATAAATGATTTATAAATCAATTAAATTGATTTTCATGTGAAAGTTGCAAAAACTAGAGGATTTTATGGATTAAGACTAAGATTAATCAAGATTTGATTAATTTAAAGGAGATAGCTGATTTGACCATTTTGACTTAGATTTTAGGATTTAAATAAGTCAAAATGAGAAGAAAATGATTTAGAATTAGTTAAATTAATACTTTTGATTTATTTAACCCAAGGGGGTGATGTTAGATTAAATTAGATAAATGTTTGATTTATTTAATTTAATTAGATGAACTTTAGAGATTTAATCAAATAATATGGATTATTTAATTAAATAAAGATAGGAAGATGAAATGACCTAGCTAATTACACAGAGACAATGATTTAATTAAATCAAAGGATTTAATTAAAAGGGGAATTATGATGACTTTAATCAAATAAGGATATTTGATTAAATGGTTAGATAGAGGGATAATTGAGGATGAAGTGATGTTAGTAGATCAAGATCAAGTGTGATATCAATTTGTATATTTTTCGTGTCTACATTTTGCCCCTCTTTGAAGTGATGCACTTGTTGCGTTGGTTCAAAGAATAACCTTGCCATGATCAAAAGTCAAAATTTATCTATTTTTTTCACATGCCCCACTATTGCCCCAGCGAGAACAATTATGCTGGAATACTGCCCCCTCGAGAGATCGAGTGGAAAGGTTTGATTTGAGGGTTGATCTCTCAACAAAGAGCTTCAATATCAGTTCAACTCAAAAGTTTGATGTAGACAATCATTAGCCATGGCTAGCCTCATGCCTATTTTGATATTTTACACCCACTTGATCCTGATTTGTACCATGACAATTACATTTTTGATGATATAAATGAGATGATTATGATGTTTATATGTAATGGATGATATGATGATGCATGAATGATATGGATGCACATGATATGATATGATGATGGATGGATGATTATGAAAATAGATAAAAAATGTATGGTTTATGAGATGTTTAGAAAAAATAATCTATATTATGCAATGATGGGGATGAATGCATGTGGTATGATTAATGCTTTCTATATGATATGATATTCACTATGTAGTATGTTGAAGGTTTGTGGATGCAAGATATATGCAATGGTGATGATTTATGATTAAATATCATGGTACCATGTTAGTATGAAAAGAAAGAGATAGAAGAAAATAAGAGATTACAACAAGATGAGATGATGATGATGATGATTGGGCATGTGCAGGATCATCATGGAAAAAACAAGCCCTTAAGTGGCAAAAAATTTAGAGAAATTAGAGTTAGCCAACTTGACATAAAAATTTGAATAAGTTATCTATATTATTTCAAAAATGTGTAAGAATAGAATCTATAGAAAATTGAATGTAGTTTCTAAACTATTAGGTTTATTTTTTTTAAAAGAATATCTATTTGGTGAAAATTTGAAATTTCAATGCAGTAGTACTTAAATTTCAGGGAAAAAATAAGAAGTAGGTGTCTGTCTGACCACCCTAACCACAATAAAATGATAATATTTTTTTATAAGATTTTAGACATAGGTAGTGGAATCATGTCCCGATGTGATGCATATTTTTGTAATTTTTTTCCAAGTAAATAATTAATTATGAATTTTTATTACAAATTTTAAAAAATATAAAAACTTATGTCGACCACCTTAACTTGGTCAAAACTTCATGAAATTCATTTTTTCTTTTTTTAATCCTATAGTATGCAAAACATAGAATGTGATACATGTTTTGGATTCAAAAATGTGATACCATTTGAAAGCTATAGATGTTTTTCAATCAGCCTATCAATCAGGAATTTAGTCATAATTCAAATAGAAAATAAATAATAATTATTTATTAAATTCAAAATAAAGCATAATTTATATTGGTGGAAAGCTGAGAATGTCCTTTAAAAACCCTTTTCATTTCATCAATTTTGGGTAAAAAAGAAGTTGTTAGCCACATACCCTTTATATACCCATCATATTGCCACTTTTTGGCCCATCATGATCCTGCACATACCCGATTACTTGCCGAGGAGTTGGGATTTTCAAAGGGAAAATTACCTTATGTTTGATATAACACGTAGGCATGATGCATCAGGGTATAAAGAACCAGTATGGTGTTGTACCTAGTGCGATGGAATTTGACTCAAAAAATATATAGGAGTATTCTTGTTCACATTTGACATATGGAAACCTTGCTAGGACGTACCTAAAAATTCAAGTATTCACCAAGTTATATTACAAGAACGTCCAACAAGCACAACAGATAAAAAGATAATGATCATTGCCCCATTCCTATTTTTCTAAATCCCTTCATTGGGGACATCATTGAGAGGTCATTGGAATGAGCGCAATAAGATAAATCAAAAGAAAAGATCATGTAAACAAACAATTCAATGTTCTTCATGCCTTTAGCCAAAGGGATTTGTCTTGATAGGATAAGAATCCAAGGTTATATCCAAAATGATGCCCATTATTGGAATGATATATCCTAGGACATGCATTGTATAGGACGATGATGGGTTGATTGTTGTTTGATAAGCTATTGATATAAGTTTCATTGGCATATTTGAAAATGATTAGGATTTTGATTTTGCATTTAAAAGTTGTTATTTTGATTTTGATTTTACATTTGAAGTTTGCTTTTGCCAATTGTTGTGGTTGTTTCTGTTTGTTTTTCCAAAGGATGAGTGTTATGACTGATTTATTATGGATGATTCATTATTTTGGGTGAAAGAAAAATGGGATGGATGGATTTTTTCAAATATTTGAATGTTTTTGACGTTTTGCAATGTTTTGAGGCAGTTTTTGGTATTTTTGAGATCTTGCAAATGTTTTGATTTTTGATTTTTTGAATGTTTTTGGATTTACTGAGATTTTGACCAAGAGACTAACCTAAAGACCTATCCTAGGGGTCTCAGGGGCTGATCAATAGATTATCCTTTCCTATGTTAGACATGCAGAGACCACATAGTTCGACAAGATGACTTTATTTTTTGACTTTTTGACTAATTTTTTGACCTATTTTTGGGATTTTGATATGTTTTGAATGTTTTTTGGATTTTGTGCTTTTTTGAATGTTTTTTGGATTTTGATGTCTCAGGGGTTGATCAAATATTAGCCTTTCCTACATTTAAGCTCAAAGACGACATAGTTTGGATACCATGTTTTTGATGTTTTTCTGACTTTTTGTGTGTTTCTAGATTTTGATTTTTTCCTGATGTTTTTTGAATTTTCGCATGATTTTGATGATTTGGATATGGATATGTGTGATGGTATCAATGTTTTGTTTAGGATTTTTTTGAAAACCCAGCTAGGGTTGATTGATCAGATCGATGAATTGACTATGATAACATTGTTGAGGATACACAACAACACAAGGTTAGTGTTAAGCCACAAGGATTGGGATGGATATCCCAAGATGATGAGGGATTGATGATGATAGGATTGTTGAGGATACACAACAATGCAAGGATAGTGTTAAGAAACACAAGGATATCCTGAGATGATGGATTTGATTGATCATTGTTGATGAAGCTTGATTTGTAACAAAAGTTGTTCAAATGATTTGACGTGATGTTTGAAGTGTCAATTAGATGTGACTGATAGTGATTGTTTGGATTGATGTTTGATGAAAGATGAAGCTTGATAAGGAAAATTTTCTTGTCAAAATATGCCATAGGCTAGTGAATTGGATTTTTTCTCACAAGTGGTGGACCAATTTGATTTCACATTTTCTAATGTTCAGATCACCACATAAGTTGTAGGATATATATCCAAATTTATTCTTGAAGCAAGATGTAAATATCTTCCCCCAATGTCTAGCAATGTATGGAATACCATGGGTGGATGCTTGGATAGGTGTATGGATGGAGGGATATGAATTATCTTGTGATAAGATAAGGTGTTAAAACAAAGAATGCTCATTTGGATAATGCTTCATGGATCAGATAATGCTAGGTAGGATAGAATCCATGAAAATGACCCATCTCAAGATGTCTATCATAGGCAAGTGTAAAGTGTACACCAAACTTTGTCAAGATCAAGATAATTTGGACTGTGGATGCAGATGGATTGGATAAATGGTTCATGGATGAAATGGATTTACTATGGATGAGATGGATGGAATGCTAGATTTATTATGGATGGGATAAGATGCTTTCACCTTAATTAGCGCACGTAGATGCTCGATTGTACACATGATGCTTGTTTGCTAGGTTTTCATCATGGTTTTTCCCAAAGTGGCACCATAGTGGTTTTCACTAGAGGACAATTTTTATCTTTATTGTTCTCATATTATTTTTATTTTTTTGTGGATTTTTATATTTTTTGATTTTTTTGGTTTTCCCTCAAATATTTTAAGCTCATGTTGAACCACATGGTGGTGTCAATGTAGATGCTTCTATCATAATGTTCCATCGATATCCTTCTTGAAGAAGTTTCTTCGCTAAGATACGTGCACTTGAATGCAACTTTTGAAATTTTTGATCTACTTTATTGATATCGGGGTTAACTTTGTCCTTGTGCACACATCGCGATCTAGTTCCTTATGATGAATGGTTGATGCCAACACATGGTCAATGTGAGAATTTGATATTATGCATGGAGGCATGGATGAAGTGTGTTTAGGGATAAGAGATGGATTGGTTGATAGTTTGAAACTTTTGACTCTCCAAACTTAAGAAGATGAGCAATGATGGGTGGATATGAAAGTGTGCATGGAATTAGGACCAAATGATTGATACACTTTGTAGGTTATTTGAGAAGCCTACTTTTCTTTTATGGACATCTTTGATGGATAATTTTCCCTTTTCTATTTTTCCCCATAGTTTCTTTGACTAATGAATTTTGACAGGGATAATCTTTCTTTGTATTCTTTGGTATCCATGTGTATTTGATTTGTCCATTGTGCTCCTTGGATTCTTTATCTTTGATAACATTCTTTGTGCTTTGATTCAAAATTTTCTTCTGATGTTGGTCCCAATTCGTGGATGGGGTGATGGATGGATGAAGATTTGTGACGTGGTTGGTTGTAGTATTGACATCAGTTTCATCATAAGGATTCTTCACACTCCCTATGTTGATGTTTTCTGAGACATAGTTGCCCACAGTATGGTGTTAGTGGCACCTTTGTTCCTTGATTTTTCTTGTTTTGATATGTCTTGTTCGGTAAGTATGCTTTGATGGATGACCATTGTAGATGATGTTATTTCAATTTGTTGTTCTACTAACTCTAAAATGTCTTGTTCTATCTAACCTGTTTCTTTGAGTGGGTAATGTTGGATATCTTCATAAATGATGTCCTCAGTCTAAATTTGGGATATATCTTATTTTGATGTTAATAAATCTATTTGACTTTAGGAATCAATAACCTACTCTTTTGTGTAATAATATCAAGAGTAAAGGAATCTTGTTGTAAATGAAGATCATATACATGTCCATCAACATAAAGCATCTCATGGGTAGATGGAGGAGTATGTGCTATGTGGATATGATCATCTTGTATAGATAGGAGAGTATCCATTAGATTATTATAGTAACTTGGGAATACAAATTCTTGATCTTGAATGATTTCAGAATTACTTTCGACATGATTTTGATCAAGTTCTTGATATGGGCCAATTTCAAAGGATGGATTGCTTACAAAGGGTTCTCGGATATCTTCATTAGGCATAGGAAGTGGCTTAATATCCTCTTGATATTTGAGTGAATTTGGATCAAATGTTGAATTGAAGATTCCTTCAATATCGACAATCATGAGGTTGAAGGATGCCAATATGTCTCAGAAAGGACCATTGCTGGACTTTGGTGAGAGATGTTGATCATGCTTTAGAATAAATTTTTGAGATATGTCCTCTAACTCATTAGGTGATGTAGAGATATTTTCAACCTGATCATTGGTCGATGGATTGTTGATTATAGGATCAAATAATGTTAACACTCCTTGAAATAGATCATTGTTGGATATTGTTGAAGGATTCTAATGATGATAAAAAAACTAACTCTTGATGTATGTTGATTTGATCTTCAGATGAGGTAGAAACATCTTCCATGTGTTAGCTGATGGACAGGTCTTGATCATGTGATCATTGACTTGGATCAATACATGGAGTCGATAACATTTTGTTGGGATTTTGAATAACATTTTCTTGTTAGGCTTGGTATTGGGCTTGCGCTTGAGTCTAGGCTTGTGCTTGTTGGGCTTGTAGTGTGGCTTGCACAACTTAAGCAGCTTGTGCAACTTGTGCAGCTTACTGAGTAGCTAGTTGTGGAGCTTATCAATTTGAGTTTTGTTGGAGTGCCTTATGTTAAGCAGCCTACAGAGTGGCTTGCAACACAATGTTGTATTGGTTTGATGTGTTTGGTTTGGGTGGTGGTGGTGGCAGAGGTGGTTTTGGAATAGTGCTTGTTGTGGTGATAAGAGGTACCATCATATCAATGATTGGGATTTGAGTGGTAGATGGTTTGATTGATATGGTTGGTCCTTGCGAGACCAAATTTTGAGGGATGATAGATGATGTGTTGGTTTCTTGTGATATGGGGATGGTTTCCATCTATTGTTGTGATATCAATGGTAAGGGGGGATGATTTGGTATGATTCCTTGATTGATAGTTGGGGGGATTTTTCGGATGAGCTGTGGTAGCAAAGGTAGCCCCAAACCAAGAGGTGATACAAATGTTAATGGAAAGGGTGGGAGTGGTGGGAGAGTGAGTGGCATGCTCCCTTAGGGAAATGATGATGTTTGATAAAATATTCCCCCTAGTCTAAATAGGTCACCTTCTCCTTGTGAGGTCATGGGGAGAGAGGTTTGCGGTGTTGCATTAAATGATGATGATTATGGGTCATTATGAAATTTGAGGGAGACATATGGGTGTGATGGATTTTGAACAACATTCGTGTGATTTGCAAACATATCTATCCAAAAGTTTACCAATTGTGGATTTGAAATGTTCATGTTTGGTATAGTTGTACTTGGTATATTCTCATTTGGCATGTATGGATTTGGTGGGATATTGTTGTTTTGTTGAAGACTCATGCATTGAGTATTTGGTTGATAGATTTGTAAATTTGGACTTGGATTTAAATCTACCATCGGAAAAGGTGTTCCAATATTTAGATTAGGTAGACTCACATTTTTTGTGCCATTGAGATTTGTAGGAGATAATGATCCCATGTATGGATTGTATAAATGTGAGTTTTGAAAATCAATTGGCATTGAAAGGCTTTGATAGTTTGGTTGACTTGGATTACTCATGATGTATGGATCAAGTTTATATTCCATGTTCCTCTTTTGTTTTGACCTTGTTGTAAAAGTGACCTCTAATGTTCTTAGGACTAATGACGAGATGAAGGATGAAAGGGGTAAATGATATGGGTGTCGAACATTTAGGAACTTTGGATCAATGCTAGACTTAGGGTTTGATTTTGATTGTTTGAGTTGGGTAATGAACTTGTAAACCATAAGATGTTAGATGTTATCGTAGGATGTACTTGTTCAAAGGGGTGCTAATTTAACTAGAGGTATGAGAATGCATTCCCATACTCCTAACTAAACAAGGTGATTTTGATTTTGATGATTTACCCAAGTCTAGAATGATGTTTCCAAAGCTCTAAAGTTGCTTGTGGGATGGGATAATAAATGTTTGAAATGGATGAAGTGTTTTATGTTGATCCTAAATGAACCTAAGAAGGACTTGTTTACAAGGCCAAGGTTTTGAAGAACATGTTTTTCCCTTCAAACCAAAAGATCAATGTTTGCTCAAAAGACCACAAGACAAAAGATACACAAGAACATGTGTAGGGTTCAATTGATTTCATCTTGATTAGTGAATTTCTTTTACCACAAACACATATTTGATTAGGTTTTCCAAACTAGATGTCTAATGTCTTAATTTATTTGAATCCCACAAAGTATGTTATGTGGAAATTTGATGAATCCAAGGCAAGGGTTACCTATTTTTTATCTTTAGTAGACAAACTGAGATGTAATCCAAGTGTTTAGAAACCTCTAATGATAGAATCCCAAGGAAAATAAATAACACATGAGTTGGGTCAATTGTATTTGTCTCCTAAAGGGTTTGAAATTTTGATGATGATGTTTAAGTGTTTGTTTCTAGGATGTTTTTGAACAAGCAAAGAAATTTGTAACCAACCCTATGGATATGGAAGACAATATTTGTTGAGTCCCCACTTGGACAAGTCCAACTACACTTATATTTAGTGAATGGTTAGATGCTCGACCACATTGGCTCCCCTCCACGACACTCACTTATACGGGGTAGCCAAGCATCAACACCCATGAAACTCCCATGGAATGCTTTCCATTTCTACTAGAGATCGTAAAAGTGTGGGGTAGCTTCAGAACGACCATTCTTGCATCGAAAAATAAATCAAGGATTTTGGAAATTCTAAAACAAGGGCTTTAATTCAAACTTTCCACTAGTGGAGATTGACCCATATGACAAGAGTCCCTTTTCAGATCCATCTCATCAAAGCCAACCACGTGATACTGGTGTTTACTCCAATACCCACATTTATATCCTGGTTGGAAATACTCTTGGCTTTAGAGTGTTACTGATTGAGTCGTTCCCTTGGGTGATTACTTTTTCCCCAAGGCAAGCCTTCTAAGATAAACAAAAGCAAATAAATTTCTTCATAGTTCGATCAACCTTTGTTTAGAAACAAAAGGAGAACACATGCAATAGATTTATTCACACTCGCACAATTTATTTTCAATTTTAAACCCAAAAATGAAGTGTCTAGGTGATTACTTTATCTCAACCTAAGATCACAAAAAATGTTTTTTGATTCTCAAGATCACTATAAAGCGCGAGAGAAGCGCATACATCCTTTTTGATGATGTTAGTTCAAGTAAGCAATCATAAAACAACGTAGTGTACGTTCATTTTAAGACCCACAAAGCAATAATGATTTCTTTTTAAGCACCAAATGAAGTGTGAAGATTTTCCTTGTTCAATTGTTAATCCTCAAACCAAATCTAGTAAGTTTTTCCTAAAGTTCATTTTAGCTCTTTATAGCAAGAAATTGAAATGTTCTTTTTAGAGCCCAAATGAAATTTAGTTAGTCCTAAATGCTTGAAGATAGCAAAGCCTTAAGAATGGGATTATAATTTCCCCCAAAGTGTTTAAAAACACTTGTTACAATCATTAAATCAGGAGGTTATGAAACATGAAAATTCCGCGATAAGGTTATGAAACTTGAAAAAGTCGCGAAAAGGTTATGAAACTTCAGAAACCCATGACATAGGTTATGAAACTCAGGAAATCTGTGGCATAGGTTATGAAACTTGAGAAAGCCACAACAAGGTTATGAAACTTGGGAAAGCCACGACATTGGCTATGAAACTTGGGAAACCCACGACATAGGTTATGGAACTTGGGAAACTTGCGACATAGGTTATGAAATTGAGAAAGCCGCGACATAGGTTATGAAACTTGGGAAATCCGTGACATAGGTTATCAAACTTGAGAAATCCATGACATCGGTTATGAAACTTGGGAAACCCATGACATAGGTTATGAAACTTGAGAAAGCCGTGACATAGATTATGAAACTTGCGAAACCCGCGACATAGGTTATGAAACTTGAGAAAGTTGTGACATAGGTTATGAAACTTGAGAAAGCTGCAACATAGGTTATGCAACTTAGGAAAGCCATGACATCTAAGTTTCTAGCTTCTTTTAAAAAAACAAAAAAAAATCATAGAGTTTAAATGCATCTATTCCAACATTATGTTCAGGATAGAAAATAAAAAAACTTCATATCTTTCACAAATCAGCTTTGTTTTGCTTGAAATTTGGACAACAAGAGCATTGAGTCCTTCTTAGCAAAACCCAAAATTATTTTAAATTCCAGCACTTTGAAACTTTGAAAATTTTCAAGTTCAAATCCCTCCTTCTAGTGCCATAATGTGAACCGTGGTTCTCAACCTGCAAAAACACGAGAAACAATGAATATGTTAGATCAAATGCATGGTTAGAAACATGATTCCTCAAGAAAATCATTTGAAAGTAAAAGAAGAGGAATGAAGTTAAGAACACAACAAATTTGAAGCAAGAATATCAAATCCTATTCTAAAACCATGCAAACTCTTAATCTCTTGAGGGAGTTGGTGCCAATTTGATGTGAAAATTGGCCCTTTCCCAACTCCAATAGTGTGATGAAGATGCTTGATGAAGGATTGATGCTTGTAGTGATGACTTCAATGGAGCTCCATGTTGAAAATCTGCAAAAATCCTAACTATGCTTGGATGAAATTGATGATAATTCGGTATGGATTTGAGTATAATAACTTTGCATGAATTGTGGATGGATCAAATGAAGGATGAGCTCTTCATTTATAGATGAGATTGATTTTGATTAGAGAAGAGGCAAAGGGGATGAATGTGGTACTAATCTTCAACAAATGAGAAGAAGCCACATGTCATCATGTGAATGGTTGAGGAATGAGCACATTTTGAAGAATGTGCAAAGAGGGGGAAGATTCAAATTCAAAATATGGCTTGAAGGATGAGGTGAAAGGTGAAGAAAATGCACATGGCTCAAGAAAAGGACATGTAACATATTTTAAATGCTTTGTTGGAAGGGACAAGTCCTTTTGGGTGGAGATTTCAAATTTGAGGAATATTCCATCTTTGATGCCTTTTTTAAATGAAAATAAATGATTTATAAATAAGTTAAATTGATTTTCATGTGCAAGTTGCAAAATCTAGACAATTTGATGGATTAAGACTAAGATTAATCAGGATTTGATTGATTTAAAGGAGATTAGTTGATTTGACCATTTTGACTTAGATTTTAGGATTTAAATAAGTCAAAATGAGAAGAGAATGATTTAGACTTAGTTAAATAAATATTTTTGATTTAATTAACCAAAGGGGGAAATGTTAGATTAAATTAGATAAATGTTTGATTTATTTAATTTAATTAGATGAAATTAAGAGATTTATTCAAATAATATGGATTATTTAATTAAATAAAGATAGGAAGATGAAATGACCTAGTTAATTACATAGAGACAATGGTTTAATTAAATCAAGGGATTTAATTAAAATGGGAATTATGATGAATTTAATCAAATAAGTCTATTTGATTAAATGTTTAGATAGAGGGATAATTCAAGATGAAATGATCTTAGTAGATCAAGATCGAGTGTGATATCAATGTATATATTTTTCGTGTCTACAGGGAGTACGATCGATCTGATCATTAGGCATGCAAAAAAATTATGTGTTTTAATCCATGCAGTTGGTTTATTATAATCATCTTGATATAGCTCACTTATTACTAGAAACTCTTTTGTGATCACATTCTCACCACAAGCAGGCTCTATTAATATCCCATTAGTGGGTTTATCATAGATTATGCCAGCTATATAGAGAGGTCCATCAGGAAGATTTTGTAGTATGTCATTAGGAGAACAAGTGATATCAAGAGATTTAGTGGTTTGCCTATTACGAGGGATAATGTCTATTGTAACCACAAGTTTATCCATAGGACTATCTTCAATAAAAGGTGGAGGTATATCATGTTGTTCATTATTTGTATCAACACTCATTACATCAGTGTTTGAAGGTTCACTAGCCTTGACAAATGAAGTAGTGTGTTTAGGCATAGGATTGATGAAAATTTGTAAATTTAGGTTAGGGGGTGCAATGGACTTATTTCCTTGATCATTAACACCCACAATGGACAAATGGCCTTAATCAATGAGGTCTTGAACCAAATGTTTTAGATGCTTACATTGTTTAGTGTCATGTCCATTTTGGAGATGAAAATAATAATAACCATTAGGTTTGAAGGTGAGTGGTGATGGCTGATTTGGATCAAGTGGTTAGATGGGTGGAAAAGTGATTATGCATTGTTGAATTAATTGGTTCATTGTGTTATGGAGGGTATTGGGTAAGGTAGTAAATTGTCTCTTGAGGTCCCCATAGTTATAAGGCACCACCATTTTAACAACTACCACTTGAGTTTGAGCTGGTGGAGTTGGTTGTAGTTGTAAGGAGGCAAATTGAATTGTAAAAAGCCTCTATTTTGTTTGCAATTTTTTTCTGTGTTATTTGGTTTCAATTATTTTCTTCAAGTTTTTTAGCTTGGTGAGAAGTAGATTTTGAATCACAACTTAAAACTGAGCTATCGTATTCAAACAAGGTTGTGCAAAAAATCATAAATGAAGGGAATTTCATCATTGCTAGTTTATCCTCAAGGTGTGTATGCAAGTTTTTGATAAATATCTTTTGCAGATGTGCATCAGGAATCTTGACAATAATTTTAGTATACAAGGATTGGTATCATGAGATAAAATCTATTACTTTTTAATCTGTATTTTGTCTACATCTTATGAGGTCATCCATTTTATTTTTAGGAGTCGTGAACTTGAAAGTGACTAATGAAAGAATCCACCAATTCATTGAATGAACGGATGGAATGATTAGGAAAGATGGAAAACCATTCTAATGCAGTATCTTTCAAGGTCCTTGGAAATAGTTTGGCTAGCAATTTATCACAAAGGAAAAAGTCACTACACAAATTTATATAAGGATTAGCATGGTTGATAGGGTCTCCTTTACCTCCATATTTCTCAAACCAAGGCATTTCCATCCCTTGTGGCATCGAGGTACATCAATTTCTAAGGATAAGGGGCTACTACCGACATGATATGTGGTTGGAGCAGATTAACCTTGGCTAATGGTGGAAAGTTTATGTTGCATGGATGAAACAGTATTAAGGAGTTGTGTAAGAATAGGACCAGGGTAAGTGGGTCGAGGTGGAAGAGAAAAGGGCGATGGAGTGTAAGTGATGTTAGGTTAAGTGAAAGGAATACTATGAGGTGTGAAAGTGGTAGAAGGGACTTGCGATGCCACAAGAGAAGTAGGAATGCTAGGTGGAATTAGAAAAGTAGTTGTTAAATTAACCTCTTGCATAGTTGTGTGGACTTGTGGATTGGTATAAGTTAGTATAGATGCTATGGTTCAAGGGGGGGGAACTTGAGGTCTACCTTGGCTTATAGGAATTATTTTGCATTGAGTATTAGAAGAGGCATGTTTATTGTAAATCTCGGGAATTCTCTTCATCACTTGCAATCAAACAATGAAGATTGTCAATGGTGGGTATGTCAATGGTGGAAATGTTTTCAAGTGACAAATCTTGTTGTAAATACATGCAAATTTCTCATGAATATTAATGACCTTTTCATGCAGGAGGGAATTGTTTTGGGTGTCAAGATTCATTGGATGGAAGGGTGAAGGAATAAAAGTGGTATTGTCAGTGCCTAATGCACGATTTTCCATACTAGGAGTAGGAGATCGTGGGATCCCAAGGTCTAGAACAAAAGTGCAATCATGGGAAGCCATGATTCTAGAATTTCTTCTCACTAAAGTATTATCAACGAGGCACCAAACACTCATTCAAGTACCACAAAGGAAAGGTGAATGCAAATGCAAGGTGATCTAAGATGTCTAATATGCAAGTAACAAAAATGTAACCACAAAAAACAAAAATGCAGGAAAATGCCAAAAAATTTGTTCAAAAAGTGTAGAGGGACTTATTCGCCTAGGGTGGCAAATGAGTCCTAGTATGATATTTTTTGTTCTTTTCATAAATTTGAAGAATAATTTAATGCTCTATAGAATGAAATCAATAATGAAGAATCCATATTTTCAATTTTTTCAATAAGATGTAATGCAACAATGAAATCTAAATGAATTTTTCACTAATGCAATATGAAAAGTCCTAGAATGCAAAAACAAAACAATGTTCTAATTGAATGTTGATGCAAAAGTAATCTAGGATTTAATATGCAAATGGAATTAGAAATGCAAAGCGTTCAAAATGCCGGTTCACCAAAATGAACCACTAATTTTTGGCTCTCTAGGACTTCTTTATCTCTTGTACAGTTTTTCACCTAAAAGGAGAGAGGTAGGGTAAAAAATGCAAACTAGCTCATTCGAATAATGTTATTTGGAATGCTGTCTAAACTAAATGAAATTGAGTGATTTAAATGAATGAATATGAATGCAAAACTAAGATTTAAACTATGTTTGAGAACAAAGTGTGATATGTAAACAATGAACTAAATGAAGAAATGATGTAGAACAAAAAGAAATGGGATGAAACAAAGTGCACCTAGTCAATGTCTAATGAATCTGCGATGTTGTGGATGCTGATTCAAATCATTGAATTTTCATAGTGGGAATCATTCACCCAAGGTGGAAAATTAGTCCTCCTACTAGTGAAAAAGTGTTAGAAACTAGTTTCTAACTGTCAGGATTTGGAATCTAACAAAATTTAGATTTTCAGTCCTAAGGTGGGACTCATTCGCCACTAGTGGTGAAATAGTCATCTCCCAATTTTTTGAAAATGAGGAGACAACTCTACAACACCAGATCTAGAAATCTCTGATTGTTGGGTTGTTGAAGTCAATTCTCCAGGAAACAGACAAAAAACCTTCTCCAAGCTTGAAATATGAATGGGTTGACTTAAATCACCTAGTTGCTTGTTTACCAATCTTCAACACCAAATTTTTTGTTAAATCTACATACATAGGTCTACAAAAACGCATGGAATAGGGGGAAAATGGTTGAGGGTTATCAAATAGGGGTTTGGCTTGGTCAAACCCAACTTTTGGTAATCAAACCCTTGATGAAACAATGAAATAAAAGAGAATGATAAAATAATAACATGCAATAGCTATCAATAGACCAAACTCTTGATAATGCAAATCTAAATTAATGTCAATGGATGCTCCAAAGTACTTGAATATTGCTTGAATTGATGTTGTAAAATGGTTGAATTTTTGAAATGTGAGATGAAATGCTTGAATGAGCGAGGAGATGTAAAATGGGGTGAAAATCACATATTTATACACACGTGTGCCTTAGTTAACTGTTCATACCTCATCATAGGCTGACATCAAGTGTTTTTGAATAAAAACCCAAAAGGAATTTTTTTTTTTAAATGAATTTGGAGCCAACGGAGACTCATTCGCTACCCATGGAAAATGGGTCCCACCTAAGACCTAAAAATATGTGTTAGAAATTAAGTTGTATTTAATGTTTGTGAAGTTAATATTCAAAAATACACTTAAATCAACCATATGAGGGCATAAAGGGGTGAAATTAAGCATGAGAAAATGATAAATAGTGAAGATGTGCCTAGAAAAGTGTGAAATCTTGTTACAAGACTTTACAACACTTCGAAATAAGATTTAGTAATAAATAAAAAGGTGATTTTTAGGTGAATTACAATAAATAGAGTCTAGAAGAATGTAGAAATGTCTTACAACACTTCACAACACCTTCACAAGATGTTATTATTTAAATTTTAGTACCTAAATATGCATGTTCAAGCCATTTCACAACATAAAATCAAAGAAAAATATATCAAATACCATGAAACAAGACCTAAAAGGCCACAAAAATGACAAGGGGCCATTTTTTTACAACATACTACCTCATCATAGACCGACATCAAGTGATTTTAAATAAAACCCCGAAAGGAAGTTTAAAATATTTTTAATTTGGAGTGAACGGGAACTCATTCACCACCCATGGTGAATGGGTTCCACCTAGGACCTGAAAATGGGTGTCAAGAATTAAGTCAGATTCAATGTTATTTGTTAGGTTTACATTCAAAAATGCACTTAAATAGAGCTTCTAAGGGCATAAAAGGGTCAAATAAAGCATAAGAAAGGTGTAAATAGTGAAGTTCTTAGAGAGGTGTGAAATCTTGTTACAGGAACTTACAACATTTTAGAATACATGTTTAGTGATAAAAGGGTGATTTTTATATGAATTGTAATAAATAGAGTCTAGAAGAGTGTATAATTCTTTTACAACACTTCACAACACCTTCACAAGACATCAATATTTGAATTTTAGTACATAAATATGCATGTTCAAGCCATATTACAATATAAAATTATAGAAAAATGGACCAAACATCTGGAAACAAGACCGAAAAGGCCATGAAAATGACAAGGGGCCATTTTTCTATGACACAATAACACTTTACCTTGAGCAATGTGTGTTCCAAGAATAGGGACTTGGGACCGATTCGCACATGGGAGAATGGGTCCTCTGCAGGCCTTTGAACCTAAATTTAAAATATGTTTTTGGTGGTATTTTAAGGTCCCCAAATACAATATTTAATTTTGGCTTGTGATATTTTAATTTTGAGAAATTAAGGATACATACCTCTAAATACAAGGTTATTTCACTAAGTTTCACCTAGAACTTTTATGAGATTTCATGAGAAGTTTCACAAGAGAAAATTTGATGATCAAAAGAATTTAAGACAAGAATTATTAGAGATTTATTCCAGAATTCAAGTTCTAATTATCATGTCAAAGTTTTCTTGCATCATGCATATTTTTGGAGATAATATTGTGCTGTAGGTTGGGTCATCCCACAATGTTGGTTAACAATTATTTGCCAAACTGGACATTCAACTGATTTTTTCTAAATAAATCTTCACTTTCAGACACCTATAGTGGCTAAACTGTGACAAATTTGAAGATGATGAAAACTAGTGATTTGTGAAATTTTGTCTATAGATTCTAAATATATATTTAAAAAAAAAAATGGAATCAAATTGCAGTTCTTTTTCCATCTTCTTCAAAACCTAATTTTTTTAGTAAACACCATTTTTAAGGAGTAACGCTCACCGTCTAACACAAATATTTTTCCATGAAGGATACAATTCTAATTTTTTTATTTTATATTTGTAAATATGATATCTAGTGCTTCCAATTGGTTTCATAGTGTTTTATTGATTTTTTTTTTTCTTAATAAAGTTTCAAATTCAAACCAATTACAATTCATACATAGGTAGACCTGATAACACAACTTTTTTTATATGTATCAAAATTCAATTTAATTTTTTTATTGCATCAAGGAATTCAATATCTGGTGCACTCATATTTTTCAAATTTTTTTTGATAATCTTCTATTTTTCCACATGTGTGGAATAGAGAGCTTGATTTTTAGTGAGAAACCTACTTTAACAAGAAATAAAAAATTAATATAATAATCAAATTAAATTTATTTAAAATTATAACTTTTTGAAAGCTTATAATAAGGAATACATACTTGCAAAATATAAATTTTAAATGAATTTATTTGATCCCCCAAAAGGTGAATCAAAAGTGGTTTTTTATCAACATTTTGATAGGTGTAATGGAGACTCCATTATAGGTATGGTTTAAAACTAGCGGGGTTCTATCCAAGGGGGCTTGGTTTAAGGTGGTTTTTTCAAACCCTCTTCAATTGGAATCCTTTAAATGGAACATTTCAAGGATCAAATCATTATATTTTCTAAAATTATGTGATTTCAACAAAAATTAGGATCTCCTAGAAAGTGTAAACCACTATTGTGGCAGCACTCGGTTTCAAGATTAAGATCAAGCATTCAAAGAATTATATATTTTATCAAGATCTGCATCCATTAAAGCCATTTCATGTAAGTTGTAGGCATTCTAAGATCTACATTACAAAGGTTCATTCAAGGGTGTTTTGAGTGGTAAAAAATCATTGTTCATACTTCATTCACTCTTTCATGCTCTATTTCAATTCAAGGTTTGATTGCCAAAATAGGGTTTGATATAGGCCAACCCACATTCACCAAAAAGAAACAATCTTTTTCTCTTGTGTTTTTGATTGTAGATTGAGGTTTAAGATAGATTGAAGACATTTTGAAGTGCAAGATTGGAAAAGTTGTCAAAGCTACAAAATTTGTCAAAGTTTTCAAATCATGGAATCTAACCTACAAATATTATTTTTGACTTTCTGACACTGAAATACAAAAAAATCCAAAGCTATAAATCAACATCAAAGGCTCCTAAAATATTTTCAAAAATCCTAACAAAATACCCATTCATCCATGGGCGAATGAGTCCATAACAACTTCCAAAAGGTATATTTTAGTGATTGGTAAACATTATTTTTTCCTTCTCATATCTGCAATTAGTTTTATGTTTCTACTAATATTGAGTTTCATGTTGGTGTTTCAAATTTGAATTAACATAATTAGGTTTATTTTCTATTTTTAGTTTTTCTCCCAAAAGTATTGTTTGAACCAGACCCTCATCCTTAAAGCATGAGTAAATCTATAGATTCTCACACTTAGTTGATTCATCTAAGGGTTGTTAGTTAATTTTGTGTGGGTATCTCATTTCCTAATGAAATAAAGAAAAATAGGTTCATCATAACCCCCTTGTTATCATTTCATATTGACTAGTGAACATTATTTTTTCATGTTTCAAAATGTAATAATTTTATGGAGGCTTTAGCCATCCCTTTTCCAATAGAGAAGGGTTGTGCTTTGGTATGGTGGAAGGTCATCTATGAGTTAGATTCAAATTCTTTGGTGACCATGTTGAATAAGAGTTCCTTAGAAGGGTTGAAATGGTTTTTGGATTTTTTGGTTCAATAGATTAATTGGATTAGCACTTCTTTCGATTTATTTTTCGTTGTCCATGTCCCTAGGGAATAGAACATGGTTGCAAATTTCTTGGTGAAATGGGATTCTGAGTATAGGGGTAAGTCATATATTGAAGGTTGGGAGGCCCTTCCCTCAGAATGTTTCTAGAGGTTGAAGTTATTTCTCTAGTAAGATATTTTTGGTTCTTGAGTTATGTTTGGAGATATGAGGATTTAGCTCTTTATAGTATCGATTTATGCTTTACTTGTTGATTCTAGTGACAACATGGCCTTTTTATTTATTGTAATGTCTTTCTACTTGATTAAATAATTTTTTTCTCCCCTTTCTTTAAACAAAACAAGATTCACCAAGATTTTATACCTTTTACAAGGGATTTTTTATTTTATCCCTAATTGTAACCCTAGTCCTAACCCTAACCCTAACACTAAAATTATTTCTAACCCTAACCCTAAACACAATCTTGATACTAAGCCTATTTCTAACCCCAACCTAACTCTAAATATATATCTAACCCTAACCATTACCCCAAAATTAATTCAAAAATTAAAACTAAATATAATTATAACCCTAACACTCATAATAATTCTAACTAAAACCCTAACTTTAATTCTCTCTACCCTAACCCTAACCCTAAACTAAACCTAACTCTAATACTAATTGTAACTCTAACCTTAACCCCAACCTTAAAACTAACACTTATTATAATTATAAATCTAACCCTAACCCAACCCTAACCCCAACCCTAATCCTAACCCTAACCCTAATCCTAACCTTAGTCCTAATCATAGCTCTAGTTCTAATGCTAATTCTATCTCTAACCCTAGCCCTAGTCTTAACCCTAACCATAACCCTTATCCTAACCTTAGCCCTAACTTTATCTCCAACCCTAACTCTAATTTTTTAGCCTAATAATAACCCTAATTGTAACCATAAGAGTAATCATAACCTTGATTCATTTAATAATTTACATGTTACATTGTGAATGCTAGTAGCAAACATATATTTAATAATATATATAAAACACAACAATAAATATCCTTTTGGGCATTGGGCAAAACAGTGCCCATTAAACAATAAAAGTGAAAGGGAGAAAGCTGCTAACCCTAAGACTGTATGGAGGAAAAAACCTGAGGAGGAGAGGCAAATTTCTGCCCCTAGCTCGAAGGTAAATATAGAAAGACAAACTTTTGTTCCCGATCCGAAGGAGAACCATAGTTGTTTGCCTAAGGATGTTTTCCCTAGTATAGAATATACTAGCTCTTCAAATCCTAAGGATCCTAAATCCTTGATCTCACCACATGTGGTTAGTGAAGGAAAAACTTACTCTGTGGTGGGAGCCCAAGATATTCCAGAGAAGGTTGAAATAAGCTGTGAAGAGACGGGTTATGTTTCACCTTCACCTTTGATGTTGGCTGGTAGAGTGGAGGGGCCTGGTCTTGAGGAAATACCCATTAAGGGTTTGTCTTTGGAGATCGGAATACCCTTCCCTTCCCAAATTCCTCTTGGTAGCCCTTGTTCAAAAGGGGAACATGATCTGGAGAATGTCACTCCAGAAGTGGTGAAGGATACTTTTGAAACCCAAAGCTTGAAAATGATAACACCTCATGTTAATTCTCTAGAGGCTAAGAATGGCATAATGGATACCCTCCCTTGGGATTAGAGGATTTTCTCAGAGGAGTAGGAATCAGGAAGAGAGTTGGAAAGCCAAGATGAGACTGAATGGGAGGAGGTTATCTCACACTCAAGGACAAAGAAGGAAAGAAAGAAGAGGATAGACACTTCAAGTGGAATGATCACAAGAACCAGGGCCAAGGCGGATTGTGGGAACAATAAGCATAGCCAAGGAAAAAGATCAGGAAAATGGCATAGGGAACATGGTAGTCTTTAGAATATTGTGGATGGGATTCAAATGACCATCCCGGAGATACTTCAATCCCTAGGTAAGAAATGAAAATCATGTCTTGGAATATAAGAGGGCTAAATAGCCGTCATAAAAAGGATGTTTTGCAAAATTTTGTTAGGGACCATAAACCTGATATTCTTCTTGTTCAAGAAATAAAAATGCCTAAAGATAAAGAAGAAAGCTTTAGAATTTTTTAGAATTGTGGGGCTCATGGGAATAGTTCTATTGGAGCTTCGGGAGGAATTGTTACTTTTTGGAACAAGTCAATTATTAGAGGTGAGCCCTTAATGGAGAATGGTAATCTTGTGGCCACTAGGTTTACTCACATAAGAGATAATTTTTGGTGGATACAAGCCAATATATATGCTCTGAATTGTAAGAATGCTAGAAATTCTTTTTGGTGTGAGCTATCTATGTTTTGAAAGTGTTTTGCTAATGAACACTGGGTGGTTATGGGAGACTTCAATACCCCCCTCTTCAATGATGAAAAATTTGTTGGTTCTCAAGTTAATTGGGATAGTAAATCAGGCCTTTTTGATTTTATTAATAGTAATGCTTTGATAGACCTTGACTTGTAAGGTGCCTCTTATACTTGGACTAATAGGAGGAATGGAAAAGATATGATCCAAGTGAGACTCGATAGGGCCCTTGTTTCTGATCAATGGTTTATAGACTATTTTTGTGCTTTGAGAGCTCTTTCAAGGGTGGGATATGATCATTTTCCCATTTTTCTAATGACGGACCCTACTAAGGTGAAAAAGAACTCCCCTTTCAGATTTGAAAAATTCTGGTTATCTCATCCTAAAATCTCTGAGGAAATCAGAAGCTGGTGGAATATTGATATTTCTGGCACAGCTATGTTTAGGATTGCTAAAAAATTAAAGGAAGTGAAATATAATTTGAGGAGATGGAAAAAGGATACCTTTGGGAATATCTTTGGAACTAAGATGAATATTTAGAGTAATCTTCATGAGATCCAGGCTAAAATCTAGAAATTGGGGTACATTGATAATTTAAGAGAAAAGGAAAATGAACTCCTCACTAAGTTGTACGATATTATAGCTAAAGAGGAAGTCTTTTGGTGGCAGAGATCAAGGGTTTCTTGGTTGACTGAGGGAGATAGGAACACCATATTTTTTCACTTGTCTGCTTTGAAACATAGGGCTGCTAATAGAATTGCTTACATTGAAGTGAATGGGACTAGGTTTGAGGAGGAAGATGATATCAAGAAACAGGTTGTTCTTTTTTTCAATAACCTACTATCATGTAATGGAGAGATTGTGCCTGATGCTTAAGATTCCTTGCTTGAGGCTATTCCCCAAGTGATAGGTCAAAATGAAAATTCTTTGTTCACTGTTATCCCTACCAAGGCTGAAATTAGGAAAGTCGTTTTCTCTTTTGATGGCAATAAAGCTCCCAGACCTAATGGGTTCCCTTTATTCTTCTTCCAAGGGTTTTGGGAAACTGTTAAGTTGGATGTTGAGAAGGCTGTCAAGAAATTCTTTGGTTCAAGATGTCTTTTGAAAGAACTAAATGCTACTTTTGTGGTCCTTATTCCAAAAAAACCTGGGGCTTCAGAGTTTGAATTTTTTCTGCCTATCAGCTTATGTAATTCTATCTATAAAATCATTTCAAAGGTTCTAACTACAAGAATGCTTTCTCTGCTTCCTCAAATGATCTCTCCGCAATAGAATGGTTTTGTGCTAGGTAGGTACATTCTGGACTGAGCTATCACTGTTCATGAGAATTTACATTCCCTAATTGTTTCGAAGACTGAAGGGTTCATTCTTAAACTGGACATATCTAAAGCCTATGATCGGGTAGATTGGAATTTTTTATTTAAAATCCTAGTCAAGTTTGGTTTTAATAGCAGGGTCATCCAACTTATGAACCAGCTTGTTTCGACGGTTACTACCTCTGTCATTGTGAATGGGTCACCTTCAAGGTTTTTTCAAACTTCCAAAGGTCTTAGACAGGGAGATCCTATCTCTCCAATTCTGTTTACAATTGTGGCTGAGTGTTTGGGAAGAAATATTAAAAATCTTATTGATCAGAGAGCCCTTGTTGGTCTAAGACCTTCCTCTTCTCTTCTAACTTTTTCCCACCAATGATTTGTTGATGATACCATTCTTATGGGAAGATCCATTGTGACTGAAGCTATGACTTTCAAAAGGATCTAGAATCTTTATGAATCTGCCTCTGGGCAAGTTGTTAACAGGGCAAAGAGTTGAATTTTCTTCTTCAACACTCCTGAACATATACAAATTAGACTAGCTCGAATTCTTGGCTACTAGATCGAGCCTCTACCATCAACCTATCTTGGTTTGCCTCTTTGCTTCAAACCCCCAGATTCATTTTGGATCGTTGAAAAATTCAATAAGAATTTGTCGGGTTGGAAAGGAGCACTTCTCAGTCAAGCTAGAAAAATTTAGCTCCTTAAAGCCTCTTTGTAAAATTTACCAGTGTATGCTCTCAGTTTATTTAAAATTCCTACTAAATATGCTGAGGCTCTTGAAAAAATTCAAAAAAGGTTTCTCTGGTCTGGCGTGGAGGATAAGAAGAGACTCCCACTTGTTGGGTGGGATCTGGTTTGTAGACCTAAATTGAGAGGTGGTCTGGGCTTAAGGAAAATTAAAATGTTGAATTTGTCCCTTCTTGCTAAACAGTTCTGGAGATCTCTTACTTTGAGAGGGGAATGACAAGAGACCTTGAAAGCCAAATACTTTAGCAATTGTGAGTCTCTTAATGATGTTATTACTTCTTCTCTTTTACCTTGTGGGTCTGTCTGCTAGAATGATATGAGTAGAAGTAAAAAGTTGTTAGAGATGGGGACTGGATGGATTGTTGGAAAAGGAAATAATGTTAGATTTTGGGAAGATAGATGGCTTTTCAAAGTTCCTCTAATCAGAATTGAGAATTTCAGTAAATGGATGAATGATTGTAAAAGGGAATTTGGGGTCCTGGTCAAAGATTATTGGATGAACGGGGAGTGGGTTGATTTGAGGACTATAAGTCTGGATCTTTTCCCTATTCAGTCTACCTTCAGAGCCCTTAGATTGGCTCAACACCAAGTGGATGATCTTGCGGTTTGGATAGACAATCCTTCTGGCATTTTTTCAGTTTCTTTCGCTACTTCTATGTTGGTTAGTCTGTAGGAGTTGCAGCCCTTCTGGGCTAAAGCTTGGATTAATTCTCTGATTCCTAAAATCAATATTTTCTATTGGATCATGCTACAGAACAAGATTCTCACTTTGGACAATCTTGGCAAGAGAGGAATCTAATTACCTAACAGATGCTACATGTGCAGGAATGATGCTGAGAATGTTAATCATCTTCTTCTTCATTGTCCTTATGTGTCAAATATCTATGGAAAAATTCTTGTGCATCTTGATGTGGTTTGGGTTTCCACTGCTTCGGTTGAATATTTTTTCTTGCAATGGAAAGCTCCATCAAAAAATCCTTTTGTGTGTAGGCTCTGGTCTTTTGTTCTACCTTTTGTTTCATGGAGTATCTGGAAGGAAAGGAACAATAGATTATTTAGGGAAAAAGAGATGTCGGAGGGGGACTTGTATGAGAAAATTGTTAGGGCCATAAAGGAAAACTTATCTTTATTCCCTAGAAAAATGGTTGATAAAGCTACTTGGTCTCCCTTTGATATTGCTATAGCCAAAAAGTGGAATTCAAAATTAGTTGTTTTAAAAGTCCCCACGCCGACCCATTGTGGAAGGGAGAACGCTAGCTGGACTTTGCCACCTTTTGGATGGGTGAAAGCCAATTTTGATGGTGCTACTAAAGGAAACCCTGGAAAAGTTGGCAGTGGGTGTGTTTTAAGGGACAATGAGGGGGCTTTTATTGCGGCTTTTGCTGTGGACATTGGCAACCAAACTAATCATGTTGCGGAAGCTATTGGGGCTTATCATGCGGTTAACTTGGCTTTCAATATGAATATGAAATGTCTTTGGTTGGAGGGGGATTCTAAGAACATAATAGACTGCATTCTTGGGTTAACCTCCCCTTTGTGGACCATCAAAAAGTGGATCAATGATACAATTGCTATATTAAGTAAATTTGACAAAGTGAAAGTTTCCCATGCCTATAGAGAAGCCAATAACGTGGTGGATTACTTTGCCAATGAAGGGGTCAAGAGGGGTGGGGAAAACACGTGGAGGAAGAATGATTACCTCCATACTAAGGTTAAATCTCTAATCTATTATGATTCTATACATGGAAGAGAAGTTTGTCTTCGCCATGATGAAGCAGATAAAGATTAAGTACATCGATCTCATTAGATTTGATGGGACCGACGTCATTTTCCTTTTCGAGAAGCATTTTTGGTACGCTTTCTGGGTGTCTGGAAAAATAAGCTCTTACGGGACCCAGAGCAACTATAGGGGTTGGTATAGCAGAGCTTTGAAGATGGGGGGACAGAGAAAATGTGTTGAGCCAAGCAGCTTTCAAGAGCACAGGAAGAATGTTAAAGCTTGGGAAAAAATTGAAAAGGGAGGTTTAGTTCCGTTCTTGGAAAAGCTCCATGGTACTGATGAGATGATGCTAGACTATTTTGCCAAAAATTGGAAAAATGGTGAGATTGTGTTGTTTGGTAGGAATGTTAAGCTGAATGAGAAAATCATTGGTGAGATTACTGGTCTTTCGACTGAGGGTGTGATATTTTATCGGGACCGTCGGTTCTCTGATGAAGCGGATATCAGATTTCCTAAGAAAGATAAGGAGAAGGCTAAGCTGGTTAAGGTTTCTAATAGCTACTTTGATGTGGATTCCATTAAATTGATTTGGAGGAAAGTTTTGAGAGTCATCATGGATTACATCACCATTGATCGATGCTTCACTAGGGCGTATGGTTATCACTTTGCCATATTGAACCAATTTCGTCACAAGGTTCGTATCTCTTTGCCTTTTTATTTATTCTCTTCTCTGAAGAATTGTCTTGATGATATTGAAAGAAACCCTAGGCAGATTTCTATTATTCACCCTGGTCTTGTTAGGCTCATCTTTGAGCATTTCCAAAATTTACCCGCTCTACCTAAAAATGTTGCTGATGGGGAGTTGGATGATGAGGATATAGAAAGTAGCAGGGAAAATGATCCTTTGGCCCCTTTTGTTTTTGTTCATGTTGGTACTAAAACCACTGACCCTCAGTCCCTTTCTTGCCAGAATGTCCTTAAGGGTTCTTCTCTGCCTTCTTGTCTTAATCCCTAGCCTTCACATGGTTACCCTAAGCCGAGTTCTGCTCCGCCGTCTTGTCTTAATCCCTAGCCTTCGCTTGGTTGCACTACCCTGGGTTTGGTCTCTGGGTTTATTGGTGCCTTGGTTACAAAATTGGTTTCATACTCTGGGAATTCTTTGGAAATTCATACTGAAAATCCTATGGTTAGTAATGAATCGGTCCCTAGTGCCCCTGTGTCTTGAAGATTTGTGAATGCCCCTAAAAGACCCCCTAATCAGGACAAAATTAATTCTGCCCCGAATAACTTTAGGTCTGATGACATTATGAGTATGGCGGAAAAAAGTGTTGATGGCCTTTTCACTATTCTTAAGTGGGCCCATAAGGAAGTCTATGATTTGAATGGCCGTAATATATATCTCAGCAACAGAGTCATGGAGTTGGAGTAGGAGGTGAGCTGGAGCCATAAGGAGAATGATGGAAAAAACACCCCCTTAATGGAGAAAAGACAATAGTTGTAGGAGGAAAGATTGTCTAGGCTGGAGAGCAATATGTCCAAGATTGGCCAAAATATTAGGGCCACTATGGCGCATAATCATAAAATTGCCAGGCATAACACCATTATCATTAATGAGATGGTGGAAAAGTTGGAAAAATATCAAAAGGGCTCGCTGGTCGTAGACTTGGATGCAGACAAAGGTTGTAGTAGAGATGTTGTTGAAGGGATTTCGACTAGCACCCAGGCTAACACGAAGAGGAAGGTCCCTGCTTCTACACATATGGTTCAAATCCTCAAGCAGGGAATATAGGAAATGAGTGAAGTTGAGAAGGAAGCCGAGGAATTTTTGAACTTCATGGACTAGTGTTGTTTTTGTCTTCTCTGGCTTTTTGGCGGTCCTTTTTTGGACCCTATTGTCTCTTTGTTGCTATTGTTTCTTTTTGGGACAGCTGTTTGTTCTCTTGGACTTTTTTGCTCTATCTTTATATGTTTAAACTTTATGGTTTTAGGTTCCTGTAAAACCTGTTTTTTCCTTTTCAAACATAATAAATATCCTTCTTGAAGTGTAATAAATGTGAAAAATTGATTAAAAATTTGACAATCAGAAAAGGATATCTCCCATCATGTTTTATATATAATGTAATATATATAAGTATATTTTCAAATATTATTTACTTTCCTTTTCTATTAATATCCCTCAATTTCCCTTAAACAACTTTTGAGTTGACGCGGTGTGACTCTAAAACTTTTTTCATTCACCCTATGTCAAGTCTAAAAGTTAAGCTAGAAAGAATTGTGTCGAAAAAAATAATTCAAAATATTTTTTATATTTTGACAATTGTATAAGCAGAACATGTGGTCAAAGATAAGGAATTTTTTTCTTTGTGAGAAACACCATTTGTACTTTATTTTTCCTTATTCATATGTGAGTTTAATATTAAAAAATCATGCGTGCAACGTAAGCTTTATGATGGTCAAATTCTACTGTTTGTCCACACTTGAATTAAGCAATCGTTAGGATTCTCCTAGTGCTTATCCTTTAGCAAGAATAAATTCTCTTTTTCCATAGATCTCACTCATGTTTTCCAATATGAAGACAGGAACGATCTCGCTGTAAATTGTGGATAGCATGTTATCCATTGAGAATATTTTAAACAAATATTGATTCTTTTGTCTTCTTTCTTCAAAATCTTTATAAATTGGACTAAACAATCTTAAACATACATAATTCAACTATATTCCTCTATTTTAAAGATGTTATATATCTCTCAATGTTTTTAGAGGTTTGTTTTTATAGGTTTTTTTCAATTCTCTACAAGATTTTCCGTGCCAAACATTCAAAGAGAGTTTTTTCCTACTCCCCTCAAAGGCTTCCTAAATCTCAGAAGAGTAGGGAAATCTTTTCTTTTCTCATGGTTTCGGAAGACCGGAGAGGGGGAGTAGAAAGCTGCTGTCTTTGATATATCTTTGCTTCATCAATGGTGTACTTTTTTCTATAAAAAGGCTAGAGACATAAGAAAATATCATGATCCTTGTTTTTCATTATTCGCTTCTGAGCTTCTAAAGAAAGGTCCATGTTTACATCTTTTAGTAATAGCTATTATCCACGTGCTCAGGAAAGCTTATCCATGCATTGAATTGCCATACAATATTTTTCTGACATTCTATTTCTACTTTTATAACAAGAATTGACTGTTTATTTACTCTCCTGATTAGTTGTACCATGTAATGGAAGCAAATAGCAGGACACATTATATTTTGCGTGGGCCAACCTGTACTTTGTTGGCCTTCATGGGTTGTACTTATTGTGAACAAAATCATAGCAAGATAGGGTATCTACTCTTTGTTGCTCTCGTTATGTTATAAACATTGGAAACCTCCTCTGTAGGTTTTGACATTAATTTAGACATTCGGTCAGAATAGATAAAAGAAAAGGCATTCACGATAGATAGAAGAAATAACAGAGAGCTCAAACATAGGATTTCTTGATCCAACCAAATATGTTTTGTGATGTTGTAGTGAGCAAAATGCTTCCCTTTTTCTAAGTGTATGGTTCTTTTAAATTTTTATAGCTTGTGGTAGGGAATATGGGATAAGCCTATAATTCATGCTTATTCATCATATGAGATTTAGGCTTGTATGGGACATCTACCTATAGTAGTATGTGTTTTTTTGGTGGTTGTTTGAAATCTAGTTTCTATTAGAACTGGCTATGGAGATAGCTTGTCAAATGGAAAGCACAAAAATATAATACAAATATGACAAGAATAAACTGTATTCTTACCAATTATGCAAGTATGATTCAATTGATGTACAATGTATGAGAGACCCCTTGGTTATATAGCCAAGGTGAGACATAAGATAACATAAGATTATGACAAGTGTCTTAATCTTATGACATGAGAAAACTTATCACATCTAATTAGGTCACATGTGTTATAAATCAAAAGATAAGATAACAACTAATGACAACTAACACCTTCTAGAAAGATTCTTTCTTAGGATCTAAGTAAACTTAACATGTGAACAAGTCCCCTAAGTTCCCTAGTAATAAATTAACTAGGTGCAAGATTTATTTACACCAACACCCCACCTTAAGTGCAACTTAGACAGTAGTAGATCATTATGCAAATGACACAAAAATGGGTCTCGTCTATGAGGCTATTTTAGGTACCCATGTACAAATGCAAAATAAATCTCTCACAAATGGAGAAAAGGAGAAAGCCCAGTGATAAATAAAACCTCCCCAAATGAGATATGAAATACTCTCAATGAAGAATGAGAAAGGAAAAACCCCAATGCAAGGAAAAAGACCCCCCATAAGAGAGAAGAAGAAGAGAGACAATGTGACCCCCCCTTAATGGTGAGTCTCCTATAATGGTAGAAGCTCGACATTGAATGTTGAAGATGATCCAATCTCATGGAACATCTTTCCTCCCCTTAGGAAGAAAAAAAACCATGAATGTATGCAAGAGTTCTTCCCATTCTTGAAATGAACAAGAGGGAAGATGAATGATATTTGATGTCTTTGAAGCATGCTCAAGTGTTTCCATGTCAATGCCAAAAACTATCATGCTCTAAACAAGAGTTCTAGGCCACAATCCTAAAGAAGACAATCCAAAATCTAATAGAGACGAATGTAGAACACAATCAAAAGACAATGACATATCCTCTAAAGAAAAAAAAAGCCTCCTCCAAATGTTGTTCAAAAGTATCCACAATCACATCGAACTACAAAGAATGATCATGTAGAGATTGAACACGAGGGTCAAAGTGTTCCCTGGAAATGACTGAAGAAGTAGATCTATTTGTGTTCCAAATCAACCAGTCCAATGAATCCTAAAGAATTATCCAATTTCTTGTACTCAAACTCAAAGAGGGATTTGGCCAATTGACAAGATTTAGTCAAAGACTAAGATCTTCTACACTTCTGGCTTTGCAGGACCAAGACAGGTCAACCTATACAATGTCTAAAACTTTAATGCAACTATGCGGAAGCACTTATTTTTATAGCAGATAACTCCCAATTCAATTACACCAAAGAAAGTACTGACAACTTTGAATCTGGCTAAATTCTTGGTATATCAACACTCACTCAGCAATTGGGAAGCATAATTCAACACTAAACCTCAATCAAACAACAAGGATTTAAGATGATTTTGAATTGAAACTTTTTTCTAAGATGCATTAAGTTGAATAATAAATTGGTGCCTAATTCTAGGCCATGGAGTCAAATGCATAAAGATAATTTCATCAACAAATGGATTTCAACCAGTGGATTCAAACTGCTAATGCCTTATTCCAATAGATCCACTTGTCAATCAAATTCTTCTTATCAGATCCACCCTACACACTTAAACTCACAATTTTATTCTCATAGTAATTTAACCATTTAATTGAAACATAACCATGAGCAAATAAAACAATCTCAAGGAAATTGAGATGAAAAAATCAAACATACTTTGTATTATTGAATTCATTAGATCAAATGTGTACAAATATGGAGAAAATTTGATGACACTGATGATTTATTGGCACAAGATAGTTGATATTTACTGATGAAATCAACAATTACATCTTATAGACTCAAATTATGACTTAGACTCAAAATTTCTCTATCTTCTCAACTCATACAAAAATTTAGAACCCCTTACAATAAGAGAAGAATAGAAGATATAGAAGAAGAGAAACCTCAAGAAGTTGATCTATTGAAGACACCTAAGAACTTCTTTCCCGTTGATCAACAAAATTCAAAGTCTCTCTCATCTCTCTTCCTTGCAACAAAGTTTGCCTCCAATTCTGCCTTTCCTCCAAGTTGTTCAACAACAAAAAATTGCCCCATGTGGACAATTTCCATCTAAAATTCACCCAACAGTTCAAAAATAGCTTCCTGTGAAAGCCTCATATTTTTTCCCTATTTTACTGCACTTTACTTTCACTTCCCAGTGAATAGAGTTTTCTCATTTTATAATAGGGCCTTGAATAATGTATTTCCATTGGAGGAAAAATATTTCATCCCTCCTTCACTAAAGATTATTAAAATATCAATGAAGGCACTCATTTATTTAAAACCCATTGTGCCTTAATATTTCACCTTGCTTAAAACTTTTATTCCGCCATGAAGGCATTTACCTAGGCCATTAAAATATCTCACCTATATTTTACCATTGCCCTTAAATGTTGACCCATTCAATTTTCCATTGGGAAATTAAAATTTTTCATACCCCTTTTACATTTCACCTTATGTTTTAAAATATTTTCCCTTAAAAATGAAATCCCATCTCCACTTATCCAAAAAATATTTTAATTTTCCCCAAACTAAAATTTTAAATAGTGTATTAAAAAATAGATTGGCCCCACATTGGCCTCTCCTCTCAACCCCACGCACCCGCAAGTTTTAACAAGCGAGTATTTTAGACGTGCGAGTCAGCGGGGAGTGGTGAGGATTTACCCATGTTTCCACTTCATTAAATTATCATTGGGGTATATTTTAATCCTTTGAAATGCTTTTCTTTTAAAATAAAAATGAAAAATTTTCTTAAAATTTATCGGGAATATTCATTACCCTTTCATTTTATTTAAAATGAAATCCTTGCATTACTTTACCCATGCCTTTAATTTGTTGTCAGGCCCACACCCATAGAGCTTTCTCACACATCACACAAGATTAATAAGTGGGCAATTTAGGGATGCAAGCTAGTAGGGGATGGTGAGGATCTTGCTGCCTTTTCACCTCAATTCTCTCCTATTTATATTACTTTGGATCTTCTTCATTTTCCCTTATCTCTTCTTGTGTTTGTTGCATTTCTATTTGAAAATGGTGGTAGAGCATCTTGTGCAATTTCTCCTCTTGCTATGGCACCCGAACACAAATAAATACTGCATCGAGTCCCTTTGAAGAAGCACACTGGCAAAGGTTTTGGAGCTCAACCCTACCTCTTCCCAACACATTTGCTTGATAGTTGTTGATGACCTTTCAAAAAATTCACCCTATACAATTTTGTTGGCAGCACACCCTATACCAATGCACCATCACTCTAATCATTCATGTGTTCCAACAAAATGCATAGAGTTCAAGCCTACATCAGCCAGATGCATTTTCTTTAAATTTTCAAAAGCCATTTCAACAAATCATTTTATCCACACGCAACAATTGTGGCATCCCCCATCACCATCTGCATTTGCATTGAAATCTCTAGAGTTCCTTGTAAATCAATGCGCCCCTCCAATTCATTACATTTCCTTGAAATTTTCTGAGGACTTTTGTCATAGTCCCTTTTATGCATTGTCACAATGGCATTCCCTCAATGGCATTTTGTCAAGTAGGTTGTGCATGCTTACTATGGTGTCCCATGTGACCATATTTATTAGGTTTTGTTTCAACTAAATTTGCACTTCTTGCTACCACTTCAACCTTCAACATATAGTTCCCAATTCCATATGAATCGTCCCTTCCAAATGGTGTGAACGTAGAAAAAATATCTAATAATCTCCATGTCGATGCAATTCAATCACCTGCTCTTCATGTTGATCTATCTCATCATATCCAACGCCTTGATGTTGATGCTCAATTTCAACAACTTTTGAGCATCACCTTTGGTCTAGGAAAAGCAACAAAGGCCATACAAATGAGGGGTTGAAATATGTGGCTTTAGGAAATAGCCATGCATTAGGTCCTTACCACACTACTCGAACTATGTTTTGTTCTCTTTCCCATTATATTGACTTTTGTTGGTGCAACACATTTGCTCACTCTACTTCAAACCATCTGTATAATTGACTTGTCATTTCAAGTATCGCATAGCTTTCTTCATAACCCAACAAGATTTGATGAAAGAATTTTGTATTTTCAAAGCACTTCTTCATGATATCTCTATTTACTAGTAACACCTTTTGATTACTTCACTTGACATTCTCTTGAAATCTTGAAGACCATAAATTATTACCTCTAAAGACAAGGTCACACAATTGTACAAGTTCAAGGTCTTGAAACATAAAGATTCAATTACATTTTAGCAATCATAAAGATTTCCAAGAGGCCGCGAACGCAATGATACGACTATCAAGTGAGTCACTCAATCATTTGACAAGCTCTTAAATTCTACATTATAACCATCAAGACTATCTTTTTCATAGGTTAGGGGATCCCTTGTGATAGAGTTTAAAAACTACTATTATCATGTGTGTTGTCTTCAGCAATCAAGCTTGATCAAACTTGTCAACGAGACTCCATAATACATGTGCATATCAATCAAAATAGTTCTAACTACAACTTCAAAAAAAATTGACACTTTCCCTAACTGATCCAAATGAAGCAAATTGGGTGTTTACAACCTCAATAATGTCACCATTAGGGAGGATGATGATAAAGGTTGTGGAAGTAATCACTACACTCAAATAATTAGGAAACCTAAAACATACTAGCCTCAAATTGACCTGAGGTTGCTTTTGAATGCACCAGAGATGAAAAAATGAAGTGGGTTTCCATTAAAATCTGCTTTCTAGCATTTTTGAAAAATGGTGAAAACTGCCCAAGTTCACTCAAAAATTGCCATGGGAAACTAGTAAAACAACCTCCTGGAGCAATAAAAACTCATAGGCATGTAGAAATTTGTCTTTAGAATGGAGAGTAATAAAAAACTTGGAAAAAAAAATCATGGGGTGAAATATATTAATTGTCAAAGTTGCTTAGTTGAACTTTCTACAACCTGTATAGAACCAATTAAAACTGAACTAAATCACCTCATTGAAAAAAATATCAAATCAACTTATGAGGGCTTTCCACTAGAAAACTAGGCTCATTTACATGTCATGAACATGTGTGCAAGAAGCCTTAGCTTCAATCATCATTTTACATGAGATATTGAAGGTCAAAGTTGACCACCTTCAAAAGTTTTAGAAAATGTAGGTGCAAAACTTAACAAATTGTGTTTGCTTTTGGCCTGGTAAAAATAGCAAGTTAGATCACGAGGCTCTAAAACCTGACATGGGAGCACTTTGAGGTATGGAGAATGGAGAACAAAAATCCTTTCATCATTAAAATCATCTAGTTGTGAAATTCAAGCTCAAACAGGAGGCTACTTTGCAAAACTGGAAGTTTGCAAATACTAGAAATGTGCCAAAACCCTCTAGCTTCGCTTTTCAAAACCCTGTCAAAACTCATCCTAGGAAACTAAAAATTGACATGAACATTAAAATATGTCATATGAGTGGGTCTACAAAGAGGTTTCACTTGAAAATGAACTAGAACCAAATTACGACCCTCCAAAGTGGGTCACTTCGGTAGATTCTTCAGGTGCACTTCTGAGAGTGCAGAGGCAATTTTTTTTAAATGGGCACTTCAAATTTGCAAAATTTGAGAGTCCCAATAGAATCTTATCAATCAAAGAGAAGATGAATGTCATCAATGATGTCTCTTAAATATGTAATATGAGACTCCACAAACAAGTCTCAAATGCATGTCAAGAGGTCATCCAAAGTAGCCAAATCTAAAAGACAATGAAGATCCTATTGCACTGAATCACAAGGAACCCAAATTGTGGAAACACAACCTTCGTCAGCTACAAAAATAGATGAAGTAGATGAGATATAATTAGTGTATGTCATTCGACTACACCTATCACCCTCCATTGTGTCCTCAAAACATGATGAACTAGATGATTCTACCAATGCTAGATTACAAGAGTCCTCAACCTCAAGATGTTGACTCATAGATGAAGAAGATAAACCCTCTAAATCTAAATTAGGAGCCATAAAAAATGAATTCTCAATAAATTTCTTTTTAGGAGAAGGGGAAGGTTTTTTGTCATCAAAACTATCATACATTTCCCAATGAGCAAGCATTTTAGTTGTTTTATCATCAATAGGTCAAAACTCTGCAAGTTGAACAAGATAATCCACAACAAGATCCTATAGGAATGGATTGTCATTCAATTCTGCATACATCTCCCAAAGTTTTGTCATAAGGTCACGAGGGATCTCAATACCATCAGTGGTCATTTGTGTATTAATATCACAACTACAACCAATTAATTCTAGGATATCTTATATTTTCATGTCCCACACAACTTTCTTCCATTTTGATGAAGGTTGAGGAACCACTCCATAGAGATATGGAAAAATATTAATCCATCTACAATGTGTTAGGATTTCATCTAGTTCCAAGACATAAATTTTCATTGAGTTAGCCTTATTACAATAGGATGTGTTTTGATTCCCATTTTAAACTTCTCAACTTTAGTTACACAATAGACTAGTCAAGAGACATAAGCCAACAAATACAAAATACTACCCCCCGAGTTACTCAATCATGAAACACCCCAAGAAAATATGATTTGTGACACTTTATACTTAGTGTGATTATAGATGCCACTTGCTAAAAACAATAAAGTGGTCTTGATTTTGGTACATGCAAATGCCAAATTTGGCCATAGAATCAAGTAAAAATTTTGGTACAAAATAAGATAAATTTGATCATACCATTGAAAAGTACATGAAAAATTATGCACTTTCAAAAAATAATTTATCTAAAAATATTACCATGGGAGCAAGATATGCACTCTTCAAATTCCCAAAATGAGGATGAAGCAACAACACCTTTAATAATCTGCAATTTCTAGAAAGTCTAGACATCAAAACTAAAATCCGATTCCACCACTATGAAGAGCACAAAATTTTTCCCAAACAAAAAAAATCAAAAAAAGGATTCAAAATGACCGAGTTATGGCCATTTGAAAATTGACTTACAAAAACAAAATTGCTAATGGAGAGGGATAGAAAATTTCAAATACTTGCTAACATCACAAAAATGTGATGTTAAATTTGATGGTCATTTTCCTTTCATGTGGTATAGTCGATTAAATTTGGTGTCCAAATTGACATCCTAGGTCGCCATTCTCCTCCGTTAGAATATTCGTTATGCCAACATAATATACTTTTCAAAAATCTCAGTGATAGCATCTTTTAGATACTCTTGGAATATTATTTGGAAATCAAAATATTGCAGGTTGGCCTACCTCTAGGAATATTCTAGACAATCTATGGACTTACGAATTTTCAAGATTGAAAGGAATGCTGATTTGAAAATGCCAAGTTTTATGAAAATGCAGTGCTAGATTTTTTATGAGGAATACCACTCGTGTTGATTGGGGGTTGCATTTAGTGCCAATGAAATGATGCCAAGTGGCACTAGTGGCCACATACCTCTAAAGGTACGATCTGCACAAGTACTATGCATATTTTGATTTTTTTAATTTTTAATAAAAAATTTACAACAAAAATTCGATCACCCGATTTTAATTGTTCTAAAAAGATTTTAAAAAAATTTCAATTGAATTTTGTCTTTAAAAAAAAAAAAACCGTACCATGCTATAATGATGGTCTCTTTATGGTTGACAAAGGATAATTTTCACTAATGGCTCTAGGAAAAAGTATACAATTTTGACAAATTAATAGTCGATCTTAGAGTTTTTGGCCCTTCTAGACATAATGGTAGGGTCGAATTTGACCCAAAAAGCTCCAAAACTACAGCTACCTTCTAGATTTGGCAACCATTCTTGAGCTTCAAACCCCCATAAGAGTTGGTTTAGAGAAGACCAAGTATCTTGAATAATTGACTAAGACCCAAGTGTAGTTTTAGTGTTATAGTGAGCCAGTTATGTGGTCTACACTGATCATCTATATAGAATTTTTTCATGTGTTTTTGAGGTGTTCATTGTGCATGATGAATGTGTTTAGATCCAATGTTTCATGGTTTTTTTTCTTTCATAGTTTCAATATATTGTTGATAGAGTATCAACTGTGGAAATGATAGAGTTGTAGTTACAGATTCTATGTTGGAATGCTTTGCATTCCCTCATGGAAAAATATTTTGTTATGCCTTTTTGAGGAAGTTTTTAACAATTTTTATAGTTTTTATGCTCCAAGTGGAAAGTTTTGTGGTGGTCCCCGTATCAAATTATGAGTGAATCTAGTTTGTTCATTCATTATTCCTTCACCAATTTTTCTATCTAGTGTCGACGTAAGTATTTTTGGGTTGTGTGGAGTTGAGTTGTGTATGGAGTGGTATCATTGCAATGATTATGGATCATTTTGATATATTTTTGTGGTGTACATGTTTTTGTTCTATCCACAAGGTGTATGTGTTAATGTTTTGGGCCAACATGTTATATGGTGCTCTGTACATCTAATTAGGCCAACCTAATTGATTTTTTGGATAGTTGCGGATAGATTTTATAGAGTGTGTGTGTGAGAGATATCATGCAAAGATAAGTGTGAATCATAGTTGTGGTGAAGTATGAAGTGTGTTTGTAGTAACGGAAAAAGTAAGCCTTTTCCTTGATTTGTTTGATAATTGACCTTAAAACTGAATTGATGATGTCTTGGAGTGGTACTATAATGTGTTGTACACATTCACACTATTCTAGGACCTTTATTTTTAACTAAAACATGTCTTAATTGATCCTTTTCAAGGGTGTTGTAAAGTGTTGTAACACACTTTCACACTTTTTAGGATATATTTTCTTAACTAAGCCTAATGGACCCCTTTTTGAATAAAATATACATAATTTGTCTCTTGTTTATGTGTTGTAAAGTGTCATAAATCACTTTCACACTTATCTAGGTGGTCTTAATTAATTGTGATTAATTAGAGTTACTAACCCCCTTTTTATTCAAATTTAGGCCTTAATTTGGACACCTCCCAAAGATCTATCCCAACAATCATAATTTAATTAAAAAATTATTTCATTGGGAAATGTTTTGTCTTGGTAAGCTAAGCCAGGACCCATTCTCCCTTCATGGTTAATGGGTCCTCCCTTAATAGGACCTCCTTTTCTTAGTTGATTTGGAAACAGTTTTTAGCCTTCTTTCAGTCCCCTAGAGTTTGGTCGTGGAAACTTAGCTAGGACCAATTCACCCTTAATGGTGAATGGGCCCTCCCTAAATGAGACCCCCTTTCTAAATTTCATTCTGGTGGGAATTTAATAATGTTTCTTCCTAGATCTGGTGTCGGCCTTAATTCTTTGAATTTCGAGGTTAATCACTTAATTTAATATAAATAAGGGGTTAATTCACATAGTTTCAGCTAAGATTTTCAAGAGAGCATTGTAATACTTCACAAGAGCATTATAGAGGATTCATAAGGTATTTCAAAGAAGATTTCAAGTCTTTATTGCAGCAATTCAAGATCATATCATCATTTCAAGGATTTGATGCATGCATTCATGTTGTTGAGCTAAAGAGGTGGATGTAGCATTGAAGATCTGCTTGTAACTATTGTTTTCATCATTTTCAAGGATCCTAGATCTACATTCTTCATGGACACTACATGAAATTTTATAGATTTGTCTCACCTTTTACAACATCCAAGGTGATATCATTTACATTATTTCATGTTCATGCTTCATTTTTGCATTTCATCATTTGGTTTGATTACCTACAAGGGTTTTGACTAAGGGAAACCCCCATTCACTAACAAATCAATGAGTTCTTTTGCTCTTGAGTATGTGAATGCAGATTTATAGGTTGAAGATCAAGTTGAACAAGATTTGGAACAAGATTGTCAAAGTTGCAAAGTTGATAAAGTTGTCATCCAAAGCGCAAGATCATGGAAAGAGCTCTAGAAAATTGCATACATACTTCCAAAAGCTGATAATAGGGAATTTAAGAGTAAAAACATCAAGGAATAGGATCTTAAAATCAGTTTTTTGAAACCTTAAAAGGACTCATTCGCCATCCATAGCTCAAAAACAACTTTTTTCTAACCAAGTGCATAGATTTTTATGCTCTAAACGCATCCCCCATAGTTGCTATAATAGTTAGGGTCATTTTAAAATTGTTATTTTCATCATATTTTCCACAACTTAAGTGATTAGGGCCCTAGAAAAATAAGAGGTAGATCCTCTTGTCCATGCATTTGGGTCTACCCTTTTTTCCACCCTAATCATTTTTGGTGAACATGACTTATTCAACATTGTAATTTTTTGATTTTGAGATTTTTTATTGCATCTTAAATTAGATCTTACATTGCATTAAGATATCATTTAGGGTTTCTTGTTTTGTAGTGAAATCTTGCATATCATATAGGGTTTATATTTGCATTATTTTACACTTCTTAAATCTAAAAATTACAAAAACAAATCAATTATTTTTCATCTCATTTAGATATCATACAATTACATTTGAAAAAAAAAATTGCATTTCAAACTATGTCTTGCATTTCATCTTTGCATTACATTTTTACATTGAACTTCTAGAAAATATGAACCTGCAGCTTACTGTTTCAAACTTGGAATTGATAGATATAACTAAGACCTTGAAAATAATTAAAAAATAGTTTTAAAATACCTAACCAGAACCCATTCACCTTTACTGGTGAATAAGTCCCTAATCAGGTCTGATCTGTAACTTCTGGCATCTAAAAAGGCATTCAAATTAACTCTAAATTCCATAGAAAAATTCCAAAAAGACCTAACCAGGACCCATTTTCCCTTACTGGTGAATGAGTCCCCGTTAGCTACAAATCTACATTTTGAGGACATTAAAATTTTAGTTTTTAGCTTATATGTTTGGTGCTATTACCTTTTTGTTTGAGTTTCTTGATTTGTTGTGCATCATTAAAAATTCAAAATTACATCAAAAAATTTTCATTTATAGCTTATTGCATTGTTTAATCAGTCAATTGCATTGCTCAAACTCTAAAAATTGCATTTCATTCTAGGTTATTGCATTGTCCCTTTGTCATTCTAGGGTTTGCACACTAAAGTTGTAAAACTTGTATGAGATTTACAACTTGGTGTCATATTCACAATACGATTATAAGATGTAGTTTGAGGCTCATGTCATCCAATGATCTCTCACTTGTTGTTGATCTTGGGTGATCTAACTCTCTTTCTGATAGTGTTGAAAATCAACCCTCCATGGCTCATATTTTTCATACTTCATTTCCTATGACTTCATCTCCTACAATGAATTTCCTTAACATTACCAACACCATCCCTACCATTACCACTTCCACTCAAGATTTGGGATCTACTTAAAGTCAAGGTGGAATTCAAATTCTATCCTCCACAATAGTAATTTCCATCCCTACATACATTAGTACACAATATACAACAACATTCTAACTAACAACAACCTTTCAACCCAAAACTACCATTCAACCAACCACAACAGTCATACCTACTAGCACCATATACACTTCCATAGCCATTCCCGCGAGAATTCCTACCACCTTTGTGTCTTAAAATACAATAATTCTGCAATAATGCAAGTCCACTAACCTACAATCCACAAGCCCTCCACATACATACACTACACCACCTTATTCCACTCAAACTTATAACCAAAATAACGCTCTTATTAACTCACTTTTTCAAACGATGACGTCCCTTCAACAAAAAGTGGTAGCATTAAAACAAAGCAATAATGGTCAACCTTTGCAATACATCAATTCTACACCATTCTCCCTCAACATATTAAGAGAAAAAATCCCACAAGGAATAGAGGTCCCTTGGTTTAAGAAATATGGTGCTAAAGGAGATCATGTTAGCCATGTTTTTACCTTCATAGCCTTGTGTAGTGATTTCATCTTTGAGGATAACTATTGGCTAATCTATTCCCTAGATCTTTGAAGGCTACTGCTTTAGAGTGGTTCTCCTCTTTATCGAACAATTCAATTGGTTCATTCAATGAACTCATTATTTCATTTTACAACCACTTCCGTATTCACATGGGTCCCAAGATGACCCTTGCTAATTTAATTACATATAAGCAAAAATAGGATGAAAAAGTGACAAATTTCATAGGAAGATATCAAACACTTTATTCACATGTCAACATCAAGATTCTTGATGCAGACCTTCAATGAATGTTCATTGCTAACTTACAAGATAAAATCCAATGAAAAATTTAAATGTTGAGGTTTCCATCCTTCACACATTTATGTAGAACCCTTCGTGACCATGAAAACATGACTAGTGGTTGTGATGTGAAAAACACCCCTAGTCACCCTGAAAATGACCAAATCCACAACTCAAAACAACCATCAATATTTCAAGAAACAAAATAAGGGCTTTCTACAATTAAATCCTCCTCAGACAAGTCAACATAACAACAATCAAGTGGCTTCTATAAAGATGACAACTCCTTTCGGGGATATGGAGAGAGAATTCATTCCTTTACTCGATACCCTTCACAATATCATGTTGTAGCTTATTGAAAAAAACATGCTTACCTTACCTGCTATTAGAGAATGTGATCCTACTATTCCATTTCCTAAAGGCTTTCAAAAAAATGCTCATTGTCATTACCATAAAAAAAATGGACATAGTACAAAATACTGTAGGCATGTTAAACATCTTGTGTAAGACCTTATTGGTTCTAATCATTTACTAATCATAGGTGTGAATGATTAAGACAATAAGTTTGTCACCCCTCCTGATAAATTTTTTCAAATATCCACAAATCCCATGCCTAAGCACCATATTTCATTTGTCAAAGGTAGTGAAATGAAGAATGATGTGATGAATGTTGACACAAATGATGACAATACGAATAAAATTGAACAAAATCCCACAAATGAAGTGATAGAATTTATGGAAGCTAGGCAACCTCTTGGCATTACTTTCTCATAAAATGACATAACTAAACATGCACCTAATGGTCCTCTTTAAATAGCTGGTCAAATCAATATCAATCCCACTAATGGGATATTGTTTGATCCCATTTTTGGAGAGAATGTGATCATAGAAGAATTCTTATTTGTGCATGAGCTATACTAAGAAAAATGTGATAACTCGAAAGCATGGATCAAGGCACATAAAAAAAATTATTTCCCTACAATAGGCTCAATAGATCTCCCTTTAAAAGTGGTACCGAAAACATTAACAGTCTCATTCTCCATCATCCCATAATCAAACTAATTTCATGTGAAGATAGTCTATCCATGACTTTTCTCCATGAATTTCATCCCTTCGGTTGTGCATAAATGTCTAAAGTTTCCATTTGAAAATGACATCTTCACTATGCATCATAGCAGATTTCATCCCACCATAGAAAAAGGGAATTTTTCACTAGATTACTTTTGGCTTGAGCCTATGGAACCTATCAAGCCTCATGAGGATTTATTTTTTCAATCATATAAAAAATTTAAGGCAAAGAAAATAGTGGAACTATCCCTTTGTAGTATCAAAAATAAACCTATAACTGAACCACCCATCCTTGATGATACAATGATTAAACCAAAAACACTTTCAAACATACATGAACAACATATAGAAAAACCTTCTGCAATTTGATACAAGAGACCATGAGATAACACAAACAATCTTTTTTTCCCTCTTAGAGTCAAGCAAGTTTACAAAGCCAAAGAGAAAGCGGTTAAAAAACCTATTGTTATTTCTTCTAGTCCTCCCAAGGAAGAGAAGGAACCTATGGTTCACAAACCCGCTCTTACGCAAAAATAAATTGATAGTAAACTAAAATGAAATCAAAGTGCTAGAGAGCATAGACATAGACGTCATGCTATTTCCCATAGATTGCAAACTAAAGAAAATAATATTAACATTAAAAAAAAATCCAAACCTACCTGAAGCAATGCATGATGACTCTCAACCCTCGCCACAACATAAACAAGAACATCACATGGACATGTTATTCGACCTCCTACTATGATTAATTTAGATGATGACATTAACATTGCAAAGATTGATGAGCAAGTGCATGATGAGTTGAATGCATTGTCTTCTTCTTCAATGAGCTTAGATGAAAAATCTCCTACTAAGAGTGTTGAACTTGGTGCGTGTCATAGTTCGGTGCTTGATGTTGTCCCTTTGGCTAGTTTCTTGCCTTTCTTTTATACTGACCGAGATTGGGAGGTGAATGACCTACTTTAGGTTGACTTGCCCGTGCCTTACTTGTCTTTTTATTTTTCATTTTTCTTTATGATTACATGTGCGTAATGTGATCCCTCATTATATTTCATCTCTATTTTGTGCATTCTTCTATTTGTACCTTCATTATTTTGTCCGTCGTAATCATTTTTTTCATTTATCTTGTGTTTCCCTTTTGGGGATGATGCAAGGCATCCAGAAATTCATGTCTCTTCCATATTGACCCAAAATCTTTTCCTTTATCTTTTACATTTGTCTTTTGTTTTCCTTTTTGGGAATGACGCAAGGCATCAAAACACTCGTGTTTCTTCCATGTTGACCCGAAAGTATTTTTCTTTATTTTAGCTTTCTTTGTGTCACTCTTCTAGTTATATGAGTATTTAGGGAATGATTACAATTCCATGTTTTATTCATAAGGCATTTCAAGGCATATTTTAAGTCTTTCTTGCAGCAATTCAAGATGATATCATCATTTCAAGAGTTTGATGCATACATCCATGTTGTTGAGCTAAAGAGGTGGATACAACATTGAATATCTACTTGTAACTATTGTTTACATCATTTTCAAGGATCCTAGACCTATATTCTTCATGGCCACTACATGAAAGTTTGCAGATTTGTTTCACAAGATAATGTCCAAGGTGATATCATTTGCATTATTTCATGTTCATGCTTCATTTCTTCATTTCATCATTTGGTTTGATTACCTAAAAGGGGTTTGACTAAGGAAAATTCCCATTCACTAACAAATCAACAAGTTCTTTGGCCCTTGAGTATGTGATTATATATTTACAAGTTGAAGATCAAGTTGAACGAGATTTGGAGTAAGATTGTCAAAGTTGTAAAGTTGCTAAAGTTGTCATTCAAAGTGCAAGATCGTAGAAAGAGCTCTAAAAAATTGCATACAAACTTACAAAAAGTAATAACAAGGAATTTAAGAGTGTAGACATCAAGGAATAGGATCCTATAATCAGTTTTCTGAAACCCTAAAAGGACCCATTCACCATTGAAGGAAAATGACTCCTCCATAGCTCAAAAACAACTTTCTAGCTAGGTATAGAGATTTTTATGCTTTAAAAGCATCCCCCATAGTTGCTTTAATAGTTAGGGTAATTTTCTAACTATTAGTTGCATCATATTTTCCAAAATTTAAGTGATTAGGGCCCTAGAAAAATAAGTGGTAGATGCTCTTGTTCATCCATTTGGGTTTACCCTATTTTTCACCCTAATTAGTGTTAAGTAAGTTTTGTGAGCTTTTGCGAAACTATATGTTCAACATATGTCATATGCATTCTTAACAATTCATCATCTTCTATCTCTTTCTATTCTAAGCAATGAGCCCGTAGGAGTGAGTCATTATCTTCTTGGATAGTGAGACCACCTTTTTGTATCAAACATTGTAACCACTTATAATATACTGTGAGCTAATCCTCGCCATGGATTTTCCCTTTCTACAGTTTTCCAACAAATATGGTGTTCTTGTTTTCCTTGATGTGGTGCATGTTTTATATGTTCTTTTCATTTACTGTAAGTTAAATATGATGCTTTGAATGGATGTTTGAATTAAGAAAGATAATAAGATTCAGTGAATACTAATTCACCCCCACTTAGTATTCCAAGTTTAGCATTTAATTAAAGTTCATTATAATTTTGATTAATGTCTAAGTGAAGTTACAATGCATACATGTTGCATCACAATATTATGAAATTTTACAATGATTTTAAATAAAAATGAATTATGCTTCCATAGAATTCAAGTTAATGGATTTATTACTAATTATACATCTCTTATTAAGTTTTATATCCAAAGGCCCCTCTTTAAATTAGATTTAACTTATTTTTATTTAAATTAGATTTAACTTATTTTTATTTCACAAATTATAATTTATAGATTCTTAAATTAAAAAAATACCTTATACTAACTAAAAACTAATTCCTAACTTGTTGATTTCTTTTAAACTCCCTGTGCTCATAGAAATGTTTAAACTAGAATTTTGTTTTTCTTTTATTAGATTAAAGCACTATTTTTGGATCCATGTAAAGATTCAAGAAAAATGGTTCGAGTCACATTTGTTTTCTAGATTTGATAAGATTATTGTAGCAAATAGTTTGAAGAAAGATTTTCAGAATTAAATATTTTTGTAGCAAATTTTTCCAATACAGTGATATTCACAATAAAATTTGTAAAATAATCATTTCTTTGTAATCTACCTATACAATACTATTGAATATTTTACGTAAGAGTTTTTACAGATGCATCACAATGCCCTTTTTTTTAACTATATTAATTTATTTAATTTGATCTGATTTAATGTGGATTAACGTTTTAATTATTTTCTTTCCACAAAGGGAGTTGAGTCAACGACCCCATTGTAGGTAATGGTTTCCATTTTAAGAAGATTTTTGAATTAAAAACCTCGGATTTTAAATGCCATCGCTACCCATAATGATGGGGCGAGGCCTCCCTTAATGGCAATTCCCTCATGCAACACCCCCCTTATGGGAAATCATGTCATGTGGTGGTGGACATGGGCTGACCACCCAAACCGATGCCCTCCACAGATATAGGTAGACGCATGTATATATTAAAATAAATACTTATATTAATGTATTGTGTGGTTGCATTTATTAGTCATCTAATTACTTAATGTAAATGAGTTCATTTCTTAATAATTTTTTGTGTTCTTATTAAGATCTATATTCTTATACAAATTTGTATTTAGTTAAATTTTTAGATTTATATTTAATTCATATGCATACTATTATTAATTATATATTTTTATACATTTTTGATATATATGATTCAAATGTGCAACTTTTTCTACCTTCCCTAAAAAAATATAGGTTATATTGTTACTAATTCCATTATGTATTTGTAAATACATTTGAGTTCGTCATAAAGTCTTAATTGTCTAAAGGGAATATTGGATCATATTGTGAATCAAATCAACCAACTAACCTTAGTTTTCTTTGCACTTGTATTCCTAGGGTTTTAATGTTTTGTTATATATATATATATATATATATATATATATATATATATATATATATATATATATATATATTTCTAACATTAAATCATACAAATACAAGCAATATAGATTCATGTTTGCACTTTAAAACATTCCATCATCCTTAGCATTTTCCAACTATAGTATAAAGATAAATAAATATATATATATATATATATATATATATATACAAGATAAAGTTCTAAAATAAATCTTTTCTTTGACATCTAAACTTAGAAACAAATTTATCTTTCTTTCCTCCAAATTAGCACATAGTTTCACTTTTTATTACATAAACTTTCAAATACAACGAAAGAAACTATGCAAATAGTTATATAAATTTGGCTACACAAAAATATATTCTGAAACCAAAATTTATTCCTTGAATTTCTAAGGCAACAGTTTCTTTTCTTTTCAAAAGACTTGATCAACTTTAAACCACATTTTTATTCATTCAACAACTTTAAAATATACAAGAGAGGGAAAACATGAACAAGCTAATGGGTTGTCCACCCATCCATAGGGTTGTCTTACCACCCAGCCCTGAGGATGGGGAAACATTTAGCCATTTGGGTAACCTTTTTCAACACAACACAACAAAATCACTTACACAAACAATACACATATGCACATATTTAGCCCACACTTCAAATAATTAGAAAACACAAAACATACATTTCTAACACATTGGATTTCTCAAAGAGGAAATTCCACATAGGGGAAGTAGGGGCTCTACCAATTAAGGGGAAAATAGATATATGCATCACAATATCCCAAAATTCAATCTCCACATCAAAAACTCCATAAACCACAATTCACAAATAATACACCCTTTTTTCTCAGAAAAAAAGCCAAGATACCCCTTGGTGGGAGCCACACCCACTCAACCACTTGGACATGAAGGACCAAAATCATCCTATTTTCAAGAGGGTGTTAACTCCCCTATAAAACATATAAAGGAAAACAACAAACAACACAAAATAAAGAACATATTCATAAAACCCCAACAAAAATCAAGAATAAGTACATTCTACATTACATTTAATCAACAAATAAGAAAGGCATCTTACCTCAATAAATTTATATCCCACTAATGGTATTATCCTTCGGTGGTAATCTTCCTCATCTAAGCCTTCACATTTATCTCCCCCTCTTCCCACACACTCTAACTCTCTCTCTCTTGTTCTCTCTATTTGTCTGTCTGTCTGTTTGTATGTCTATCTGTCTGTCTGTCTGTCTCTCTCTCTCTCTCTCTCTTTAGGCATGTGCAGGATCATCATGGAAAAAATAGGCCCTTAAGTGGCAAAAAATTCAAAAAAATCAGAGTTAGGAAAATTGATGTAAAATTTTGAATAAGTTATCTATATTATTTAAAAATATGTAAGAATAGAATATGTAGAAAATTGAATGTAGTTTCTAAAATACTAGGTTTATTTAAAAATAAAAAATCTATTTGGTAAAAATTTGAAATTTCAATAATAGTAGTTAAATTTGGAAAAATAAGAAGTAGTCCACCTAACCATAATAAAATGATAATATTTTTTATAAGATTTTAGAAATAAGTAGAGGACTCATGTCTAGATGTGATGAATATTTTTTTGTAATTTTTTTTGAAGTAAATAATTAATTATGAATTTTTTATTACAAATTTTAAAAAATATAAAAACTCGTATGTCTAACCACCTTAACTTGGTCAAAATTTAATTAAATTAAATTTTTCTTTTTTTAATCCTATAGTATACAAAACATAGAATGTGATGCATGTTTTGGATTCAAAAAATGCCATACAGTTTGAAAGCTATAGATGTTTTTCAATCAGCCTATCAATCAACACTTTAGTTATAATTCAAATAGAAAATGAATAACAATTATTTGTTAAATTCAAAGTAAATCCTAGTTTATATTGGTGGAAAGCTGAGAATATCCTTTAAAAACCCTTTTCATTTCATCCATTTTGGGTAAAAAAAAAGTTGTCAGCCACATACCCTACAAATACCCAACATATTGCCACTTTTTGGCCCATCATGATCCTGCACATACCCCTTTCTCTCTCTCTGTCTCTATTTCTCTCTCTCTCTCTCTCTCTCTTATGGAGAACTCAAAATAATATCACAAAATCATAAAAGAGTCAAATATGAGTAAGCAATTGTCCCCACTCCATGAAGGAAGGGTTTTAAAGAGAATGAAGAAGTTACTTCCTACCGCAACTAACTCAACCACCCAACTACCCTCCCATTTTAACACTTTTATAAGTGGGGCTTAAAGGAGGGTTTAAACACATTGTAAAAAGTTATAAATGACAAAAATAACCTTCTAACCCCAACCCTAACCCATGAAGATAAGATAATTTCCCAGACATAAAATATAAAATGGTTAGGGTTAGGGTTAGGGTTAGGGTTGGGTTTAGACATAAGATAACCAACCCCAAACCTAACCCTAACCATAATCCTAATCCCAATCTTAATTCCAACCCTAACCCTCATCCTAATCCTAACACAAATCATAGAACTAAACCTAACACTAATCCTAATCCTAAACCTCACAATAACCCTAACCCTATGCTTAACACTATCTATATCCTCGACCCTAAGCTTAATGTTAACCCTAACCCTAGCCCTAACCCTAACCCTAACCATAATCTTAGCCCCAAACATTACCTTAAGTCTAACCCTAGAACCCAAATTCTAAATATAATTCTATCTCTAACCCTAACCCTAACCGTAATACTAACCCTAAACTTAACCTTAACCCTAACTCTATCCCCAAACCTCACTCTAGTTTTAATGCTTACAATAATACTAACCCCAACCCTATCCCTAAAGTTGATCCTTTATCTAATTTTAACACTAACTTGAATCCCACTCCTAACTGTAATTATATCTCTAACCCTAACCCTATCTCTAATTAGGTAGTCATAGTGCTAAAATTAGCCCTAATCTTATCTATAACTCTAACTCTAATTGTAATCATAAACCTAACACTAATCCTAGTTCTATCTCCTAACCTAACCCTAAGCCTAATCTTAGTCCCCAATAAAACCTTAACCATAACTTATCCCAAACCCTAACTCTAATTCGAAACCTAATTCAAACTTTAACCATAACCCTTACCTTAATCCTAACACAAATCCTAAACATAAACCTAACACTAACCCTAATTTTATCTCTTACTCTAACCCTAACTCTAACCTTATCCCTAACTCTATCCCATCCCTAACTCTAATTTTTACCCTTACAATAACTCTTGTTCTAACTATAACCCTAACCCTAGTTCTATCTCTAACCTTAAAACTAACCCTAATATTAACCCTAGTCCTAACCTTAACCCTAATGATAGCTCCAATCCTAATGCTAATTCTATCTCTAACCCTATCCGTAACTCTAACAATAACCCTAACCCTTATTGTAACCTTAATTCTAACCTTAATGCTAACTATATTCCCAACCTTGATTCAAATTTTAAGCCTAACAATAATCCAAATCCAAATTATTTATTTAATTGCATCCCTAATCTTAACCCTAATTCTATTTCTAACCCTAACCCTTACCCTAATTTTAGCCCTAATCCTAATCTTAACCCTAACCCTAACCCAACCATAACTCTAATTCTAATATTTACCCAAACCTTAATCATAACCCTAACAATAATCATAGTGCTAATCCTAAACCAATATAATCATAACCCTAAACATAATCCTAATCAACACTTGAGAATATGGTATAATGATGGTTGACCATTGAAAAACATATGACCATTCGATGAACCCAATATAAAATAAATTAAAAATATATTTAAAAAAAAATATACAAAGAAAGAAAGCAAAGAATTAGATATTCTTTCTACACTAGAAAATATTTTTTACATTCATACTATAAAGGTAAAAAAAATAATATAATTATTATATTTTACAAATTAAAATAATAATTATTAGATTTTAGAAATAAATATTTTACTACAGTGAATTTACCTTATCTAATTGATTATTGCACCTTATACAAAGAAAAAAATCAAATAATTATATATTGTTTCTAATTTTCCACTAATATTCAAAGTGTATAAATTATATTATTTGAAAATGTGTTAGCATGATGTATGACTATTGAAAAATATCTAGTTGTTCAATGAACCCAATATAAAATAATTAAAGAAAGAAAGAAAGAAAGAAAAGAATCAAATATTTTTTCTACATTTCCATTAGAAAATATGCTTTGCATTCATATTATAAAGATAAAAAACAAGTAAAGAAAAAAAATCTAAATTATTATATTTTACAAATAAAAAACTATTACATTTTTAAAAAGTATTTTAAATACAATGAATTTAGGTTATCAAAATAATCATTACATTTTATACAAGAAAAGCAAAGAAAGTAAAGAATCAAATATTATTTCTAAAATTTCCACTAATATTCACATTTTATTATTGTAATGTTTTGAATGTATACTCAACATTCTTTAGTTTCAAACATATATATATACACCATCATTAATAAGCACTTTTATTCATCTTTCTACACAAAAAAGACATTTATTTCAAATTGTTTTTCTTTTTCGTTCAAAGTGTTTCACAATTACATTCTACAATACTTAATGTCAAATACTAAGCTTTATCCATACAAATTCTAAATTTAAAAAAGTAAAAAAGAACATAATTGCACACCTAGTACCATTGCTAGTTAATACTCTATAAAAAAAATCAATAAATATCATTCCCGAAGTAAAAGTGAAAAAATATTAAAAATTAGACACCTTAAGAAAATTATCTCCCAACATATTATATAAATATTATGAAATATTTATTTTCAAATATTATTTGCTTTCCTTGTCTACCCATTTCACTATATTTCCCTTAAACAACTTTTGAGGTGACGTGGTGTAACTTTTAACTTATTTCGTTCACCCTATAGATGTCAAGTGTAAAGTTCAGTAAAATATTTTTGACATTTTGACATTCGTATCAGCATAAAATGTGGTCAAAGATAAGGAATTTTTTCCTTTGTAAGAAACACCATTTGAACTTTATCTTTTCTTATTCATCTGCGAGTATAATATTCAAAAATCATGCGTGCAACGTAAGCTTTATGGATGGTCAAATTCTGCTGTTTGTCCACACTTGAATTAACCAATCGTTAGGATTCTCCTACAGTTCCTAGTGCTTATCCTTTACCAAGAATAAATTCTCTTTTTCCACAGACCTCACTCATGTTTTCCAATATGGAGACAGGAACGATCTCGCTGTAAATTGTGGATAACATATTATCCATACAGAATATTTTGAACACGTCTCGATTCTCTTATGTTCTATCCTCAAAATCTTTATAAATGGGCTTAAACAATCTTCAACATACAATTCAAATGTATTCCTCTATTTTAAAACATGTTATATATCTCTCTATGTTTTTAGATGTTTGTTTTTACAGGTTTTTCTTCGACTCTCTAGAATATTTGCCGCGTCAAACATTTAAAGAGAGTTGTTTTCTACTCCCCTCAAAGGCTTCCCAAATCTCAGAAAGGCGGGGAAATCTTTTCTTTTCTCATGGTTTCGGAAGACCGTTGAGTGGGAGTAGAAAGCTGCTGTCTCTGATATATCTTCACTTCGTCAATAGTATTCTCTTCTCTTTAAAAAGGCTAAAGACAAAAGAAAATATTATGATCTTTGTTTTTCGTTATTCGTTTCTGAGCTTGTAAAGAACTGTTCACGTTAATGTCTTTTAGTAATAGCTATTATCCACGTTATCAGAAAGCTTATGCATGCATTGAATTGCCATACAAGTTTTTTCTGACATTCTGTTTCTACTTTTATAACAGGAATTGACTGTTTATTGATTCTGCTGATTAGTTATGCCATGTAATGGAAGCAAATAGCGAGACGCATTATATTTTGCGTGGGCCAAACTGTACTTTGTTGGCCTTCATGGGTTATACTTATTGTAAATAGATAAAAGAAAGGCATTCGCGACAGATAGAATAAACAACACAGAGCTTCAAGATAGGATTTCTTGATACATCCAAATGTGTTTTCTGTGGTTGTAGTGAGCAAAATGGTTCCCTTTTTTTTAAGTGTTTCTTTCTTTCAATTTTTTATAGCTTGTGGTAGGCAATATGGTATAAGCCTATAATTCATGCTTATTTATTAGATAAATTTTGGGTTAGTAGGGGCGTCTGCCTATGGCAGTATTTTTTTGGTGGTTGTTTGGGTTCCAGGTCCTTTTTTTATTCTTTAGCAGATCTTGTTAGAGAGAAATTATAATATTTTTCAAGATAATTGGAGTCTTCTTATTCAAGTGTGGCAGAAGATAAAGCTTCTCGTTCAGGGAACAGTCAATTCCAACTATTCGCTTCTAAGAAGTCCTTTTCCTTTTTGAGTATCAAATGTCTTGTAGTCTGACCTCTTCTTCAACTTCTATTACTCTAAATGTTGTTTAGCTGTATGCATTCAAGAAAAGTGAATAGGACTCGTAACTGGTCATCTTTTCCTGTAGGTTACTTCAAAAGCAATTCTAATGGATCCCTTAGAGGTAACCAACGAGTTGTGGAAGTTAAAGTGTGTGGAGATAATCAAGATCTGTTCATTTCTTCTTTCGTGCTTCCATATGACACTACATTAACAATCAAATCGAGGTCTATACTATCTTTGTTGTTGTCATTCAAGCATGCTAGTTGGGATGAAAAAAACTATTTCTGAGATGGAATTTCTTATATTGCTACTTTCATGAATAAAAGGGCATCTAATAGCCTTTCCTAGTAGTTGGCTTTTATTGTTGAGCGGATTATGTACTTGGTTCCTAAGTTGGATTCAATTTTCTCTTGTTCACATCGCTAGGGAATAAATTATGATGGCCAATTGTTTTGTTAAATTGGATTCTAAAAATGTTATTAAATGGAATGTCATGGATTGTGGTTCATTACCCTTCGAACCAAGGTGCTTCTCCAATTGCTTCATTATGACCAATTTTAATTTCATCATTCTAAATCATATTGGGAGTTTGATACATGTTTGGATTATGGTTTGTTTTGTATTGTGTAGTTGGTGGCATTTTGTGAGGCCCCCTTATATTTTTCTTATGTTATCTTTATTGACAGCTATGATTATCTAAAAATCTAAAAATTCTAATTAGATGTAATTTTTTTTTCTTAATTCAACTTTATCTATTTTTTTCCAAAACAAAAAATGAAATAACATACAACAAGATTTAATTATATAGATTATGTAATATATCAAACAAAATTAAATATAAATTAATCAATTCCATCTCAATAAGAGAATTGAAAATGTTACACTTTTGTTATTGCAAATTAAAACGTAAATTATTCAGATTCTACATTAAGAAGAGAATAGTTGGCATATGTTTGTTAATGCAAAAGTTATTTATGTAGTTGTATGCAACCTTTGTAATTAATTTTTCATTATTGAATGATCTTATTATTATAGGGTTATTTATATTGTACATGTTTAGCTGACTTTATTTTGTCGTTTTTATCTTTTTGAAACATAATAGTTCTTTGAAATTAATTTTCTTATTTTAATATAGTAAAATTTATTCAATATAACACGAATAAATAATTATATTATTTCAGTAAATTGAAAAGTTTATTTTATTAAAGAACATATATGTTTGTCCAAGGTACATCAGACAACACTAACAAAATCGAAGAAAGCATTTATGAGTAAAGTGACTCTCTTTCCATAACCAATGTATAAAAAACATATTGATAAATTAAAATGTGTATTATTACTACTATAAAATGGTAAATATTCAATATAGCTCATTATCATCACTAATCCACTTCTAATAGTATAAAAGATAAGTGCTTAATGGTTATTATTTTAATTAATATTTAAAGTTGATAATAAAATCATTATTTATTTGATTGATATTAATATTAATAAATTCGAAGATATAAATGGAATTTTATGACATTGTTTACACCATAAAGAACACTAAAAGATCTACAAAATATAATACAATCACACAAATACTAAACTACACTAAAAAATTGAAGCTCTAATACACTCCCTACGTGAGAATTCCCTTAATATAAAAATATTTTTTCTCCTCTACTTCCAACAATCAATGGTTTTTCATTGACTAATCGAATGTCTTATTGGTTTTTATACATAAAAGATTTCTAAAACACAAATTACCTAGAATATAAAGTAACATAATATGGATGATCACAATTTAATTTTATTATACTTTTATATGCTACCTCCCCAAAAGATCAAGTAGAAACCTTGATCTTCAACCTCCAAGAGCTCCTATCAAATATTAACTCAAATTCTCAAGCTTTAAAATCACTATCAATGACAAGTCTCTTATCTGAGTTTTCAAAATGGGACATGAAAAATTCTCCATCCCCAATATTTATTGTCCTCAAAAAGTGAGAATCATAATTCTCAATAATATGAGTCCCTTACAATGTGGCATCCTCAAGTGTTTGGTTTTTCCACCTAACTAGATACTTTGTGAAGTTCTTGTTCCTCAGGTTTTTGACATGAGTAGCCATCATTTCTTTTGGGATTAGAATTAAATTACCATTATCATATAATGGTGGTAACTCTTTTGAGGTTGTAATGTTTTGACAAAGGACTTTCCTCAAACAAGGCACATGAAAAAAGTTATAAATATTGATGCTCTATGGAAGCTCTAAATCATATGCCACTTCACTTATCCACTTCAATTTTTTTTATGGTCCTTAGTATCAAGGTTTTCTTATATGGCTGAAATATTAGGAAAACCAAGTCTCCCACCTTAAACAACATTTTCTGATTTTTTGATCTACATAACTATTTTTCACTCTATGTTTGCTTCTAGTTATTCTATAGTTCCCTCAGTATCTCTTGACTATGATCCATAAGATCACTTGATAATGGCACTATATTATTTCAAATCAATAAAACAATGTGAACCATCAATTTTGCTTTGTTCTATGGACTTCTCTTGCACTTGTAGGATCTTTCACCTAAAAGGAAAGAGATAGAAGACTAAAATTGATGTGGCTCACTCAAACAAAGGAATGTGTCATGGCATTATTACTAAATAAAATAATCTAAATGTAGCTAAGTGATGAAATTGATTGATTATGAATGCAAAACTAATTAAATATGCAATGTTTGAAAACACAATGTGATATGCAGAAAATGAACTAGAAACATAAACTAATGCAAATAAAATTGAATGAGATTTAACAGAGTGCACCTGGAAGCTGAGTGTTGATCTTGGAAGGTTTTGGAAACTAACAGAAATCACTATTGATCTATAGTGGGACTCATTCTCCAATGATGGCCAATCAGTCCTCCTACTGGTAAAAACACCTGAAACTACTTTTTGACTGTCAGGAACTGGATTCTGACAAAATCAACTTTTTTAGCCCTCAGGTGGGACTCATTCACCACTGATGGTGAATCAGTCCTCCAAAATTATGCATATTCAAAGTTCAATCCTTTCTTTCTATAATTGCACTTGTCTTCTTGTCAGGTTGACATAGTCAAATCTACAAAAAATGTGTTGTAGGTTGTCTCCAAACTTGAATTAGGGTTTAGTTGGATTAAAATACTTTGATGACTTGTTGACCACCTTTCAACACCTATTTTCTTGACAAATATTCATATAAAGTCTGCAAACACACATACAAAAGGGGGAAAATGGTTAAGGGTTAGTGTATAGGGATTTTCCTTGGTCAAATCCCACTTTGGTAATCAAACCCTTAATAAAGAAATGAAATGGAATGAATAAGGAAATGATGAATAAAAAAATGAAAATGTCCTAACTCACCAAAACCTTGTTGAAGAAGTCTGAAGATATGTCAATGGCTGCTCCAAAGATGCTTGATGTTTGCTTGATTGAATGATGCTTGAATGTGATTGAATGCTTGAATGAACTAGTGAATGAGATGAATGTTTAGATGAATTAGATGTAGAATGAATGGAAAAACACTTATTTATATACACTTATGCCATAATTACCCAATAATACCTCATCGTAGGCCGACATAAGGTCTTTTTGAATAAAAACCCGAAAGGAATTTTGAATTATGTTGAATTTGGAGCCAAGAGAGACTCATTCGTCACCCATGGCAAATGGTTCCCACCTTAGGCTTTTAAGTGGGTGTCGAGAATTAAGTTGCATTTAATGTTGTTTGTCGGGTTTACATTCAAAAATACACTTAATTATGGCTTGTGAGTGCATAAAGGGGTCATATAAAGCATAAGAAAGGTGTAAATGGTGATAACAAACCTAGAAAATAATGAAATCTTGTTCCAAGACTTTACAACACATTAAAATAGGACTTGATAAGTGATAAAAAGGTGATTTTTAGATGAATTATAATGAAAAGAGTCTATAATAGTGTAGAAATGTGTTACCAAACTTCAAAACACCTTCACAAGACATCATAATTTGAATATTAAAGACCTAATGTGAATGCATAAGTTACATTGCAACATTAAATCAAAGCAAGATAAGTCAAACATCACAAGAGAAAGACCTAGAAGACCATGAAAATTTCAATGATCCATTTTTCTATGGTACATTTAGCCCCCACTTTAGTGAGAGGATGAACTTGCTTCAAACTCGTGCACTAAAGTTGCCATGCATATCGAGAAGGATCCAAATGCACTTATGCTAGAAAGATGGAAAGACAAAAATAAAGAGGGATGATCAAGCCCCCAGGATGAAGATATGATGGAAAACTAAACATAAGAAAAAAGGAACACACTTGAGTGTGAAAGAAGAGAATAAAGAGAAAAAGGAAAAGTCAAATCAAGTTTCAATCATTTGTCTAGCTAGTTGTAGATTAGATCTAGGTTGTTTGTCTGAAAAAGAAAATGCATGCTCACTTTGGGTCGATGGAACACATGTTGGTCCACTGGGTGAAAAGGCCCAAAAGGTGAGAAACACACACTAGTTGGTATGCAGTCACAAATGCATAGGTGGCTATGCGAAAAGTTGTGCCATAGAATGGGCTTCCCGATCAACCATACAAATGTTATTCCTCTTGATAACTTTATTAAGGTGCCACAAAGGACAATGTCAATTCGTGCTTCATGGAACAACCAAAGCTTTGGATGCTTAGAACTCATGAACAAGTAGGATGGTACCACAGGGATGCAAGATGTGTTATGCAAGGTGGCAAAGATGTAAAATGTAAAATGCAAAATAAATGTTTAAATGAGTCTTTTCTAGTTCATGTGAGGTCTATAACTTAGGGAACATTGTGTATAATGTCTCCAAGATAGGACCAATCAAAGAATAGAATATTCACAACTTATGGCATGTAGTGTGTTGCATTAGGCTACTAAGAGGAATGTAATATGCTAAGATAAATCACACTTATGAAGGACATCACACCCAATGTCATCCACAAAGTGACAAACACATCATATCAAGTGACAAGGCTACACTAAGAACTAAGAATGCAAATGAATACTGCCTCTGTATGTCCCCTAATTTAAAGGAATTTCTATACACCATGCTATGAGCAATTACTTTAAAGTAGCGAAGGAAGGATGTAACAAGAAAACAAGACATGAGATCGAACTTTGAAAGCCCCTATCCCAAGTAATATATTTCCAAGTAAGGTTGCTTCGTGTAAGAGAAAAAGAAAACAAAAGAAAAGGAGGGTTGTCCCCAAGAAAGGAATACACCAAACACAAAAGGGATCTATGGATTTGAGGTTAGTATGTTCATTGTTGCAATGTTTTAATTAAAGAGATCGACACTATCATCATTCCCCGAATACATGGAACTAGAAGAATGATATAAATAGAGTGACAAAAAAGAAAAATAAAGTTTTTTTTGGGTCAACATGGAAGATACATTGCAGTCTCAACGCCTTGCATTGTCTCCAAAAGTAAAACACAAGCAAAAAGAAAATGAAAGGAAAAAGAAAAGAAGAAGGTTTTGGGTCAACATGAAGGGGAAATTTTGGTCTCAATCCCTTGTGTCATCCCCAAAATGAAAAAAGAAAGAAAAAGATAAAGTAAAAAGGAAAAGGGACCGATTGGGTCAACATGGAAGAGACATAGGACTTCTCAACGCTTTGCGGCATCCCCAAAAAGGAAAAGCATAAAACAAAACTGAAAAAGAAAAGGACCTTTTGGGTCAACATGCAAGAGACATAGGGCATCTCTACGCTTTGCGTCATCCCCAAAAGGAAAACAAAAAACAAAGGAGAAAGGAAAAATCCATGTATGTGAAACATAGATTTTTGGCACCCACTTGCTTTCTAGCTCTCCTAGTGTTTTTCACCTAGAAGGAGAAAGATGGGCCAAAGATGATTATGTTACATTCAAATCCAATGCAATATGGATAGAATAAGGATGAAATATGCCTAGATATAATTCTTGAATGTAATAAATGAATGAGATTGATTGACTAGTGAATAGAAACTAAAGGAAAATAAATTGTTTGAAAACACATTGTGTATTACAAAATCACCTACAAGTGAATAAGAAAATGCAACAAAAGTGAGTCAGATTGAAAGTGTGCACCTATAACTTTGATGAGGACTGAAAATTGATGCTAGAATTTTGATGTTGTTTTTTAGGCCTGGAGGGACTCATTCGACATTTTGGGCAAATTAGTCCCAGTTCTAGTAAATTGTGTTGGAACCCATTTTTAACAAAAGGGTACTTAGAAATACAAAAAACTCAAAATTGACCTTGTGGTGGGACTCATTCACCATTCATGGTGAATGATTCCACTTTTGAATTTATGGATTTTCAAAGATGGATTCTGAAGCTTTCAATCTACACTTTGATGCCCTACAGGTGTCCACTTCTGAAATTGTCAGATTTAGGTCTGAAAAATGCCTTTTTGTTGATATTTTGACTTGAATGATGAATAGATGACCTAAATGACTTTGCAACTTGATCTTCAATTGTTTCCAAGCTTCCAAGAGTCCTAAATCTACATACAAACAAGACAAAGGAGAGATATGTAGAATGTTAGGGCATGGGGGTTTGCCTAAGTCAAACCCCTTTTAGGTAATTAAACCAAAATGATGAAATAAATGAATAAATCATGCAAAAATGGAGTAGATTACATTTAATTGATGATAGATATTGAAATTTTGCAACAATGGAGGAAGATTCAACCCTTGACTATCTTTAGGAGCTTTCTCAATGACTTCTAATGAAGAAACCCTAGTTTGCTTGACTTGGATGAGAAGATAGATGATGTATTAATGATGAGAGATGTAAGAATGAGTTGTTAGATCTGAAATTAGGATAAAAACACTTATTTATAGACAATTGTGCCTTAGTATCCTGATTATATGTCATCACAGGCCGACATGTAGTGAAATTAAACTTTAAATTTCACTTTTTCCCACTCAAAGGTCAAAATGGGGCCAGATAGGACTCATTCGACACACATGGAGAATGGGTCCCACCTGGATGGGACTCATTCACCATGCATGGAGAGTGGGTCACACAGGGGCCATTCCAACAACTAAGAAGCTAGAGCAGATAAGGAAATAAGGTTTAAATTACAACCTTGTCAAGTATTTGATCAATTAAATCCTTGGGATGCATAATATGGGTTAATAGGGGCCTATTAGTGATGATGTAAATGTCAAACATGGCTTGTGACATATAAATGAATGTGAAAGTGTGATTAAATACACTTTACAACATTAAAATGAGGTCCACATAGCCTAGAATGGCACAATAACCAATGTGAATGTATAAGACACATTACAACACTAGTTTAACATTAGGTTTAATTCAAGAACCTTCTATATTGATGTAATAATGTTATTAAATACATTTTATGATGCTGAATTAGGGAGAAATGGGTTCATTAGGTCTAGAAAAGCGTGAAATTCCTTAACAACTAGACTTTGCAACACCTTTACAAGACATCAATAAAAGTGTGTTATTGAATTTGAAAGGATCCAAGACCTAGTGTTGATGCATAAAATGCATCACAACACTAGATTAAGACCTCATGAAGTCCATTTTATCATGAATTAATCCCATGTCAAGAAAAGGGTCCTTTTTTTCTATGAAATAGTATGACATATAGAAGAATGGAGGTACAAATAGAGGAAGTGTACAAAGAGAGAAGACATCAAATGCACATTACGGGGGAACACGATACACACATAAAAGTGCAAAAGAGAAAGAAAAAAGGAAAATTAAAAAAAGGCTATTAATGCAAATATAATTCAACCATTAATTGAGTTATTGGCTTCTCAATCTCAGATAGTATAAGTGGAAAAGGAATAACATAGTTAAGATATAAGGATAGATGCATTACTAGGACAACACTAACAAATTCTTTGCCCCACTGAATGTAAGACAAGAAAGAGCCAAGGTGGGTGATTGGAAGGATCATGCAATAGTGAGAATGGAAAATTATAAAACTATGGCATTATGAAGGAATTTGGGTTTAAGGGATGATAGGATAGCATTCGGTATCAGTGAAGTGATACTTGTTCAGTATGTCCTTCAATGTCTAGCATTCATTGGTTCAGTGGCCAAGAAAATTATGATATTTTCAATATGGTATCTTAGAGTCTTTAGGACGAATGACCAACCTATTCGAAGGTGGTAAGAGTATAAGACCTCTATTTAAAAGCATTTGTAGCTTCCTTTCACATTCAGGTGGTGGGTTGAGAGGAAACTTTAATTTTTTTAGTTTGTAAGGTCATTTGCATTTACTAGATTCACCTTTTTTATGGATGGAAGAAAAAAGAGGATCCATGGGGATCCTAGCATCCTTGTCATTGGAATCATGTAAAGGTTGTTCATGTGGGAGAAAAAAATTCAAGTTAGGAGGAGAATCAAAGATCAGTGTACCATCATCTTGAAGTCTCCAATATTTAAATGGAGGCTTGTCATTATGAGGAGGTAAACCATAGATTTTTGGCACCCTAATCCTTCCTAGCACTTCTAGCATTTTTCACCTAAAAGGAGAAAGAAGGGCCAAAAGATCTAGCTAGGTTCACTCAAATTATGTAATGTATCGTGTTATTTAGACTAAATGGAATGATATGAATGCAGCTAAATGAAATTTTTGACTAATTATGAATGAAAAACCTAAGAATTATGCAATGCTGGAAACCACAATGATTTTTGCAAAAAGCTTGAAATGATGAGAAAAAATGTGAACTAAATTGAACAAAAAGTTAAATCTCTGAGCAAGTGCACCTGAGAATTTGAAGACGAATGAAAAGCAATATGGACATCTATCAAGACCTGATTCTAGGCTGACTGGGACTCATTTGCCACCATGGGTGAATCAGTCCTAGGTCAGGGTTTTTCTACACAAGAACTGTTTTATGTTAATTGGGTGTCTAGATATGCATCTAACTGAAAATGACACCTTAGGAGGGACTCATTTGTCATGCATGGCGAATCAGTCCACATTCAAATTTCTATGATTTCAAATCTCTATTTTGTAACTTAACACCTGTACAACAATTTCTAACAAAAACCTGAATCAGGATCTCAGAAAATTCTTGCAAAACAACTTAAAATTGTTTATCTAATGGGGGGTTTTCCTTGGCCAAACCCCAAGTTGGGTAATCAAAGCTTCAATGTATAAAAATCTACATAGAACCCTAGGCTTAGATGTGTTAAAGACTAGGAATATCTGAAGTATGAAGAAAACCCAATTTTTTCTGCAAGAATAAGACATGCAAATGTGATTTGAATGATGCAAGATCTTAACCCTAGAAATATCACAACAGATCAAAAGTGGAGATAAAATGACATGCAAGTGGAATGCAAATGAAATATAAACCTTAATCTAAAGATAGAGAAGCAATGGAAGATGGAATCACATTGAAAAGAAGTCTTCATGTATGATTTGATGGCTAGTCGCATCTCCTCAACCTATATTTCTCCGTGATTCCCCATAGGAATCCATCAACAACTCTTTGCAATGTTGAACTTTGATCCAAGAAGTGAGCTTCAAAACCTGCAAAAACCCTAGTTTGCTGCCCTAAAACTTCAACTTTACTCATAAAACTTGTTGTAGAAGACTTGAATTTAGAAATTGCTCATGTGAAATAACTAAAAAGATGTGTAAAATGATTAAAAATGAGTATCTATAAGAAAAAACACCTAATTTTCCCGTTATTTAGACCTAAGAGGCTGACATTCACCGAAAAATTAAGTTGAATTAATTGAATTCCTACTCAAAATTGAAATTTCCCTCAAAAGGGACTCATTCACCACCCTTGGCGAATGAGTCCCACTAGAGGGGACTCATTTACCCAAGGTGGCAAATGGGTCCCACTATTTATTTTTGAAGGTGGGCTTTTGGGATATGGAAGAATTGAATGTTATTTGTCAGGATTTAAGTGATTTCTAAAGTAAAACGAGCCTGTAGATAAAAAATAATGGGTCTTAGGGGCCTATTAATGTCATTTTGAAGGATAAATGATGTAAGGGGACTCAAAAGTGGGTCTAATTACACGTGAAATTGTCTCTTTTCTCAAGAGGGTCAAATTCTCTATGATACATTTAGCCCCCACTTTAGTGTCCATATGACTCTATGTGCATATGTAAGCTAAAGGACTCTAAAGAGTGCACTTTATAAAAGGATATTGTTCAAAACCATAACATTAGAAATTGCATCCTACAACACACATTCATTAAATTTCCAAATTTTTTTTTTCTAACCCCTAAATATCTTATTCAAGGGTTGATGTATGACCCCCCTTGATTCTGCTTGCTTTACGTAGGTGGAATCAAGGTAGCAATCTAGCCACATGGAATAAGGAAAATAATATTGTAGGGAATTTCCAAATACCATGCCATGTAATGATAGATGAGTGATGATGTCAAGTGTGGAATCACAACTCCAACACATCAAACAACATCAAAAACAAATTTCCTGAGCTCCCATTATGTTGATTTGAAGAAAAGATGCTTTATGAACTCTTAAGATAAAATAACCCTAAGTTAGTGTGTAAGAGTAAAAAAGATGAAAATAGGTAAAAGAGAGGAAAGTAAAGTAATTTGTCACTTACTATTACAATTTACCATCTTGTAGCTTGAAAGTAACGAGTGAGACGAGAAGATGTCGAGTAGACGGGATTATAGGCCTTCACGACTGAATATGCTTTGAGAGCAGGTGGCGTACGAGGATCTGTATTATGAGGTGAGTTGATTCTACAACTTTTTCTTTGTGATTTTTCAATAATTTAATGTTTTTTAATGCATGGATAGGTTAATTTAGGATCTTGGAATTTTTTTGCAAAGTGTCCCTTTTGTTCACAAAGTGTCCTATTTCTTTGCAAAGTCTCCCATTTCTTTGCAAAGTGTCTCGTTTCTTTGCGAAATGAAGTGTCTAGGGCTATTAGAAAAGCACGCTAGATCAACTTTAGCACATTTTCATGATGAAACATTTAAAAGTTGAAAAGATTAGATGGATTTTAGAGCATTATGTGATGATTTTTATAGGTCCCCGCCTAGTCGTGATAGTGGCTAGGGGGAAGACAACTTACTTTGTTGAGAGATCATGCTCCAACACTATTGGCAGTAGAGATAGAGCATTTACAAAAAATAGGTGTCTATTGGGCATATCTTATACCACTAATGAGATACCATGATGCCATGCTTATGGCCTTGTGCGAGCATTGGGACACCAATACATGTACTTTTCATCTTCCTAACGCATTCTCTGAGTTCCTATTGAGGGGGAGTGAGTATATTTCTGGGGGGATCAATCATTCCATGAGAAAAAGGTGGATATATAGTATTTCCTTGGTGGGCCAGTTCATGATGAGTGTGTTAGAGTGCGGATCGAGCTTCCCATGCTTCTATATTTGCGAGCTCTTATTGTTAGACGAATTATGATGCATACAGTGGCTCTTGTTCTCAATCTTGATGGATGAGCAACACACTTAGATGGAGGATTAGTACATTTGATTCAAGGGATGTATGAGGATCAGATAGTCTATGCATTGGGTTGCTACATCCTAACACACTTATATTATGATCTGGGTAGATTTGTGTTTCGAGAGATCGACAGTATTGTGCACTGCATGTTTCTGCAAGTGTGGTGCCTCGAGCATATCAGATGCACCGAGCCTATCAGGTTCCCTTGTGTTATAGCTATAGGATATCCATGGGCATTCGGCTATCCATTGTGACTCTTGTGGCAATACAAAGATTTACACTTTTAGAGGGTGAGGTTTTATCAGCTGGAGGAGGACAAGATCTTATGGATACCTTATCTACTCACTCTACAGTGGCCAGATCCCACATGACAGCTGAGGAGGATGCAAATGGACAAGATTTTAGCTAGGAGGCATTACTATGTTGTACGAGCATTCTATTATGGGAGAGTCATGCGATAGTTTGGGTAGGTGCAAACACCACTGAGGGTGTGCCCCTTCATTAGGCGATCAGTGTGGAGTTCCTGGAGGCCAGGTGATACTATTTGACTGACTATAGATCATTTTTGTGAGAGTTATTCTGATGCATCAAATCACAATCAGCCACCAGTTACCGACATTGATGATGTTGGTAGCATAGATGAACATGAGGAGTGGTGGTTAGTGACACAACGAGCTCCTGTGTTTCCCATTAATGTCCCTATAGGTGATGCAGGACAAACACCAGATGAGGGAGACCAGCTAGAGGATAAAATAGAGGATGTGGAATACAGGCCATTAGATATATTTACTCATGTTATTGATGATGAGTATGATTGAAAGGCCAATCCTGATTATGAGGACTAGGATGGAGGAGAGGATGATGAGGAGGGTGAGGATTATGAGGAGGATGATTATTATGAGGAGGAGCCACCTTTGAGTGAGGGTGATGAGGTAGCAATTGAGGATCACATTAGCATGAAGAGTCCTCACACACTTACAGGACTAGATCATGTGCAGTAGCTACAACAGACATCGAAACCTAGAGTCAGAGGGAGGATAACACATCCTTCATGCCCCCTAGAGAGGATGAGGTCGATATTCCACATGGACCTAGAGACATAGGTGATGATGTTTTTGATTTTACACTTGTACTTGAGTATATTTATGTTTTATATTTATATATATATATCATGATGATGTGTACTAATTGTGTACCTTGTCTATCTTGTAGGAGCGATAAGAGACTGGTGAGAGTTTTATCATCACACCACCATAGAGATAGTGCCTACATCCATTGTCAAGGAGGAGATATATCCTGACTACATTCCCCCACCGATTGTAGAGTAGGATCCAAAGTTGCTCAAACCTTTTGCGAGGCTACAGGAAACATATGAGAGTGTGAGGAAATGACTCCATCGATCTGAGAGTGTAGCACAGTCATTGTAGACCTTAGCAGAGGTTGAGAGACTACATGAAAAGCTAGCACATGTACGAGCAGATAGGGATCAAATGGTAGAGGAGCGTCTGGTGGATGTTGGTCGCATATAGGGTCTGGAGTATGCATTGAGACTCAACAGTTGACGATCCAAATCACACAACCGTCTCATGATGTCTAGGGACCAAAAATCAAGTGCCACAGCCTGAGGGGTCTAGTTTGCATAGACCTTGGTGATTTTGTATATGATGATGAGATGTATATAAAACTCTTTGGTAAATATATACGTATATATGCATGATTGGTGTTGCTTTATCCTTCAGTGGTGTGAATTTTAAATGCAATGTGATTAATTAAATGACTTATGGTAAAAAGTATTTAATTAATTTCTTCATGATTTAACATGATTGATGTGATCTAAAATAAGACATATCTCAATTTTATTACAGATTCAACGTTAGTGATTAGAGAATATGTTAAATTATTGTATAAGGATCTAACTTAACATAACACAAAGGTGAATAGTATGAATCCTAAAGTAATTATAAAAATGAATTTAAATAATTACATTAGTGTTACAGATAAACACAAGATTAGTTGTCAAGAACAAAGCAATGTGAAAGTTATTTAGAATGACATGAAATAAATTTAAACAACACCTCTTTAATAATCATACTATTCAAAGAGGCTAGAGATAATACCAACGGAAATGTGCAGCATTAATAGGTTCCTTAAGGGGAATTATGTCAAGCTACGTTAAGATATAAGCACCAGACCCATAATTGGTATCAACTATGTAAGGTCCTAATGAATTAGGGCTGAATTTATCTTTTTCTTCATTGTCAACATTGGTATTGCATTGATTCTCAACAAGAACATAATCACCCTTATGAAATGTTCAAGGGATGACCTCCATGTTGTGTCTTCGTTGTAACTATTTGATGTGAGCTTGGTGATGTTCAAGAGCATTAATGTGCATTTCGTCGAGCATTTCAAGTTGGTGTAATCGTTGTTCTTTATAAGTGGCATTGTCAATAAGATCTTGGAGAGAAATTTGTAATGTAGGAATTTCTAACTCCAAGGGCATGATTGCATCAGTGCCATAAACGAGATTATAGGGTGTGGTTCCGATGGATGATCTAACACTTGTTTGATAGGACAAAAGTGCATAATGTAATTGTGTGTTCCAATATTTATGATGTTTGTTGACATTTTTCTTGAGGATTTGTTCCAAAATACTATTAGTGTTTTCAGCTTGTCCATTGGATTGCAGAAAATATAGTGTAGAAAAGTGATGTTGAATGTTGAAAGTTTCAATAAATTTCTTAACTTCATTATTCTAAAATGGAGTTCCATTGTATGAAACAATGGAAGAAGGAAGCCCAAAGCAAGCAATGATGTGTTCTAAAATGAAACGACAAATTACTTCAACAGTTGTGGAACAAAGAGGAATCGCTTCCACCAATTTCGTAAAATAGTCTGTTGCGGTTATGATAAACATGTGTCCAACAGAAGAGGGAGGTGAAATTTTTCCAATAAGATCCAATCCACATATTGAAAATGGCCAAATGGGAACTTGGGCATGAAACTCAGAAGCAGGAGCATGGATCAAATTGCTATGTTCTTGACATTTTCTACATCATTTAACGTAAGTGAAGTAGTCCTTTTCCATATTTCGCCAATAATAACCCATATGGATAAGTTTTTGCATTAACGTTTGTCCTCCAAAATGACCTCCACAGGCACCAGCATGAGCCTATTCAAGTGCTATAGAGATTTTAGAATCCTTAATACATCGTAATCAGAGACCGTTGTAAGATTGTCTATACAATGCATCAAGGCAAGGATCATGTATTTAGTAGCTAGTTTGTGTAAATGCTTTTGAGTGTTTGTTGTTGTGGGTTCGAGAATGGTACCATCTTTTAAATAGTTGTAAATTGTATCATACCATTCGCATGAGTCATCTTGAGTGATTGGTAAAATGTCTTCTAATTGAGTGTCAATCAAAGGTTTCATGATGGAATGAATAACAAAAGTAAAGTCTATGGAAGTATCATGTGGGGATATAAGAGAGGTCACACTCACCATTGCATCCACATGTCTATTGTATTTTTCATGGGATGTTATCAATGGTGAATGATTCAAACTTATCTAAAAGGTTCATTTTAAGATTCTTGTATTTTAATAATTTGTCATGTTTAGCTTGATAAATGGCCAAATGGGAACTTGGGCACGAAACTCAGAAGCAGGAGCATGGATCAAATTGCTATGTTCTTGACATTTACTACATCATTTAATGTAAGTGAAGTAGTCCTTTTCCATATTTTACCAATAATAACCCATATGGATAAGTTTTTACACTAATGTTTGTCCTCCAAAATGACCTCCACAGGCACCAGCATGAGCAAGCCTATTCAAGTGCTATAGAGATTTCATAATCCTTAATACACCATAATAAGAGACCGTTGTAAGATTGTCTATACAATGCATTGGCAAGGATCATGTATTTAGTAGCTAGTTTGTGTAAACGCTTTTGAGTGTTTGTTGTTGTGGGTTCGAGAATGGTGCCATCTTTTAAATAGTTGTAAATTGTATCATACCATTCGCATGAGTCATCTTGAGTGATTGGTAAAATGTCTTCTAATTGAGTGTCAATCAAAGGTTTCATGATGGAATGAATAACAAAATTAAAGTTTGTGGAAGTATCATGTGGGGATATAAGAGAGGTTGCACTCACCATTGCATCCACATGTCTATTGTCTTTTTCATGGGATGTTATCAATGGTGAATGATTCAAACTTATCTAAAAGTTTCATTTTAAGATTCTTGTATTTTAATAATTTTTCATGTTTAGCTTGATAAGTACCATTAATTTGTTATATAACTAATTGTGAATCACCAAAGATTTTGATATGTTTAGCAGTCATCATTAAAGCAACTTGCAAACCTATGATTAATACCTCATACTTAGCTATATTATTTGTGCATAGGAAATTTAACTAATAAGACAAGGGAAGAGGTTTTCCATTGGGTGGAATCAATACCACTACAGCACCAGAACATGTTCTACACTTAGATCCATTGAAATACAATTCCTATGTTTTAATATTAGTGGCCAAGACATTATCATCAATAAAGGAGTTGTGATTAGGTAAAGCAAGCAAACAAGGAGCATCAACTAAGTGATCAGTTAAGGCTTATCCTTTGATTACTTTTTATGAAACAAACTTAAGGTCAAATTTAGTTAACAACATCACCCACTTAGTTAATCGTCCAAAGAGATCAATTTTATTAAAAAGATGTTTAAGAGGATCAAATTTTGTCATGACATGTATTTCAACATTTAGTAAATAATGTCATAATTTACTAGTAGCGAATACAAGAGCTAAGCATTTTTTTGCAACTAGTGAGTAGTGAGTTTCAAAATCAATTAAGGTTCAACTGATGTAATAGATAGGATGTTATTTTCCATTATGATCTTATTGAGCCAACAATGTTGCAAGAGCATGGGTGGATGCAGATATGTATAAGATAAATAGTTTCTTTGGCACAGCGGGTTATAAAACAGGTGGAGTTGCCAAGTATTCCTTTAAACTCTCAAAATCCTATTTAAAATCCTCATCCTAATCAAAAGGTACACCCTTTTAAAGAAGATGTGTGAAAGGTAATATGCAATTAGCTAAAGATACAATGAAATGACAGATAGCTTGAATTAGGCCTTGTAACGTTCGCAATTGAGAAATGTTCCTAGGAGGTGGCATATTAATAATGGCATCAATTTTCTTTGTGTCCACCTCAATTCCTCTATGAGATATGACAAAACCCAAAATTTTACCACTAAATACGTCAAAGACACTTTTTTAGATTTAATCGCATATTATATTTACATATTCATTTAAATATTATTTGAAGAACATTTATGTTGTCTTGTCACGTTAATGATTTAGCTAAGATGTCATCAACATAATCTTCTAAAAATTTGTGGATATAATCGTGAAAGATCAATTTCATTGCTCGTTGATACATTGTGCTAACATTCTTTAAACCGAAGGGCATCATAACCCAACAAAATGTTCCCCATACGGTTGTAAACGCAGCTTTGTATTAATCTTGAGGATTAATAAAGTTTTAATTATAGCCAGAAAATCCATAAATGAATGAGAACAAAGCATGTCCTATAGTTGAATCCATGATCATTTATATATTAGGAAGTGGAAAGTCATCTTTTAAGGACACTTTTTTCAAGTTACAAAAAATCCATGTATATCCTAATACGATTATCGGGTTTAGCAACTGCGACAATGTTTGAGATCCAAGGAGAATAATCAATAGGTCGAATGAAGCCTGCATCAAGGAGTTTTTCAAGCTCTGCTTCAACATGAAAGGCTATGTTAGGGTGCATTTTTCTTATCTTTTGATGAACGGGTTTAGCTTTTTCAGCTAGAACAATGTTGTGTGTCACAATTTTTGGGTCAATTCCTAGCATATCAAAATATTTCCAAGCAAAAATTTTAGGAAAATCATGAAGTAAAGTTGTAGTGTCTTCTTGCTCTTCATTGTCAAGGCACTTCCCAATTTTAATAAATTTATCTTTATCATCAATATCCATTGGCACATCAATTGTGTCTCCTAAAGGGAGTGCATTAGAATTAGGAATCTCAGATTCATAGTGTTCTTCAGTGATATCACTTTCTTCTTTCTTGGTAACAAGCATGGCACAACGAATTCATTTCATGGAAGTAGTAGAAAATGTTTTATCATAAACTCCTAACATTTTTTTCAAAGTTTCATCACTATCAACATACTTCCATGATAGTGGTACGTTTAAATCAAGCAATTCAGGATCTTTGATTGTAAGTTGGTTTTTTGGTTGACATGTAATAGCGTTGATGTTTAAAGATGGTCGTTGAGTAGCTTTTGTCATTTTAGAAAAAGAATATCCCAATTTGGTTTTTCTCTCTTGTGTATTAGGTTCAATAGGAACACGAATTCCTTGTTCATGTTTACCACATCCTTTTCTAGTATGTCCTAATTGTTTGACAAGTTCATAGCCTTTCCCATAAATTCTTTCCATTTATGTCAGAGTAGGAAGGGATTGATAATCTATCTCATCAAAAGTAGTTGTGTATGTTCCATTTTCTTCCAAATTAGAAGAAATAGATGTTTGAGAAGATTTTTTGGAATTTTGAGTAGACATGATCATTAGTTGTTCATGTTTCTCATCCTTCTTTTGTGTGATTATGTATTCACCCATAAATGAAGGTGTGAATTATAAAGATCCCCAATCATCACCAAATAATTTAGATGGTGATTCTTCATCATTGTGTTCTAATTCAAGAGGATCTATGTTGGATGTTGGAATTAATGTTTTCAGGGGACTGTAGCTCCTTTTTCAAGGTGCAAGCAACTTTCAGGCTCAGGGTCTATTTCATCTTGATAAATTATGTGATTGTTATAGACATATTTCATGATACAATGAAGGGTCAAAGGCACTACATTCATCTCATGAATCCATGGTCTTCCTAAAATAATACTATACGAAAGATCATAAGGCATGACATGAATAGGAGTTTGCAAAGTAGCCACTCCAACTGTAATAGGTAAAGTGATTATACCAAGTAGTTGCTTTGTTGTATTATAAAATAATTGAATGGATACCAAATCAAGTATTATTTGTGACTTATCAATACACAATCGATCAAGGAGATTCACACTACAAGCATTAAGGGCAGAACCATTATTGAAAATGAAACATTTGATACCTATGCGATTGAATTGAGCAATTATCATAAGGCTTTTTTTTTTCACAACTCTAAAGGGGCTCATGTTGATGGAAAGTAGTATCTAGATTAACTTGATTCACTCCATGGATTAGAGTTGCCACATCATTTAGAGTTGTAACAAGAGGAACGACAATCTATTGTAAGGTTGTTTAAAGGATAGTGTGATAATTTTGGGAGTTCTAAATTAAATCCCAAAGGGAATTCTTTGCATGATTATTCTTTAATTATTCAACAAGATAATACTCCTTTGTGTGCGGGAGGTAACGAGGAGCACTAGGCGGATTGGGTAAAGGTAAAGAGGGTAGGGTTGGTTGTGGTAGTTGTGAATTGTTTTGGGTATTATATGTATGAGAAATAATAACATTACTTGATTGCTGCAACACATTGGTTTTAGGTGGTTAAAGAGTGTACTCAAGTTTATTGGAAGGATGGAGTTTATTCGAGGGTGGGTAAAGAATGAGTTGAGGTTGAATCACATTAACATCCTTAGATTTAGACTTCTAGCAAAAAACCTTATCAAATGATTTGAGTGAGATGAAATCCTGGAGGGATTCGCCTAACAAGTCCAATTCATCACGACTAAAAGGTTTCAGGGATAAGTTATCGTTAGGAAGTTTGAGTTGTTCAACATCAAAGGTGTTAATGTTTGTTATAGTGAATTTGGCACAACAAACCTTAGTGGATGGCATATGTGAGATGAATTCTTGAAGGGCTTCATCTAAAAAGTCAAAGTCATCACAACCAGAAGGTTTGAGGGATATGTTATCCTTATGCAGTTTAGGTTTCTTATTGAAAGCATTAGAGGATGAAGTGAGTGAGAGGAAGTCCTGAAGAACTTCATCTAACTTATCTACATCATCACTACTAAGAGGATTGGATGAGAGGTTGTTTCTAAATTGAATCATTTGTTTGAAAGGTTGTTTTGATGTTTTATTTTTTTTGTTTTTATGTATCGATGAATCTGATCTAAAAGAACTAGGAACTAGTACTGTAATGCCCCACCGTGTGAACCCCAAAGGACAACAAACACCACACAATTTTTTCTTTTTTTTTAAATGAAACATTACATAAAATGAATATGTATTTTCTTAACATGAAAATAAATTATATGTTTGCAAAGTCATCTATGTCCTCTGGGGTACACGAGACAGTCATTACAAATCCTAAACTTTAATCAAAATGAAAGCGAATAAAAACCACAATTACATAGTGATAGCATACATTCATCCATAACAATAGAGAGGAAAATGATACATATTCTATTACACTTCAATTCATAGATCAATAGTACATTTGTGGAGTATATTTCCATAGATACAACACATCATGATTACATTGATACATTAGATATTGCTTCCCTTATAACAACGAAAAGAGTACATCAAGAACACAAATAATTACATCAATGAATAATAAGGTACAAGGCGAAGATCAATCTTCAACCAACAGAAGCTCTAGAGGCTTTGCATCCACTTCTGCATCACAAAATCAACTTGGGAACCCAATGGGGTGCATAGCACGTTCCACCTGACCATGTGGATTCGAAGGCCCACCCCCCGTGCTAGGAGATGACAAGAAAGGATCCACATCCCAACAAGGTCAAGAAGAAAAGGCTAACTCAACAATGACATAAACACCATCAAACAAGTACAACAACGCTTGTTTAGGAAACTCTTCCAAATAGTTATGAAATAAGACTCACAACAACAAGGGTGTACCAAGCATAAAGGTCACAAAATGAGCACACGTGTGAGGCATGAACCATTTCACTCATAGTCATAACCAAAGGCAAGGAAAATCATGGAACAATGAACCCCCATGAGAGCTCAAGAAAGATAATACGGTCAATGGATCACAAAGGTCTAATCATGAGAAAAAGAAACACATGATAGGTTTCCCATTGCCTCAGGAAACCTAACAACCTACACCCATAACTTATCAAAAGGGAGTGACTTAAAAATTTACGGGTTCCCAACTCATCCAAAATATGACTAAAATAAATTCAATGCATACAGTCTCCTCAATTAGAAATAACACAAAAGGAGTACTCACAAAATGACTAAATAGCTTTCATCACGAACATGATCACTCTGTAGAATAGAAATCATTTCACATTGAACAACAATCAAATCAAATTCATTCATGGGAGAACATTAAAGCTCCTTTCCAAAAACTTATTACATAAACCCTAAATTTTCATGCTAAACCATTTACATAATAATACTCAATGCCAATGATAACCTATATATATATATATATATATAAATCATTTCTTAAAATATAACACATTCTTTACAAAGTCCTTAAAATAATCACTACCACTTATTGGTACCCCACTATACGAATCATTTAAAACCTCTATCTTATTTTTCATCACTTAACACAATTTAACAAACTCCCGAGACCAATATTAATTCCAAACAAAGGAACTTTTATAGAGGCCAAGCCAAGATACCCATTTGATTATATCAATTCAATAGACTGCTTAGTTTTATAGACATTCGTTGCACTTTTCAATTAGAAAATTAATCAATTAATTGCACCCATGATGAAAATTGATATGTATTATCTAATCCAATAAGATTGACTATTTTCAAGTACATAACTATTCTCTTAATAAAACCAAAAACAAAAATAAACTTAATATTGATATATATGCATATGAATATTACTTCACTTCATTATTACAAATAAAAGATTATTTATCTAGCTGAGATATAAATCAAATCCTTCAATCAACTTATTATAGATAAGTTATTATTCTTACATAATAATGTACCCCTAAATCAATAGTTTTTTTTAACTTATTCTAATTCATTCACTTCATTGACCAATTATGGTTACTATACTACTCGTAACCCCTTAATAACCAGTTTGAACTTTTCTCGGCTATTTTTTTTTATTCACTTTCTAAGACAATCATTTAGTCTTAAGGAACAAACATCTTTTACCACCCCAATATATCTCTATATAAATAGCATTATCACCTTCTTCAATAACAAAACTGAAATATATTTTCCATAACAGATCTCATATTAAAATCTATCACTTATCTTATTCTTAACTAAAACAATATTTTTATTAAATACAATCATTGATCCCAATTCAAATATGGAATTGCCCCAATATAGCCTATTCATTTTTCCCCTTTTTACTTATCTATGCTAGAACGATATTTGATCCATCATTTCATTTTCCTAATGATAACTATTAGGAAAAAAAAAACATTTTAATATCCAATTACCATCAAGTGATAAGTCCTAATGAATATTTAAGTCTTCATTAACGATTTCTTACAATATAAGTAAATGAATAGTATTAATATAATACTAACTTAATAAATATTTTAATGACTTGATTATAAAATTCTTAATAATTAGGATGTAGTAACATTCTTATTAACTTCACTGGATTTACTAATATTTTCTATCTAAACCTTTCCTCGATTTACTAAATGTAAACAAACAAATAAATAAAATAATTTATTTATCTGCCACTAGGGTGAATATAAACAATTGTGTTTGATTTGTTAATCATTGTCCCTAGAACAACTAATAGAGTTGTTAAGAACCTTTGAGTACGTTCTGATTGCTACATTGCATCTAAAATCATCTCCAAGATTGTTGCATGAGAAATTGTTCTAAGAGATGTGAACCATTTCCATCATTTTAATAAGGATAATGTTCTTGTGGAGATTACTGGTGATGCTAATGAAAAAATCTGAAAATAATAATAGTAATATGCACTGAAAAAAATATCTAGTAATAACGAAGGTACATCCATTAAATCATATAAGCAGGATTTTTTTTTTCTTTATCAGAAGTAGTAGTTACAAGTGGCCTGCTAGACAAAATGCAAGATGTGGAAGCCTAAACAAAGCACGTGAATTGATTCAGAAGAAAAGGCCTCAAAGACATTTGATCTCATTGAATGCCATGATTGTAGGATATACATGAAATGGATTAAATGAAGGGATATCGAAACTTTCAAGCAAATGCAATTGGCGGGTGTAGAGCCAACGAACCAGGGAGGTTATTTAAACTTTTAAACTTCCTATTATGTTCCAGTGTGGGAGATAGGATCAAATGAAGCTAGGAGATCTTAAGAGCTCTCCCTCAAATTTGCAAAGGTTCTGGAGGTCCACCCTGAGAACTGTGAAATCTTAAAAGTCATAGGCCATATATATATATATATATGCCAGCAAAGGCAGGCAGAGAAGGCTTTCAAAAATTTTAAAAAGGGAAACTTGAGGAAAAGTTGACTGAGATAGTTCTAGTTTTATCTAACCGCCTTCTCATGAAATCCCATTCATATTATAATCTTTCACAATCTTATCATAGTAACGGTGATTATGACACCGTTGGCTGCTACTACAGGCATCAGTCAATGAAACCCAGAAGCCACAGGATTTTGTGTTGCCATTTTTGGGCTGGGATAGGTTGTGAATGGTATCAGGGAGATTATTCAATTTATACACCCTCCATAGTTTGAACACTATGACAAGGAATGTGAACTGTTCTCAGAATGCCTCTAAGAATGTGATCTCAAGGGATGCAATGACTGTCGGATATGCACAAAAAGGATTTTAATGTATCGGTTGGGTTTTAGAATTTATAGTTGCAGACTGGTAGCTCCAAAACATAGAATTATTCATCACTCCTTGCTGACACTATGGATTGTTAAGGATAAAGGGCCTGAAAATGCAACTAGGGTTAGCTCCAAAGTATACAGTGATGTTGCATACTCATTTAACGATCTAATGAAGATGAGGCAGTGAAACAAAACCTAAGGCCGGGGTAAAAAGAGGAAAAACAAGCATCTCAAGGTGGGAGGTGATCGCAGGACATGTACAAGATGGGTTTATTGAAAAGGCTTTGGAAATTTCCAAGCAAAAGAAATTGGCAGGTGACGCCAAGAGAAACAGGTAGGTTATTTAAACTATTAAACTTCCTATTCTGAGACAGGCTGACAAAGGAAACATAGCAATTATTTAAACCTCTACACCATTCTGTTCTCAAGTACTGAAGACGTGACAAATTATCATAAACAAGGCATGCAAACTAGTTACATATAATTCATCAAGGAAATGTGGTCTCGGGGAATGCAGTGATTGCAGGACAAGTACAAAGAATGGATTTTGCAAGGAAACTCTCTAAATCTTTGTATTAATGAAACACCCTGCTGCATACCATTATGTAGTAAGCTTTTCTTGCATAAGAGGTGTGATGCAGGTTTGGTGGATGAGGGTTGCACATACTTCACACAACAGTAACCCATGTTGCTTTACATTAATACTTAATCATTAGGAGTGTAGGGTTAACCTTCATGCATGTAACAGGGCAAGGCAAGCGACTGCTTGACAATAGGTCTCCCATAGATGTCATCTCATGGAGGGAAAAGTTTTTAGGACTGACTCATAACCCATAACATCCAAAATTTGTTCAACATAAAAAAAATATAATAAATATTTAAGGTAATGCATGGAAACAGAGTTCAGAGACCAAGGCATCGAACATCATTAAATGGAGTCACTAGTACAAGCTCAAATCCCTTCACTGAAGAAAATCAAATGCAGAGGGAAGGTCACTATGTCACCTTCAAATAAGCAGACAGTAGGAATAGGGTGGTGTATGTTATGATCAATTAGGATAGCTTAAGAAGGTTTTCAAGCAAAAACAACTGTGAAGTGAAAATACCGATCTCCAATGATGAGTCTAAAGAAATGCATAACATTATACCTCAAAACGAAATCTCCTACAGGATGAGCATGAAATGGATTTATTTTAAGGCTTAAGAAACTCTCGAGCAAAAGTAATTTGGCAGCTGTAAAACTCGATTACATCACCTTAGCCAACCTTCTAATTGCCTTAATGACAACATATAAATCCTACCCAGAATGAAGGATGCCATAATATCCAACCTATAATGAACACCTTGTAGATCATATGTGGCCTGTGGTGAATGACGCACAGCCTCCAAACAACATGTTGTGGCCTCTTTAGCAGTAACCATGGCCTCCACTCTGTTCTCAAATTCCTCTTTTGGGCACGTGGACAAGGCCATCCTCTCCTGGCCGAGTCTCTGGCCCCCCAAGAATGGGTGGTTTTCCTCCTTCATCAAGTGTTATGCCTTCCCAAGAAAAGCATGCAGAATGGGAATGCTTTCACAAGACACGTGCATTGCTGGCAGGAAGAGGATGCTAGACAAGACACATGGAACTTGGAAGGATAGCCTTGGAGTAAGGTGGAGGGCATCAGAGGGACAGGTTTAAATCTTAAGCTGCCTCCATACATTTAGTTATTATATAAATTTTATGTAAATATATTTTTATTCTTACTTATCATTTACTTAATTAATTACTAAGTAAATGAATAAACAATAACATATTTATTTTTATTTACCTTTTTATTCATTTCTAAACAGATTTATGTAGGGAATTTCAAGAATTAGATGTACAATTTATTTTTAAAATCAAACAATGGTATTGTTGTAATTATTTTTATTTTATTTTATTATTATTTTTAACTAGAACATGTATTAGAATTTTAGAATTAAAATTCTTAGCTATAGGAATCAACTAAATTATCAAGACGAATTGGAATCAATTAAAAGACAATTAGTCATCTAAAACACATTACTTCATAATTTCCTAATACCTAAAATATTAAAAAATTATTATGAATTCCTAAAATCAATCCGTAATGATAGGGTACGTAAGTATTCTATACCCAAATAAAGATCATTCAAACAAGTTTATAATCAATAACCTGACGATCCCTGACCCCAATAACCGACTAACTATATTCTCATAATCAATCATCTTATGCGGACATGATGAGGAGTGGTCTCACACTTAGTTTATTTTCTAAAGGTACTCAAATTCATGCATAGTGAAATAATTCTTAATTTTAATTAATCATTTTAATCAAAACCACTAAGTACACCAGAAAAAAAAATTACTCGAAAAACAAAGATGACCAAACCGGAGGGACACTACATCCTTCTGCCCTTGGCGCTGACTTACCCCTAGAAGTCGCTTGCAACATAAACACAATAATGCAATGAACTAACAACTGTATCAATCATTATAAGGAATAAAACAAGTAAAATCAAATGACTCAAAAAAAATGATACCAAAGATAGAAACGAGTCACAAACCGATGATTTTGTCAAACATAAGATGTGGTGACGGACTAGGATGGGGAACTTTCTTGTCAAATCCATTTTCAACTTCATACCCATTGGGTTTTATGAGGCTCACCCGGTCCAGACAATGCAAGTGGAATCAAGGCTTGGGTACCCGCAATCCTGCATAAAACCAAGTGTCGAAACAACATATATATATCCAAACAAACACATTGTGAGAGGAAGTTACAGTGTAGTAGGGCGCTCGCGAGCAAGTGGTGCTACACTGTCCTTCTCACCAAGACCATAACAGTAAACACAACATCACGTACATCAATTATATCATTTATAACACTACTTGTATCATAACCAACGTTTCATTTAAAAAAATCACTAATCAATGCATAACACTAAGTCCATAAGATAAGCATAACTAATTAATTTACCTTCAACATTGAGATTTGAAGCTGACAACCTAAAAATAAAAAACTAGGGTGGAAACATAACACATTAGTACCAGTTATTCAAGATGTTTCATTACCTTGAAATGCTATACTTCCATAAAAATGCAACATACTCACACACACACAGAGCACACATTTTCATTAAATATCATCATTTACACACAAGGAATTTCACTTAATTCATTATTCAACACAAAATTTCACCACATATGCATCAAAAGACCATCAAATAACACCTCTTCAGAATCAACAAAACATGATGTATCACTCCCCAAGCACAAAATCCCAAGTTTATCATTTCATAGTTACGATTTCTTATAATTTAACATACATACTATACATACACACAGACTCACACCACTAGGAATCACATCACAAGGCTATGCAAGGGTCCATCTGGACACCAGAAAGCAGCATACTAATCCATGAGCCAAGAGCCAATATCCATCTCACATAATCCATACCTCACACTCAGTGGTTTGATGGTGTTAGGCAACACACACATGGTGAGACCATCCAAGCAAGACCACAATGACCTACCTCTTGTTGTACAAGGTGGTTAGCCTCCAAGAGATAGTCATCACACATAAGTGGGTAGTGGGTCCTAGTTATAAAACAACCTCACATACCCCCATCCTCAAGGTTCCCTGCATCTGCTTCCTCATATAACACACCAAGTCCGCCTCATACTTCCTTGCAGAGGAATCACAATACAACACATGGCTGACCTTAAAAACAATAAGGTTAAACTAGTTTAGCCACCAAAATCATAAAATAAACATCAAATAAGATTCAATTTCAGCAATAAAGTGAGAGATGCGCACAATGTCAACACTAAATAAAATGTAACCATGAGGGATACGATTAAATAAGATCACAAAGTTTGGCTAAACCATTGAAATAAAATATAAACAAAATGTCGGCCTTCATAGTCAATAAAAAATCAACAATAACCATATAAAAAGTCCTCAATCTCCAAATTTGCACAATACTCCACTGTGTGACTAGATACTAGCCACCAAACGAGGAAGGAGCGAACATTGTTCGGCTATAATAGTAGCCCTCATGTGGTGCGGAGTGAGCATGCCATCCACATGACCTAGAATGTGCTCCTCAGCTACACCTTGCCTCGCATCATCACACGACATGGTCATACGCTAGCCAGAGAAGGCACGCACTGACGTATGCCGCATGGCAGTGTGTCTGTGGCTCCGTGGAAGTAGGCACGTGTAGACACACTCCAGATAGCGATACCTCGTGGAGAAGGCACACGTAGGTACTCACTGTCGCCAGGGGTATACATGGCTAGGACATACCCATATGCTAACCGACCCAAACACTGTTGAAAGAAAACATGAGTATCCCTCTACAAGTGTGTGAGGCCTCATTACGCTCATCACACAAGTAGGCTATCATAACACACTCTCATAGTGCGCCTTCATGAGTCTATGCACGTGGCATCATGTCCTTGAGCCTAGCTTGGTACCATCAACAACACGACATCATCACCAACACTGTGCCAAAAAATCAGCGAGGTGTGGCATCGTATCCATTGCATCATGTCAGAACATGTGCAGATATGGTGTATACAATACATATATGAGTATATCAATATGGGCCTACTCGAACTTCACCTCTCATACAAACAAGGTTGACTCGCTAATGCTAGCTCAATGTCCCTATGGATGACTAGGAATAAACTAACAATCCAATGTTGTTGTACTCAAAATTGTGGGGTTTAGGCTAGCACATATGGATCAAGTACCCTGATCCATCATAAGGGGAAGTAGTGAGTATGTTTCCTTGGGATCGGTTGAGCTAAGACCACTTTGCATCGCAATGTGTGTATGTTGTACACTCCGCCCAAGTAACATTGTGGCTACTATTACCCCTTCATGGATTGAGGGGCTAGAGAACCAAAAGAAAAGAATCCATGAAACTACCTTTTGGCTACTCTTATATATATAGATTTTCAACCACACGTGGGTTGTCCCTCAATCAGGTAACAAACATACAAACACACATAATGGTATGGTTAATCCCACACCAAATACAACATATTCCGAAAGGATGGGTATACTGTAACACCATCTGATGACTTGTGGGTTATGGGCCCACAAAGCAAGTACAAGGTATTCACAACACTCAACCAATGTACAGTTATTAGTTTCTCACATTTACAAGGGAAATCAATTACATACACAATTCCATAAGTACACTTATTTCCAACAATGATGTGATTCATATCATTACATCCTTTCCACACCCTTTAAAAATTCTTCTTTCACCTTACTCTTTTCCATAGATCACATGATGCTAAATTTCAATGTCATGATCATCGTGATCACTTAAGAACTTCACTTAGCAAATTCACTAGGACAACATAATGAGCTCGAATGAAACGAGAGTGCCCAGTATATGAACCTAGTGCTCTGATAAGTACTAAAAAGGAAATTTGAAAAAATCTAAAACTATCCATAAATGCCATGAAAGATAATGAAGTTTATGCTAAGGAAACAAAAAATAACTGAACTATAATAGAAAAGAAACTCTAGAAAACATAAATGTGTAATGCAAGAAACTAAAATCTGGAAATTCTTATTCAAAATTGGTAGAGGGACTGATTCACTCAAGATGGCGAATGAGTCCCAGGGGAGGTATTTTTTAGGATTTTTCTAATTTTTTAGAGTTTTGTGAAGGTTATCAAGTCTATAAAATGCAGATACAAATTGAAAACATAGAATTTTTGAATAATTTAATGAAACAAGATGCAAAAATAAACTCTAAATGATGCTTTTACTAATGGGTATGTGCATGATCATCATGGAAAAAATAGGCCCTTAAGTGGCGAAAAATTCAGAAAAATCAGAGTTAGGCAACTTGATGTAAAAATTTAAATAAGTTATCTATATTATTTCAAAAATATGTAAGAATAGAATATGTAGAAAATTGAATGTAGTTTCTAAACTACTAGGGTTTTTTTTTTTTTAAATATCTATTTGGTGAAAATTTGAAATTTCAATGCAGTAGTACTTAAATTTCAAGGAAAACATAAGAAGTAGGTATCTATCTGACCACCCTAACAACAATAAAATAATAAAAAAAAGTTATAATATTTTAGATATAAGTAGAGGACTCATGTCCCGATGTGATGCATATTTTTCTGTAATTTTTTTCCAAGTATATAATTAATTATAAATTATTTATTACACTTTTAAAAATGTAAAACTCAGTATGTCGACCACCTTAACTTCGTCAAAACTTCATGAAATTCATTTTTTTTTAATCCTATAGTATGCGAAGCATAGAATGTGATGCATCTTTTGGATTCAAAAATGTCATCTTGTTTGAAATCTATAATTTGTTTTCAATCAACCTACCAATCGGGACTTTAGTCATAATTCAAATAGAAAATGAATAATAATTATTTATTAAAGTCAAAGTAAAGAATAATTTATATTGGTGGAAAGTTCAGAATCTCCTTTTAAAACCCTTTTCATTTCATCAATTTTGGGTTAAAAAAAAGTCGTCAGCCACATACCCTACACATACCCATCATATCGCCATTTTTTGTCCCATCATGATCCTGCACATACCCTAATGCAATGTTTTTAGAAACTCTAAGATGAAAAATGATGCAAAATGACAACGAAATTAAGTCCTAAGATGCAAATAGAAATGTAAATCAGAATGATATGCTATTCAAAATGTAGATTTTTCAGCTTTTTCAATGGTATGATATGCAAAAATTAAATCTAAATGAGTCTTTTACTAATGCAATATGAGAAACCCTAAGATGCAAAACAATACAATACCCTAATTTATGTTGGAAACAGAAGGGTAGACAACTAAGAGGGGGGGTGAATCAATTGTCACATAAATTATACTTATTAAACTTATTCTCAGATTTGATAAATAAACATGAAAGCATAAACCATCATCACATCAGAAACACACATAACACCAATATTTTTATGTGGAAACCCTGTTAGGGGAAAAACCATGGTGGAGGTTAGTCCATAAGATTATACTCTATTAAAAGTATGATAAATGGGGAATGCACATTTCCTAGTGCACACTGCTCAAATACAATGAGGCTTATTGCCCAGAGGAAGACACACTATCTTATAGAAACATTCAGATTACATTGGGATTTTGAACTGAGAAAATAGCATCTACTAATTCTGGATTACAGTTTTGGCTAAGCACACTTTCATTTGCTCACTCTTCTTCACACTTTACTTTTTCTTTCGAAAGATTAGAACATTATTTGCACATAGCACTCACACACTTTGCTTCACCAATTACTCACCATACCTCCAAATTGTATAGACAATCAATCATATATATACGCAACCAAGGATAACATCAATTACATGTCGGCTTTCACAAAATATGAAATGTGTACAAACTGTTGGCCCAAAGCAATAAACAATTTACAATGCGAACTAAAACAATGTTGGCAAAAAAATAATAAGGACCCAAAACAACATCCTCACATTCATAACACCTTCAATAAGTATTCCTCGAAGATCCACAACATACTACAATCATCCTGTCAGCCATGAACATGAAAAATATGAACTCACAAAAGAAAATCACCAATCACTAGCACAATGATCAATGTAGATCAACAAAATAGATAGAGCATGATCTAGAAACATCCACAAGAATCATGAAACACTATAGAAGTATCTGCTACACTTCACATTACTAGAATCATTTTATCTTCTTTCAGGAAGACCGAATGAAGCAACAAAACAACTGTCAGAACACAAATACCCATAATTTGATCAAATCTTCATGCGAACCTCTGAAACTTCGAGTGGATAAACTAGTTATGCTAGATAAAAAACCCTTTAATCCACAACCTCTTATCAACAATATACTGAGCTAGCCAGCAACATGAACTTCACTGCACCACTGACAACCTGTAACTTATTTTATTACAATTTTCTCAATATCCTTGACATATATATCCTTAAAGACATTAATAGAAATTGTGTTGACATCAATGAAAACCACATATCAGCAATCTACAACAATCTCCCTCTTTGGCATTGATGGCAACACATAATGTGAAAAACACCATCAACAACACTTTCTCTTAGCACTTTCTTCCCCTTAGATTTTGACTCTTTTTCTCCTTAGCTCGTTCATAGTTTTTCACATGAATTTTCTCCCCCTTTGACATCAATGACAAAGATACACATTATCTTTTTCCACACAAGTTTTGAACCACATATCTAAACATCTGAGTACTCGCCCTGAGTAGAAACCACCTTAACATCAATCTGGATCACAAGATATGACTATGAAATGCACAGACTAATGCAAGTCAATGCATCTTAATTCTGATTAGGAGGGGTAATCACCCCTAGCTTGTCTTTGAGATACTCAAAAGTATCCTTAGGCAAAGGATTAGTAAAGATATCTGCAATCTATTCCTTAGTGGGAACATACTCCAATCTGACTTCCTTTTCACTCACCTTCTCTCTCAAAAAGTGAAACAAGATAGATATATTCTTGGTTTTTGAATGCAGCACGAGATTCTTAGAAATGTTAATTGCACTTGAATTATCATAGGATATAGAAATAGGTTCATCATACACAACTCTGATATCTTTCAACATCTACTTCATCCACAATACTTGAGTGCAATTGTTAGTAGCAACAACGTATTCTACCTCTGCAATAGATAAAGAAATGGCATTCTACTTCTTACTTAACCATGAAATCAACTTCTTTCCCAAGAAATATGCACTACCACTCGTACTCTTTCTATCATTCACATCTCCTGCCCAATCAACATCAGTAAAGGTACTCAAAGTAAGGTCATCTTCCTTAGGATACCATAGGCCAAAATCAACCATCCCCTTCAAGTATCTGAAAATCCTCTTCACAGTTGTCACATGAGATTTCTTAGGATCAACTTGAAATCTAGCAACAATGCATACAAGATTCATGATATTAGGTCTAGTTTGAGTCAAATAGAGAAATCCACCAATCATGGATCTGTATTTAGTCTGATTTTCTTTAGGAGAATCATCATCTTGTGTCAACTTACATCCAGTCACCATAGGTGTACCAACTAGATTTGAATCTTTGATACCAAACTTTAGCAATTCTTTCACATACTTGGACTAAGATATAAAGATCCCTTTATCTAGCTGACTAATTTTCAATCCCAAAAAGATTTTCATTTATCCAATCATAGACATCTCAAACTCACTCTGCATCTCATCAGCAAACTTCATGCACAAACTATCATCTCCTCCAAAAATGATATCATCAACAAAGACTTCAACAATCAAATCTTTACCGTGATCAATCTTGAAATACAGATTACTGTTAGCAGTACCTTTATTAAATCCAAGCTTCAACAAATACTTGTCCAATCTGGCATACCATTCTCTTGGGGCTTGCTTAAGTCCATTCAATGCTTTCTTCACCTAGAAAACCATGTCTCCTTGATCAGTCAATTGAAATCCATTAGGTTGCTCAATATACACTTCTTCGAGTCCACTGTTTAGAAATGGTCATTTCACATCCATATGATAAACCTTGAATTTTTTGTAAGCAACATAAGCAAGAAATAGTCTCACAGCTTCAATCCTAGCAACAGGGGAAAAAGTTTCTTCAAAGTCAATTCCTTCCATCTGAGAATATCCTTTACACACAAGTCTTTCTTTTTTTCTAACAACTTCACCTTCCTCATTCAGTTTGTTATGAAAGACCCATTTAGTTTCAATCACATTTTTTTCCTTATGTCTAGGAACAAGAATCCATGTATCATTATTCTCAATTTTCTATATTTCTTCTTTCATTACTTTCATCCAATGTTCATCTTTGCATGCTTCATTGACACTATTAGGCTCAGTCTTTGAGATCAAACAATATTCTTCTACAATTCTTCTCCTAGTTTGAACACCTTTGTTCTTATTACCTATAATTTGATCTTCTGAATGATTTAGTCTTACATACCTTGGAGTCTTAGGATGTTCTTGAACTTTAGGCTCTTGTGATATCACTTCTACACTTTTACTAGTTTCTTCCTCTGGAATGATCTACACTTGATTCTTAGTCTGAACTGAACTGTCATTTTGATCATCTAAATCATATCCATAGGTTCTGGATGGTTTAACTTCATCTTCATCAACCTTGACATTAGAACTTTCAAATACTTTCCTCAATCTCTTATTGAAGCATCGGTCTAGGCTTTACTTTTAGTAGAATAACCAAGAAATATTCCTTCATCACTTCTAGAATCAAACTTTCCTATATCTTCATCTCTTTTGATATAGCATTTACTCCCAAATATTTTGATATACCTAATAGTAGGCTTATGTCCAAACCATAGCTCGTGAGGCGTATTACTGGTATGACCTTTGATATGTACTCGGTTGAGAGTGAAAATGACAATACTCACAACTTCTCTCCAGTAGATATGAGGAAAATTTCCTTCCAACATCATAGTTCTAGCAGCTTCTTGAATTGTCATGTTCTTCCTTTCCACAACTCCATTTTGTTGAGGGGTCTACGGGGCAAATAATTGTCTCTTTATCCCATGCTCTTTATAAAAATAATTAAACTCATGGGAGGTTAATTCACCACCTCTATCTGATCTCAAACATTTAAAGATCTTGAATTTTCCTAGAGCATTATATTTTTCCCTTAAGAAAGAAACCCACATCAATCTAGAATAATAATCAATAAGTAACATGAAATACCTATCTCCTTGTAAACTTTTGACTCTAGAAGAACCACATAGATCAGTATGCACAAGCTACAAAACTTCATTTGAACAATGTTGTTTGCTCTGGAATGAAACTCCAATTTGCTTCCCTAACTGACATTCCTTGCATATAGTATTAGTAGGCTTTATCAACTTAGAAAGATCTCTCATTGCTTGAGTAGAACTTATCTTGATAATTTTGTCAAAGTTTACATGACACAATCTCCTATGCTACAACCAACTTTCATGAACTTGAGAAATCATACAACTTTTACTAGTGGCACTCAGGTGAAAGATATTACCTTTTGTTTTTGTACTGGATGCAATCACATTTCCTGAACTCTCCAATATCCTACACTTTCCATCCTTGAATTGAAGATTGTATCCCTTGTCAACCATCTGTCCAACACTTAAGAGATTATGCTTCAAACCTTCCACATATAGAGCATCATTAGTATTATTCTTACCATCAAGAGAAATGGATCCTCTACCATGGATTACACTAGCTTTGTCATCACCAAATCTTACAACACCATCATCATACTTTTCTAAACTCGCAAATTTACTTTTATCACCTGTCATGTGATGAGAGCATCCACTGTCAATCACCCATTCATCTTTTTCTTCAACTCTGGCAGCTAGGGCTTTCTCCACATTCATGCAACTAGCGAATTCAATAGGTAATGGATTATTTTCTTTGATAGCAATAAATACCCATTCATCCTCGCTTAAATTTCCTTTATCAAATTCATCATCTGTCACACCTTCATTAACAACATAATAACACTTTCTTTGAAATCTAGGCTTGTTAAGTTTTGGCTTAGGAAATCTTTTTGGACACCTTGAGCCAAAATGACCTATCTTATTGCAAGAAAAACATTTAAGAGGAAATTTCCTTTTATACTTACCTTCTCCTCTAGGTACTCTCTTGACAATAAGCACTTCAAAATCATCTAGTTTTCTCTCTTCTTCAATCTCTCTCATTTCCTACTCATACATAGACATTTTCCTAGAAGAAATTTCTCCCAGATCATATCTCTTCTTATCATTTCTAGAGATAGTAGCTTTGAATGCAGATTTTGTCTTAGGAAGAGACTCACTAAACTCACTTAACTCAAAAGAAACAATCTTACCAATCAACATGTCTCTAGTTCGATTTGTCACAGTTTGGATCTCCTCAATAACATCAAATTTGTGTTTGTATGTAGCAGGAAAGGATCTATGCACTTTAGCAACAATTTATGATTCATCCAATGTTCCACCAGCACATTTGATACTACACACAAGTTAATTTAGTCTTTGCATAAAAGAAGTAATGTTATCATCTTCACCCATTCTCAATGTTTCATATTTCTCTTTCAAGATTTGCAACTTAGCAACCTTCACATGAGTATCACCTTCATACAAGGTTTCCAACTTCATAAGCAGTCTTCAGATCCATTACATTTGTCATCTTGGTATTAGTCAAGGCACTCAACAATGCTTCCTTAGCACTAATATTGTATTTGGCATCTTTAATTTGACCTGCAGTAGAAGGACCATTCTATGGGATGATATATCTATCCTTTCTAGTTGACGAGTAAGGTTCACCAATGAATCTTAGATGAAACTCCATTCGATCCTTCCACAAAGAATAATTAGTTCCATCAAATCTCAGACTGTCCTTCTTATATGTCACCATCCTGGATCACCTTAAGCTATTAAACTTCTTCCATGGAACTTGCTCTGATACCAATTGTTGGCAACAAAAGGGAAGACAACTGAGAGGGGGGGTGAATCGGTTGTCACATAAATTATACTTATTAAACTTACTCTTAGATTTGATAAATAAGCATGAAAGCATAAACCATCATCACATCAGAAACACACATAACACCAATATTTTTACGTGGAAACCCTGTTAGGGGAAAAACCACAGTGGAGGTTAGTCCACAAGATTATACTCTATTAAAAGTATGATAAATGGGGAATGCACATGCATTCAAGCACACTTCCTAGAGCACACTGCTCAAATACAAAGAGGATTACTACCCAAAGGAAGACACTGTCTTACAAAAACATTCGAATTACATCTAGATTTTGTACTAAGAAAATAACATCTTCTAATGCCTGATTACAGTTCTGGTTAAGCACACTTTCATCTACTCACTCTTCTTCACACTTTACTTCTGCTTTCAGAATATTAGAACATTGTTCACACATAACACTCACACACTTCACTTCACCACTTACTCACCATACCTCCAAATGGTATAAAAAATTGATCATATATATCCGTAACCAAGGATAACATCAATTACATGTCAGCTTTCACAAAATATGAAATGTGTTCAAACTATCAGCCCAAAGCAATAAACAATTTACAGTGCGAACTAAAACAATCCCAGCCAAAACATAACAAGGACCCAAAACAACATCCTCAAATTTGAAACACCTTCAAAAATTATTCCTCGAAGATCCACAACATGCTACATGTTAGAACTGTAAAATTTTGAAATTTTTACAGTCTATTGCATTCAAAAATTCCAGCATTGAGTCCTCATCATAAGCATAAAAGTCCCTCTTTGTATTGTCTTGCTTATTTTCTATCATAAAATCCATTAAATCCATCAAGTCCTTCATTTTTCATTGAAAGACCCGAATCGGCAAGACATAGTAAAAGTCTCCTCGACTTGATTTTTCACTAATGAATGTTTGTTGCAGACTATTGACAAGACAATTTTCTTGTTTCGGCAACAAAAGGAGTCATTTCAGAAAAGGGGAATCAATGTCAGAGTGAACTCATAGTGAATGCATTGTGTTTCGCCAACCGGTGCATGTGGGAGTATATAGGTCAAGCTAAAGGTGTTCAGGATAATGTTTGGGCGAAGTATTCTTTCTTGCCGACAGGCATATATAAAAAATATATCGGCATATGTTGGGGCATCGATGTAATGTCAGGGAAAATACAACATGTCACACCGAAAAATGCACAAAGGGGTTGTTTCAGCCAGATTGATTGGTATCGGCATGAACTCATAACGAAATCATTTGGTCTTACCGACTAACATGCAAACAAATGTCTCGGTAAGACTTATGTGCATTGGGGAAGGTCTTAGCAAAGTGGCTATTGTTTGGCTGAACCAAGTTCAAGGGTATTCAAAAGCTATCAGCGAGAAGTTATAGTCTTTCCGATTCAAATCTTATGCTGATGGAGATATGCATCGCCAGGAGAAGAACTTTTTGGCATAAGTTTCACCAAAGTATGAATATTATACCGATAGGTAGTTTGAGGTGAGTTTTACTGAATAGGAGTAATCTGGGGGGTGATTTCGGTAAGACATTTGGTGTTGGTATGTGTCTTCCCAAAGGTTCATTGTCTTTCCGAAAGTATTGTTTCATTGGTTGGGTTTATTTCCTCGGTGAGAAAACTTGGTGGACACGCTGAAATGAGAATTAATTGGTGAAAGGGTGATTTTGTCTTAGCGAATGGAAAATACATTGAAAAGTACATATCGGTAAGACATAAATTTATCTACATAACATCTCCCTGACTTTGAAAGTCACAGCGAAGTGGGTGAAATAAAGACTACATCGGTAAGAGTACAAATTTGTCTTGGCGACCCAATGTAAATGAAGACTTTTGGTGAAACAGGATGAAGTCTGCGAGAGGTCTCCCCGACATTTGCAGGTTATGGTGAAGAGCATAAAGATAAAGGATTGCAGTTGGTGTGAGAAAATTAATGTCTCAATGATTGGAAAATGCTTTGAAGAATACATATTTGTATAGCACCATGAAGTCTATGTGACATCTCCCCGATTTCAAATTGTCATAGCGACAGGAAAAATTGAAGCGTGAGTCATCAAGTTGATTCCAGGTGTCGGTATGAGTACAAAATGTCATGGTGAATGGTGAAATAAACGGTGAAAAGGGATTTCGCCCCAAATTTGAAATTTTCTCATCAATAGGACAATTGATGCAATAGTGCCAGTTTCAAAGGAGGCTTCATTCGTGCTTCATTAATGGCGTGATTGGATAAAATAGTAATGATAGTAATTTTTTAATTAATTCCTCATTTCCGAATTGATTGCTGGTGAATTGGCATGCTGAATAGAGAACCGAGACATTTTTCAGTCTGAGGAGCTTGGGCAGAATATTGTAAGTAATTGCTTCTTTTCTTTTCACATTTTGATTCTGTCAGCTTGAAAATAGAGTCTTCTAGTTTTGGAAAGGGTAAGGGTATAAAGCTTGGTAATAGTAGTTACTCAAGGGGAAAGAAACAAAAGACTGACACAAAGCATGAAGGCACTGAAAGAAGGTTGAATCAAGACCTTATTGATCAACTACCTAGTTCAGGGCCTAAAGCTAGAAGGTCCGCATAATTTAGGGTAGAAGTTGATAAACTGGATGATAAATGCAAGTTCATAGGTGATGTCTGGATTGTTGTAAGAGGGTATGAGCTTTTCACTTTCCAGTACCACAGGAGGAACCGTTTTGAGCCAGTCTGTAATCCATGGAAGTTGAATGTAGGGAAATTAGTGTGCCCTAATGTATTCATTAATACTGAATTGGTAAAATTGTTTGCTGATCATTTTGATCCAAAGCATAAAGCTATATGTGATCCTTCTGGAAAACCACATATACATGTGTCAAAAGAAGCAATAGGTGAGGTTTTCAAGCTGGAAGGGTTTTGCAATGAGGAAATCAATTGTGAGGAGTTACAGAAGGAATTTTCAAGAATGGATACAAGTTAGAAGGGTTGGAGGTTACCAATTCACAGGGTTAAACAGGGTAACAAGCTAGTACCTCTAGAAGATAGTGAGGGGCCTCCTTATCATGTAGATTTGTTTGAACCCTATATGAAGTACACATATTTTTTAGTGTGTCACGTATTAGGGATGGATGCCCCTGAATTCATGTCAATGGTATGAATGGTTATCACAACAAATATTCAATATCATAACTCCAGGCCATTTGATTATGCTTCATATATTTCTAAGGAGATTGATTAAGGATTGATGGCTATAAAGGGTGCAGCTTCTATTTTTCATCTCAGAAACTATTCATTGTTGATGCACTTAGTGCTATAATTTGGACAGGAGTTAGTGGTATGGCCTCCAGAAATGAGAATTTCTCAGACTGGTAAGGAAGGTGAAGCATTGCCTGTTTAGTTGTGGACTGCCATTTGGGACAGTAGGTTTGTTGGTTCTAGTTCTATTCATTTTGAAGAGTATCTTGTAAAGACATTGTATAAATTGTATCATTATCCTTGTAACTATTAATTGACTGATGAAATCAAAAGATTCCTTTGGCCGAAAGATTTCAATGGGCCAATTGATCATAACTGGGGAGACCGGTATTGTTTAGAGGGAGCTACAACAATCAAAGTATATGGATTTGAAGATTCTCCTTTCATTTTGCGAAGGACAGTTCCAAACAGGGTTGCATACTTGGAAATTGTCAGACAAATGGATTACTATAGTGTGATACATTTCAACTCTTTTGGGAAGCAGGCTTTTATGCCCAGTACTTTGTGTTTTGGTGATTTTACTGTGTTGGCTAAAGAAGGATATAATTCAATCCTCGATAGATTATTGCATTATAACATGAAACAAGGACCACCCAGGAAATACTTTGACCCTGAAGGATATATCAATTCAGCCAAAGAAAGGATTAACTTTGGAGGGTATCATCATGTACCCTATCCTTTTGATGATATGATCAAAAATCTAGATGAAATCATGAAGACGACTTCTGCAAAGGATACAACATTGGAAGAAGTGAGCAAGCAGAATGAGGAAATGGTCAAGATGGAAATCACGATCCGGAATGCTGTTGGAGATGTGGACACACATGAGCACCGTGATTATTTGGACCACCTCACTAAGACTCACTTATGGTTAAATAGAACATAGTTATTCTCTATCTTTTATTTTGTAATTGTTATTTCCTATTTTTGAAAGGTTGTGTCCTTTCATATTCTCAATGTATGAATATCCATTTTGAAAACAATATGCGGATATAGGTAGAATAGGATAGAGAATAGAGAATACCATGGAACACCATGTTTCATAGGGCTGAGACTTTGCTGTATGTTTTGAAGCCATGGAGATATCAATGAAAATCATCTGATTTGCTAACTTATTCTAGTGTTAATTGTTGTGTTGTTCCAATTGAAAGAATTATTTAAGTTGTCTCTAAAATTGATGTTGCTTGGTTATCTAAATTAGCATAACATGTTATGTCTGATTTATCATTACATATTTGTCGTATCTATGTGACTGGTTGATAGGTTCTTTCAAGGAATGATTAAATCCTTTTAATTAATCACAGTAATCAAGGAATTTCATTTAAATTAGTAAGAAGAACTTAGTAATCAAATCTTGCATGTTTATACTAGTTATAAACAGAATATGCCAAACAATTTGAATGACCTCCAGAAAGAAGTTAGTTTTTTAAGATTTCATTTGACTCCTTATACCATATAAGGAACTAGTCTCACCATTTCCATCTTTTAGTTTCATTCATACCTTTTACATCTGTTAACTAAGCATATTAGGGTTTAGTTTTGGATACTGGTATACAATATATACCAAATTTGTTTTATTTTTTCCATTCCAATCTGCCATCATGGACAAATCATGGCATAAAGAGAAGATCAATAGCCAATTCTACTTCATTTGTTATAGGTACACCTTCCTAGGTCTAGCAACACCTGGAGAGTAGAAGGTTTAATTGCTTCAAATCTTGTTCTGTTACCCTAAAACGTTGTGAAAGCTTGCCAACCTTTCGTTGTTCAAACCTGCATTTTTGAGAGCTAACAAATTGGAAACTCTATTGGGGATAACAAAGATTATGCGCCTTAATCATAGAGTCAGAACTCCTATATACATACTCCGCTGGGAATACCAAGTAACAATCTTTTTCTCACTTTGAAGAAAGTGAGTGGCGACTCTAATCAAACATTGCAATATGAATGGAGGAAGATCTCAATTTAGGGGAGGTGATTCTAGAGCTCCTCCTAGCAATAGTAAGTGGACACATAAAGATGATAAGGTTGACAAGGGTAAAGGGAAAGGTGAGGACATGTGCTTGACAAACAAAGACAATTCATCAATACCTTATGGTGAGAATTGTTTTGACACATGGAAAGATAGTTCAACAGAAGAGCCTTGCAACCCGTAAGATCTAAAAAATCCTTTTTACAACCCTCAGAAACATGTTGAATTTGAAGCTAGAAAACAGGCCGAGTTTGAAGCTGGACTCAAAGTTGAACGACTCAAAATTCAATATGAATATGACCAAAAAATGGAAGGTAATCAGAATGGACCTGCTAATTAGGATGTTCATCAAGAATATTTTGTAATCTTTAAGTTATGAGGAAGTTAGGGCATGGTATGAATCTTAGAGAAAGGAGAGGGAAGAGTAGGAAAAAGCCCAAATGATTCAAGCAATGAGAGACTTCAAACTACATAAAGCTCAGAACATTCCTCACACATCTGGTTTTCCCCCAAAACATGTACCACCCCATAAACAGGGTAATCATGGGGTTGGGTATTCTGAACCACCAAGGATTCATCACCATCAAATTGGGAATCAATATAGATAGCCAAATCATCCGCCTTATATTCCCACACAACATACAAATAATTATCCACCTCCTGGTTAGCGTCATGTGCCACAGCAAAATGTGTAGTACAATAACCCTATGTACCAATATCAGCACCCACCAAATCCTCCTCCTTATCAATATACAACCATGATTAGACAATTTGATCTAGCAAGGTTTCAATTATACCCTTATCCCATGGATAGCAGTTGGAAAGGTTTAGTGCCCAAGTTTACAGGAAGTAATGCAATCACAGCCGAGGATCATTTAAGGAATTTCAATGCCTTCATTCAGGATTTGGATGTACCTTATGAAGATTTTCATATGAGATTATTCATGATGTCCCTTATTGAGGAAGCTAGGGATTAGTTCAATAGCCTGGTGATAGCTTCTATTTATTCTCTCTAGATATTTCAGGATCAATTCCTTGAACAATTTGGAAATTTGAGTGCACCAGATGCTGCTCTCCATGAACTAATGTGAATTCAGAAAGGTCAGAATGATTCAATCTTTTATTTTAACAGAAGATTCAATAAATTGCAGAATAGAATACCTCCTGGATCAAAGTTACCAGACTTTGTATCCTTAAGTGTTTACTTGAATGCACTCAACTCTAAAACAGGGTATGAGCTGAGAAACAGGTTCCCAAGGGACTTAGCTGAATCACAAAAGATAGCATTAACAATTGAGAATAACAAAAAGGCTGCTGGGATAATGAATAAAAGAGACAACCCTAGAGCTCCTCAACAAAATAATAATTATCAATATAATCAAGAGAACACATATAGGAATGAAAGGCCAAGGCCGAGGTTGCATGACTTGCCCTATAACACAAACTAGAAGGACGAGAAATCTATAACAGATAGGCCTGGAAGCAAAGAAACTCCTGATCCATTGAAGAAGAAGGGAACATATATGGTGAATAGTAATTATTTTTGTGAAGTTTGTGATAAACCACACTCCCCTGATTATTGTGTTGTTGCCTAGAGAATGCAAGAAGAAGGAGTGTTAATGGGAGATGGTGGAGAAGATCACACAATTTATTTAACTTCAAATGCTTCTCACCATGTTGAGGATAGGTATTCATCTTCGAAGGAGGGAGGTTATGAGTATGATGTTGCAGAACAAAGGTACAATGTTCATATGGCTGAGCAGCATGTTTTTTCTGACTCTGAGGATGATTATGTAGAACCACAATCTATTGAGGTGCTTGCTCACAACAATGTGAGGAGACTTACTAAGGAAGAGATAGAAATATTGACTGTTGCTACAGTAAAAGAAGCCAAGAATAAGTACTGGTTCAGAAGTAGGATAGTAAATGAGAAGGAAGGTGTCCCTAGGGGTATCTTTATGAAGGATCAGAAAGTTGTACAAGGAGTTTCAAAGAAAATTGAAAATAAACAACGTGATGAAAGCAAACAAAGTCCTGTCCAAAAGGATGTAGTAAAAGAGCTACATAGAGAAATTCAAAAAAATGATCAGTCAGGTAGAGAAGAAAAAGAAGTGAACAAGGGAGAAACATTAGAACAAAAGAAAGTGATTAAGGCAAAAGGTTCTTCTTTTGATTTTACTCAAGCCTTGTCTTAGGTAAAGATGTCTATCCCACTTCTAGAAATGATGAAAATTAAGGAGTACATGGACAGTGCAGTGCAATTGATAACAAATAAAAGTGAAAAACATGTAAGTACTAAAAATAAAATGGTTGCTAAAAATAAGCAGGATAAAGTAAACATCCTTGAAATCTGCTTGAGTAATGTATTGACAAGTCCACCACAAGTTGATCCTTTCTTTATCACATTACTCATAAATAACAAATTATTGAGGAATTGCATGATTGATTATGGTGTTGCCATGAATATTATGCCAGTAGGAGTGATGAAACAACTAGGGATGTGGGTGGATACATATGAAGGAAAATGTTATGCAATGGATAACCGACCTATTCCTGTGGTTGGTATAATGAAAGATGTAGAAGTCAAGTTAGCTACTTACCCTCAAGTATCTTACAATATTGATATAACAGTGATAGATACTCCTCCTCAATTCGGTATGCTTTTATCAAGACAATGGACGATGACTATTGGTGGAAATGTCCAGTTTGATCTATCTTATGCAACCATTCCTGTAAATGGCCAAGAAGTTAAATTGTATAGGGAGCCAAGGATGAATCAGCTCATTGATTGTGTGCCACAAGACCAAATCAATTGCTTTTGTGATGTTGATCTTGGAAGTTTCAAAATAGAACTAGCACAGCCAGAATTGACTAATAGTGATCCTTTGGAGAAGCATGCTGCACGAAACCACAATAGTGTGTGGAAGATGTATTTTCATGGAGCCTACAGCCAAGAAGGCAATGGAGTTGGGATAGTATTCATTTCGCCTAAAGGTATTACATTTAAGTATTCATTCCTGCTAACCTTTGAATGCACAAATAATGCGACAGAGTATGAAGCTCTGTTAACTGGATTGAATATAGCGGTGAAGCATAAAATAAAGTTGTTGGTTGTTCTAGGAGATTCAGAGTTAGTTGTCTCGTAAATTAAGGCAAAGTATACAGCAAAAAACAAAAGACTAAAGCAATACAAAAATGTTGTATGGGATACAATAGAGTTGCTTGATGCCTTCTCGATTGAGTGGGTAGATAGATCGAAGAATATAATGGCAGATTTTTTAGCTAATGTAGCATTGAAGAGAGATGATGTTATGTTAGTTGGTGTGTCACAAATTGAATTTAAGACAAGGCCTACTATGCCTGATAATGTATATAGCCGGCAAGTTTTTAACGATGAAACTGATCTTTTGAAATTCCTACATTGTATAGACCAGTATGAAGCCCAAGAGATCGACTTCAATGCCTTCGTTGAAGAAGTGGATGGGAAGCAAACAGTCTTTCGAAATGAGATCTTGCAGCTTAAAACAAATAAGATTCCTAAAGGTTTGGTGGCGTTAGAGAGGGTATATGATGGAAGTGATCAGTCTTTAATGAAGCAAACACTAGTTGGAAGGGATGACATTGAAGAAATTAATTTGGGAACTGAGATGGCACCAAAAAAGGTGTACATAGGTAAAAAGATAAGTCATGCAATTAGAAGAATGTTGATTGAATTGTTGAGAAATTATAAACATGTATTTGCTTGGTCTTATGAAGATTTGAAATCATATAGAGAAACTTGTTTCAGCATGAAATACCATTGAAACTAGATGCAAAACCATTTAGACAAAAGCAGAGGCCGATAAATCCAACTCTAGAACCTAAAATGCAAGAGGAATTGGAAAATCTTAGAGATGGTGGAATCATTAAGCCAATCAGACATTCAACATGGGTGTCAAATCTGGTCCCTATCAGAAAGAAAAATGGAGATATCATATTATGTGTAGATTTTAGAAATCTAAACATAGCATCCCTTAAAGATAATTATCCTTTGCCTAATATGGAGGCTATATTGCATAAGGTGACAGGCTGCGAGTTGTTGTCTATGATGGATGGATTTTTAGGGTATAATCAGGTCAAAGTTAAAGAGTCTAAACAATACAAAACAACATTCACAACTCCTTGGGGAACATATGTTTATCTAAGGATGCCATTTGGTCTTACTAATGCAGGGGCGACTTTTCAAAGAGCCATGGATGTGGCGTTTGCTGTTTTGATCAATATTCTCATGGTGGTGTATCAGGATGATCTCACTGCTTACTCCAAGAAGGCTAAGGATCATGTTCATCATTTGGAAAAGGTATTTATAAGATCCCTTGAGTATGGTATTAGCTTAAACCCCAAGAAGTGTAATTTTGTTGTCACAGAGGGTAAGCTTTTGGGGCATATCATTTCAAAGGAAGGGATTAGGATAGACCCTGAAAGGGTGGCGGCTATTGATAAAATCCCTATCCCTAAAACTGTTAAGGCGATACAGTCATTTTTTGGATAGATTAACTTTGTTAGAAGGTTTGTTTCTAACTTTGTTGAGATTGTCAAACCGATATCAAAAATGTTAAAGAAGGGACAAAAGATAGAATGGAATGCAGAGGATTTGGAAGCTTTTGTGTCTATAAAATGAGCCATCAAGGAGGCTCCTGTTCTTAAGTCGCCTGACTTTTCAAAACCTTTCCATATTTTTTCATTTGCCTCAATGCATACTGTTGCAGTTGTCATGCTACAAAAGAATGAAGACGGTCATGAACATCCTATATCTTTTTTTAGTAAGCCATTACAGGGATCTGAATTAAAGTATGATATAATGGAGAAGCAAGAATTTGCACTAGTGAAACCTATAAAAGCTTTCAGGCCATATCTTGTTGGAGCAAAGGTAGCTGCTTATGTTCCTCATGCAGCTGTCAAGGATATTCTGACATAGTCTGAAGTAACAGGTAAAAGATGCAAATGGATCAACAAAATCCAAGAATTTGACTTGGAGATTCAAATTACTAAACTAGTCAGAGGTCAAGGTTTGGCTAAACTAATGGCAGAGGCAAATATTGAAGCAAATCAGATTTGCAATGTAGAAGAAGAAGATGTAATTGCAAGCATTGAGCATACTCAATGTTATATAGATATCATGTATTAGCTTAAATACATGAAGTGTCCAGAGGGAATGAATGATAACCAGAAAAGAACGCTGAAGTTGTAGGTGTCTAAATATGTTTTTATGGATGGGGATTTATTTTGGAAAAATAGGGATGGTGTATTATTGTTGTGTCTGGATGAATTTCAATCTAAACATGTTTTGAGTGAAATGCATGAAGGGGTTTGCGGAGGACATTACTCAACAAAAACAACTGCTCAAAAAATTCTCAGGGTAGGCTATTATTGGCCTAATATTTTTAATGACTCTTTTGCATATGTGATAAAATGTGAAGCTTACCAGAAGTTCTCTGGAAAACTAAAGTATCAGGGAGCTTTTCCATTACGACCTTTGCAGGCTGATGCCCCTTTTCATCAATGGGGAATTGATTTCATCGGAGAGACACAAGAAAAATCAAGTGGTGGACATAGGTGGATATTGGTGGCCACTAATTATTTCACCAAGTGGGTAGAGGCCATCCCAACTAAACAAGCTACAAGTAAGGTGGTGACACAGTTCTTGATGGATAATATCATTACCATATTTGGTATGCCATGAAGGTTGATTACTGATAATGGGATGTGTTTTAGATCAGATGAATTTAGAGGCTTCTATAGCACATATGGTATTGCCATTTCTTATGCAGCCCCTTATCATCCACAGGCTAATGGACAAGCAAAATCTAGTAATAAGAGTCTTCTGAAGATTATAAGAAGGATGCTAGGTCAGAACAAGAAGGCTTGGGATTCTCAACTAAGACTGGTTGTATGGGCTTATAGAATTACGGTGAAGAAGGAAATTGGGAAGTCCCCATTTGAGTTAGTGTATGGAACACAGGCCAGGATGCCTTTGCAGAACTTGTTACCAGTCTACAAGTTTATTCTTCAGGAATATTTGGATATTCCTGAACCCATGGAGGAAAGAATGGAGCAGCTAGCTGAATTGGATGAAACAAGGAGAGTGGCTCAAAATCAAAATATAAAGTTGCAGATGCAGATGAAATATTTATTTCACAAAAAGGCAAAGGATAGGAAATTTGGAGAAAGTGATCTAGTACTGATGTAGAATGCTAGGTGCCAGGAAAAGGGAAAACATGGGAAGTTTGAAGCCTTATGGCTAGGGCCTTTTGTGGTGATTGGAAAGAAAGGCAAAGACTCATACTATTTGTAGAATATGGCCGGTGAGGATCAGGAATTTCCTATACATGGGCAATTTTTGAAACATTTTTTCTCTTGAAGTAACACAGAGGATTAAGGGTTGCCAGTACATGGACGAATCTTGAAGATTCTCTTTGAAATTATTTTCCATGCAGAGTAGTTTAGGAAATAAAAGGAGCAGGATTTGCAAGTACATGGAAAATCTTGATTTTCCTTCTCTTGAAATAAATTCTTCCATGTACAGTAGTATAGGGTCTCATTCATTGCTATTGCCATTTGTACCAGCCTACTCACATGTTCCATCACTTTGAGTTTGGTCTTCTCACCCAAAAATATGAATACTTGTAATGATCTTACTATCATTCATCCCGAGACAGAGCCACTATTAGAACTGTAAAATTTTGAAATTTTTACAATCTATCGCATTCAAGAATTCCAGCATTGAGTCCTCATCATAAGCATAAAAGTCCCTCTTTGTATTGTCTTACTTATTTTCTGTCATAAAATCCATTGAACCCATCAAGTCCTTCATTTTTCATTAAAAGACCCGAATCGGCAAGACATAGTAAAAGTCTCCCCGACTTGATTTTTCACTAATGTTTGTTTGTTGCAGACTATCGGGAGGACAATTTTCTTGTTTTGGTGACAACATGAGTCATTTCAGAAAAGGGGAGTCATTGTCGGAGTGAAGTCATAGAGAATGCACTGTGTTTCGCCAATCGGTGCATGTGGGAGTATTTTGGTCAAGCTAAAGGTGTTCAGGATAATGTTTGGGCGAAGTATTCTTTCTTGCCGATAGGCATATATAAAAAATATATCAACATATGTTGGGGCATTGATGTAATGTCAGGGCGAATACAACATGTCACATCGACAAATGCACAAAGGGGTTGTTTCAGCCAGATTGATTGGTATCGGCATGAACTCATAATGAAATCATTTGGTCTTACCGACTGACTTGCAAACAAATGTCTCGGTAAGACTTATATGCATCAGGGAAGGTTTTAGCAAAGTGGCTATTGTTTGGCCGAACCAAGTTCAAGGGTATTCAAAAGCTATCAGCAAGAACTTATAGAGTCTTGCCAATTCAAATCTTATGTCGATGGAGATATGCATCGCCAGGAGAAGAACTTTTTGGCATAAGTTTCACCGAAGTATGAATATTATACCAACAGGTAGTTCGAGGTGAGTTTTTCCGAATAGGAGTAATCTGGGGGGTGATTTTGGTAAGACATTTGGTGTCGGTATGTGTCTTCCTGAAGGTTCATTATCTTGCCAAAAGTATTGTTTCATTGGTTGGGTTTATTTCTTTGGTGAGAAAACTTGGTGGACACGCCGAAATGAGAATTCATCAGTGAAAGGGTGATTTTGTCTTAGCAAATGGAAAATACATTGAAAACTACATATCGGTAAGACGTAAAGTTATCTACATAACATCTCCTCGACTTTGAAAGTCACAGCGAAGCGTGTGAAATGAAGACTGCATCGGCAAGAGTACAAATTTGTCTTGGTGATCCAATGTAAATGAATACTTTCGGTGAAATAGGATGAAGTCTGTGAGAGGTCTCCCCAACATTTGCAAGTTATGGTGAAGAGCATAAAAATAAAGGATTGTAGTCAGTGTGAGAACATTAATGTCTCAGCGATTGGAAAATGCTTTGAAGAATACATATCAGTATAGCACCATGAAGTCTATGTGACACCTCCCTGATTTGAAATTGTCACAGTGACAGGAAAAACTGAAGTGTGAGTCATCAAGTTGATTCCAGGTGTCAGTATGACTGCAGAATGTCGTGACAAATGGTGAAATAAACGTTGAAAAGGGATTTCGCCCTAGATTTGAAATTTTCTCATCAATAGGACAATTGATGCGATAGTGCCAGTTTCAAAGGAGGTTTCATTCATGCTTCATTAATGGCGCGATTGGATAAAACAGTAATGATAGTAATGTTTTAATTAATTCCTTATTTCTAAATTGATTGCTGGTGAATTGGCATGCTGAACAGAGAATTGAGATATTTTTCAGTCTGAGGAGCTCAAGCAGAATACTGTAAGTAATTGCTTCTTTTTTTTCCCATTTTGATTTTGTAAGCTTGAAAATGGAGACTTCTAGTTCTGGAAAGGGTAAGGGTAGAAAGCTTCATGATAGTAGATAGTCGAGGGGAAAGAAACAAAAGATTGACATAGAGAATGAAGGCACTGAAAGAAGGTTGAATCAAGACCTTGTTGATCAGCTACCTGGTTCAGGGCCTAAAGCTAGAAGGTCTACACAACTTAGGGCAGAAGTTGATAAATTGGATGATAAATGCAAGTTCATAGGTGATGTCTGGACTGTTGTAAGAGGGTATGAGCTTTTCAATTTCCACTACCATAGGAGGAACCGTTTTAAGCCATTATGTAATCCATGGAAGTTGAATGTAGGGATATTGGTGTGCCCTAATGTATTCGTTAATATTGAATTGGTAAAATTGTTTGCTGATCATTATGATCCAAAGCATAAAGCTATATGTGATCCTTCTGGAAAACCACAGATACATGTGTCAAAAGAAGCAATAGGTGAGGTTTTCAAACTGGAAGGGTTTTGCAACAAGGAAATCAATTGTGAGGAGTTGTAGAAGGAATTTTATGGAATGGATACAAGTTACAAGGGTTGGAGGTTACCAATTCATAGGGTTAAACAGGGTAACAAGCTAGTACATCTGGAAGATAGTGAGGGGCCTCCTTATCATGTAGATTTTTTTGAACCCTATATGAAGTACACATATTTTTCAGTGTGTTAGGTAGTAGGGATGGATGCCCCTGAATTCATGTCAATGGTACCAATGGTTATCACAACAGATATTCAATATCATAACTCCAGGCCATTTGATTATTCTTTATATATTTCTAAGGAGATTGATTTAGGATTGATGGCTATAAAGGGTGGAGCTTTTATTGTTCATCTCAGAAACTATTCATTTTTGATGCACTTAGCGCTATATTTCAGATAGGAGTTAAGGGTATGGCCTCAAAAAATGAGAATTTCTCAAACTACTAAGGAAGGTGAAGCATTGCCTGTTCAGTTGTGGACTGCCATTTGGGACAACAGGTTTGCTAGTTCTAGTTTTATTCATTTTGAAGAATATTTTGTAAAGACATTGTATAAATTGTATCATTATCCTTGTAACTATTCATTGACTAATGAAATCAAAAGATTCCTTCGACTGAAAGATTTCAATGGGCCAATTTATCATAACTGGGGAGACTAGTACTATTTAGAGGGAGCTACAACAATCAGAGTATATGGATTTGAAGATGCTCCTTTCATTTTGCCAAGGACAGTTGCAAATAGGGTTGCATACTTGGAAATTGTCAGACAAATGGATTACTGTAGTGTGATGCATTTCAGCTCTTTTGGGAAGCATGTTTTTATGCCTAGTACTTTGTGTTTTGGTGATTTTACTATGCTGGCTAAAGAAGGATATAATTCAATCCTTGATAGATTGTTGCATTATAACATGAAACAAGGACCACCCAGGAAAAAATTTGACCCTGAAGGATATATCAATTCAGCAAAAGAAAGGATTAACTTTGGAGGGTATCAACATGTACCCTATCCTTTTGATGATATGATCATAAATCTGGATGAAATCATGAAGATGGCTTCTGCAAAACATACAACATTGGAAGAAGTGAGTGAGCAGAATGAGGAAATGGTCAAGATGGAAATCGCGATTCAGAATGTTGTTGGAGATGCAGACACACATGAGCACTGGGATTATTTGGACCACCTCACTAAGACTCACATATGGTTAAATAGAGCCTAGTTATTCTCTATCTTATATTTTGTAATTGTTATTTCCTATTTTTGAAAGGTTGTGTCCTTTCATATTCTCAATGTATAAATATCCATTTTGAAAACAATATGTGGATATAGGTAGAATATGATAGAGAATAGAGAATACCATGGAACACCATGTTTCACAGGGCTGAGACTCTGTTGTATGTTTTGAAGCCATGGAGATATCAATGAAAATCATCTGATTTGCTAGCTTATTCTAGTGTCAATTGTTGTGTTGTGCCAATTGAAATAATTATTTAAGTTGTCTCTAAAATTGATGTTGCTTGGTTATCTAAATTAGCATAACATGTTATGTATGATTTATCAATACATATTTGTAGTATATGTGTGATTGGTTGATAGGTTCTTTCAAGGAAGGATTAAATCCTTTTAATTAATCACAATAATCAAGGAATTTCATTTAGATCAGTAAGAAGAACTTAATAATCAAATCTTACATGTTTATACTAGTTATAAACAAAATATGCCAAACAATTTGAATGACCTCCAGAAAGAAGTTAGTTGTTTAAGATTTCATTTGACTCCGTATACCATATAAGGCACTAGTCTCACCGTTTCCATATGTTAGTTTCATTCATACTTTTTACATCTGTTAACTAAGCATATTAGGGTTTAGTTTTGAATACTAGTATACAATATATACCAAATTTGTTTTATTTTGTCCATTCCAATCTACCATCGTGGACAAATCATGGCATAAAGAGAAGATCAATAGCCAAGTCTGCTTCATTTGTTATAGGTGCACTTGCCTAGGTCTAGTAGCACCTGGAGAGTAGAAGGTTTAATTGCTTCAAATCTTGTTCTGTTACCCTAAAACATTGTGAAATCTTGGCAACCTTTTGTGGTTCAAACCTGCATTTTTGAGAGGTAACACTACAATCACCACGTCGGCCATGAACATGAAAAATATGAACTCACAAAACAAAATCACCAATCATGAGCACAATGATCAACGTGGATCAACAACACAAATAGAGTGTGATCTAGAAACATCCACAAGCACCATGAAACACTACAAAAGTATCTACAACACTTCACGTTACTAGAATCACATTGTCTTCTTTCAGGAACACTAGCTGAAGCAATAGAACATCTGTCACAACACAGATACCCATAACTTGATCAAATTTTCATGTGAACCTCTGAAACTTCATGTGGATAAACTAGATATACTATACAACAAACCCTTTGATCCATAATCTCTTATCAGCAATATACTAAGGTAGCCAACAACATGAAATTCGATGCACCACCGATAACCTATAACTTATTTTAATACAATTTTCTCAATATCCTCAACATATACAACCTTAAATACATTAATAGCAATAGTGTTGACATCAATGACAACCACATATAAACAATATACAACAATTGAGTGTTGATACAAGTGAAGTCTAGGAGGCAATATGAAATAGAAATAAAAAATGTAAAGTGCTCAGTATGCAAGTTCACCAAAATGAACCATATATTTTTGGCACCCTAATTCTTCCTAGCACTTCTAGGGTTTTTCACCTAAAAGGAGAAAGAAGGCCCAAAAGATCTAGCTAGGTTCACTCAAATTATGCAATGTATGATGTTATTTAGACTAAATGGGATGACATGAATGCAACTAAATGAAATTTTGATTGATTATGAATGCAAAACCTAAGAATTATGTAATGTTGTAAAACATAATAATGTTTGCAAAAAGCTTGAAATGATGAGAAAAAATGTGAAATAAACTGAACAAAAAGCTAAATCTCTTAGCAAGTGCACCTGAGAAGCTGAAGAAGACTGAAAAGCAATCTGTAAATATTTCAAGACCTGATTCAAGGCTGACTGGGACTCATTTTCCACCATGGGCGAATTAGTCTCAGGTTAGGGTTTTTCTACATAGGTACTATTTTATGTCAACTAGGTGTCTGGAAATGCATCTAACTAAAAATGGCACCTCGAGAGGGACTCATTCGCCATGCATGGAAAATTAACTGTCCACTTTCAAATTTCTATGATTTAAAATCTCTATTCTTTAACTTGACACCTGTACAACATTTTTTTACAGAAACCCGAATCAAGATCTCAGAAAAATCCTGCAAAATAGCTTAAAATCATTTGTCTAATGGGGGTTTTTCATTGGTCAAACCCCATGTTGGGTAATCAAACCTTGAATGAATAAAAATCTGCATAAAACCCTAGCCTTTGATGTGTTAAAGACTAGGAAGATCTGAAGTATTCAATAAAAAACCCTATTTTATTGTGCAAGAATAAGACATGCAAATGTGATTTGAATGATGCAAGATCTCAACCCTAGAAATCCCACAACATATAAAAAAAATGGAGATAAAATGACATGCAAGTGGAATGTAAATGAGATATAAACCTTAATCTGAAGATACAAAAGCAATGGGAGATGTAATCACTTTGAAAAAAGTCTTTAGGTATGATTTGATGGCTAGTTGGATCTCCTTAGCCTAGATTTCTCCATGATTCACGATAGGAATTCATCAACAACTCTTTGCAATGTTGAACTTTTATCCAAGAATTGAGCTACAAGACCTAAAAAACCACTAGTTTGCTGCCCTAAAACTTCAACTTTACTCATAAAACTTGTTGTAGAAGACTTGACTTTAGAAATTGCTCATGTGAAATGACTAAAAATATGTGTAAAATGATTAAAAAATGAGTATTTATAAGCAACAACACCTAATTTTCCCATTATTTAGACCTAAGAGGCTGACATTCACTGAAAAATTAAGTTGAATGAATTGAATTCCTGCTCAAAATTGAAATTTCCCTCAAAAGGGACTCATTCGCCACCCTTGGTGAATGGGTCCCACTACTAATTTTTGAGGGTGGGTTTTCAAGATATGGAAGAATTGAATGTTGTTTGTCAGGATTTAAGTGATTTCTCAGGTAAAACTAGCCTCTACATAAAAATAATGGCTCTTAGGGGCCTATAAATGTCATTTTGACAGGAAAATGATGCAAGGGGACTCAAAAGTGGGTCTAATTACATGTGAAATTGTCTCTTTTCTCAAGAGGGTCCAATTTTCTATGGTGCAGGAGTATCTTGATATCCTAATCCTGTTGTGTTTTCTTTTGTTGGTATTTGTTCCAAAAGTTGGTGAATGTTATGGTCATTTTTTGTGTCACAACCTTGTTTACTTAAGATAGAAAATCATTTTCCATATGTTTCTTCAAGGTTGATTGGTGTGTTTATAATTTTTTTATCATAAAATGGTTGAGGATGTGGTTCTTTAGAGGAACTAGGTCCACCTATGGGAGGGAGCTTAGGTCCTTCATTGATTTTGGGATGTAGATAACCAAATGTATCAGGAGGTGCAATAGTAGAAAGGTCTTGTCATTTCATGGGTGGGTAAAAGGATGCATTGGCTTAAAGGTTGTCAAGGCATGAATATAAGAACTTGGTCATTCTATCATCATCTTCTCCAATGATGTCAATAACATGAGGAGGACAATCATTTGGAGTTGAAGGAGCATGAGGAAGCTCAACGTCATTAGGATCACAACCAAAGGCACAATTGGACATGTCTACTAAGGATTTCAATGAATTTCAAAACTTATTAAAGTAGAAAGCCATGATGACAATGAATGCAAGTAAACTAATATGTTAGAAATAGAAAATATAGAAATTATGATAGAAAATAACAACATAAAACTGTACTGCAGAAGATACCCAAAAAATGTCTAAAAATGCAATTCAAAATGTGCAGGTGGACTGATTCGCCCAGGGTGGCGAATGAGTCTAGGTATGAGAGTTTTTTATGTTTTGCAAAAATTTAAAGTTATTTTAATGATTTTCATATGCCAAATGAAGATGAAAATGCAGATTTTCAATTTTTTAATGAGTTGATATGCAAAAATGAATTCTATATGATTATTTCACTAATGTAATTTTAGAAATCCTAGGATGCAAAAATAAAACAAAACCTAATTGAATGTTGATGAAAAGGAAACCTAGGATGCAAGATGCAATTGAAATCAGAAAGAGAATGTGTTCAAAATGCAGGTTCACCAAAATGAACCATCAATTTTCTTTTGTTCTATGGACTTCTCTTGCACTCTTAGGATCTTTCACCTAAAAGGAGAGAGATAGAATAGTAAAATTGATGTGGTTAACTTAAATAAAGGAATGTATAATGGAATTATGACTAAATGAAATGATTTAAATGTAGCTAAGTGATGAAATTGATTGATTATGAATGAAAAAAAAATGAAATATGAAATGTTTGAAAACACAATGTGATATGCACAAAATGAACTAGAAACATAAACTAATGCAAAAAAAATTGAATGAGGTTTAACAGAGTGCACCTGGAAGTTTAATGCTAATCTTGGAAGGTTCTGGAAATTGGAAAAAAACACTATTGATCTCTAGTGGGACTCATTCACCACTGATGGTGAATTAGTCCTCCTATTGGTAAAAACCCCTAAAACTACTTTTTGACTGTCGAGAACTGGATTATGAAAAAATCAACTTTTTCACCCCTTAGGTAGGACTCATTCACCACTAATGGTGAATCATTCCTCCTCCAAAATTCTATAAATTTAAAGGTCAATCTTGTAAGTCCAGATCTGCACTTGTCTTCTTGTTGGGTTGATGGAGTCAAATCAACAGAAAATGAGGTGTAGGTTGTGTCCAAGCCTGAATTAGGGTTTAGTTGACTTGAAATACTTTTATAACTTGTTGACCAGCTTTCAACACCTATTGGATTGACAAATATGCATATGAAGTCTGCAAACACACATGCAAAAGGGGAAAAATGGTTAAGGGTTAGGGTATAGAGATTTACCTTGGTCAAATCCCACTTTGGTAATCAAACTCTTAATAAAGAAATGAAATGGAATGAAGAAGGAACAAATGAATAACAACATGCAAATTTCCTAACACACCAAAACCTTGTTGAATAAGTTTGAAGATATGTCAATGGTTGCTCCAAAGATGCTTGAATGTGATTGAATGCTTGAATGAACTAGTGAATGAGATGAATGTTTGGATGAATTAGATGTAAAATGAATGCAAAAGCACTTATTTATACACACTTATGCCCTAATTACCCAATAATACCTCATCACAGGCTGACATAAAGTCTTTTTGAATAAAAACCCGAAAGGAATTTTGAATTATTTTTAACTTGGAGCCAAGACGGACTCATTCACCACCCATGGAGAATGGGTCCCACCTTAGGCTTGTAAGTGGGTGTCGAGAATTAAGTTAAATTTAATGTTGTTTGTCAGGTTACATTCAAAAATACACTTAATTATGACTTGTGAGTGGATAATGGGGTCATATTTAAAGCATAAGAAAGGTGTAAATAGTGATAACAAGCTTAGAAAAGAGTGAAATCTTGTTACATGACTTTACAACACTTTAAAATAGGACTTGATAATTGTTAAAAAGGTGATTTTTAGATTAATTATAATGAGAAGAGTCTAGAAAAGTGTAGAAATGTGTTACAAAACTTCACAACACCTTCACAAGACATCATAATTTGAATATTAAACACCTAATGTGAATGCATAAGTTACATTGCAACATTAAATCAAAGCAAGATAAGTCAAACATCACACGAGAAAGACCTAAAAGACCATGAAAATTCAATGATCCATTTTTCTATGGTACACAATGAAATATAGTAGATCATAACAATATAAGGACATATAAGGCTGCATCCCAATGAACATGTGATGTGAGGTAACATAACCATATTCAACCAGGTGTAGCCACTGCATCCATGTAGTTTGTTATTCTAAAACATAGTTTCTTAAGTAGTCATCAATTCATAAATTCACTATTTATATTTTTCCATAATTTTAGAGATGGTATCCAATACTTGGTGTGAGTTATATACCTATCAAGTGAATTAATTACTACCAAAAATAACTAATAAATCTAGTGTTCCTATCATTGAAAATTCTCTTGGGAAAGTCATATAATTTGAATATTTCCTTGACGAATATTTCATTGTGTACCATTATGTTTCTATTGGATCTACCTATATGTCTTATAATACCCTACATTTCATGTAGTTGGAGTATCATGAAAAGATTTTAAAATAATCTCCTTGATCTTAGACTTAGGAACCAAAAATATTATATGTTTTGTAGAGAATCAACCATTCCATATTATATACCCATCATCATTCATAACCTAATCAAGGATGTTAGAATAATTTTTTATCTTAGCATACTTAGAAAAAAATAAACCTAGCGATAAACACAAAAGATAGATAATGAGCATAGATTAGGTCTCCTATAGAGCGCATCAAATACCATGTTCCTCTTTCCCTTCATGCAATCTATTTAAAAATAACAATATTGTAGCTTCCTCAGTTCTTGGTGATCATTCAAAAAAAGATTACCTAAGAAGAACTTCAAACTATTATTATCAGTCTTTAAAAAAAAAAATCGCAACTAAGTACTATCTAAACATAAATAGTGTATGCATAATTTCCAACATCTCCTTATCATAAATCAAATATTTCTTCTCTAATTTTTTTAATTTTATTCTCTCAAAAACAAGTCAATATCTTTTTAGGTTAGGAAATCTTAAATAATTTCTCTAGATGCATCACATTCAATGATAAATGAGAATGAAAAATAAGGAATAACAAGTACAAGGAATGAGCTCATTACCTCTTTTAAATTTTTAATTAAATTTTTTAATCATTTTTGAATTATTCAAAATATCGCTTCTCTATTAGACCAATCAAGAGAACATCCAACTAAAAAAATACTCTCATGAACCTTGTTTGTTAGAAGCATAATCCCAAAAATCCTTTGAATTGTGTTAGATTAGTGGGATATGATCAATCTTGAATCACTTAGATATTTGTCAACTTGGATGCCCTAGGAACTTATAATATGTCCTAGATACAAAATACCTTCCTTGAACCAATCTAAAATCTTGAAAACTTACAAAATAAATAATAATGCTCTAAAATACATGGCATTATCTAGATGTTCCAAAGGCTCATACCAAGTTAAATTACTATATATCAAAATATCATCAAAGAACACCAATAAAACAATTTCCAAGTTGCTTACTAAATACTTGGTTCATGCATGAATGGAAAGTGGTTGGAGCATTAGTAAGTGTCCTATTGGTGGTTGTCGTTGCACCAAAATATCAAATTGTTAATTCCCAATACAACCACCAGATTTATACAAGATCCACAAGAGGTGGTTAATCCATGTCACAAACCCAAGCACTACGTTGCATAAAGAAGACCAAGGAACACACAATCTTGAAACAATCCCCCCAACGCAAGCAAAGGGTTTGAACCTGTGACCTCATCTCTGATACTAATTGTTACATTGGTGGTTGTCGTTCCACCAAAATATTAACATGTTAATTCCTCACAAAACCGCTAGATTTATATAAGATCCATAGGAGGCGGTTAAGCCATGTCACGAACCCAAGTGTTTCATTGCACAAGGAAGACCAAGGTACACACAATCTTGGAACAATAACTTCAAAGTGTATGAAAAAATATTAAAATATATATAATGACACTACAAGATTGTCTTCTCAACATATTTGTCTCTTATGTGGATTTTATTATACCCTAGTCTCAATTCAATCTTGAATAGTACACAAATGACAATTCAAACCCCTTATTCTAACTCTATAGTATGATGAAATCCTCTATCTAGTGGTACTCCTAGAGGCGTGTCACTAAAAACTAGACAATGTAGTTCCAAAATTTTCTTAAAATCAACATTGTGAGTATATTTCTTTCTTGATTCAGAATTTTTTGGAAGAATTAATCAATTTTCTACCCACACTAAATGGACTCTATGAACTATCATTTCCATCATATTTTTTAACACCGCCTATGGAGATCCATTAGATATCCATCTAAGGATAATTTTTTTCATATATACTACAAACTTAAGCTCCATAATTTGGTAGTTTTGTGAATAATCACCTAGAGAGTGTATAATTTGGAAAAATAAATCCATATAAATTGTCCTAATCCCATAACATAAATTCGTCACATACCTTAGGGTACCCAAGAGCATTATTGAGCTACTTGATTATTCTAGTTCATGAAATAGTGAATCCATTAGATTTTACAACACTTAAACCTTCACATTATTTGATATTAAATCCTCTCTTCATCACCAATCCTTTATAGATAATGCTATGGATATTCCCAACATCAATGATAACATTAATCCTATATCTTATAAGCACTCCATAAACCTTGAAATGAACATATTTTTAAGATCCTAAGATAGTGACAAGTGTACTACCCCTTGTTACTTCATGTTTTATCCATTTAATAATGTGATTTATCCTAACTCCAAGTATTTATTTGGCACTTTGAATTGTAATGTATTTATCCTTTACCCAGGAACCTATGTCTAAGAGTCCAAGACTCTCTACAAGAGATACATAAATCCTTCATCTTGAGATCATTCTTTGTCTCTTCTATTTCTCTTGGTTTTCAAGGTAATGTCCTAGGTTGATGGAGTTTCTTATCCAAAGGATTCATTTACAATATTGGTGGTGTATTCATGAAATATAATTTACTTTTTCTCACTAAATCCTCCAAGTTGAGGGCTCTTTTGTTGGCTTCTTACAAGGAATATCGATTAAATTAGCTTACCAAATCCTTGTTTGAATTATATAGACCCTCTATAAAAATAATTATGGGTTTCATTTCTATCAAATTTGAAAAAGTACTAATAAATTTTTATAATTATGTCACATAGTTCTCAACTATACCCTCTTGCTTCAATTGTTCTAACTTTGTAAACTGAATCTTCAGATCCCTCCTCTGAAACCTCTCCATCAATTTGTGGCTAAACTTAATTAGGGTAGTGATTGAACCATTTTGTTGGGTCACCATGCTATTGTACCACCACTCATGAGCCACACCCTCTAGGCATAAAGTGGAAAACTTAATGGACTCTTCTTAGAACATGGGGTTCAAGGATAAATATGTATCCAACCCCTACAACCATACCCTATTTCAACAAATTCTTGATCCATCAAATGTGGGTGAATTGAACTTCCTCAAATATTGTTGAATGTCCCTACATGGATACTCCTAATACCTTATCCTTTTATGCATGTTTCTTATCTTCATCTCATAATACTCATCAAAAGACATGTCACTATAGATGGTTGAATCCATTTCATTATATTCAACATCATACTTTTTCATTTCATCTTCTTGTCATGGGTATTATAGGTTTTTCTTCTTCTAGGAGTTATGTATCATCTCTCTCTATAAATTTGGTTTTGAATGTCTTTAGGGTTAGGTTGCTTTAATTTATTTAATTATTTCCTTCTATTGCATTTGGAATAGATCTCCTAATAACCCATTATTGATTCATCTCTTTCAAAGTACTTACCATCTCAATCATAAAATACCTTGAGGTAGATTAAAATTATCTAGATAAATCTCTAATGTATTCCTAATGACATCCTTGAAGTTGGATTCCTCATCTCTATCACCCACAATTTATTTTTTTATCTTTTCCCTTTCTAATTACCTCATTTCCATGTTAACTTTTTTTCTTTAACCTGCATCTCTACACACTAACATGCTAGCATGAAAGGTCCTATGATACTAATATATTTTCCCTTCCCATATTTTTAATGACAATAATATATTTACAACATAAACAACAATATTAGCTAGATTTGGAACATAAACAATAGTCTTAACACATCTAAGTCAAAACCACAAAAAATAATTATACTTAAATAACATAAATAAAATAAAAGTAACAATTGAAGGAATATTATTACAGTTGTTAAAGCATCAACAATTTAAACACTTAAAAATTTGTAATAAATGATGCACTCACTGAAATATTAAATTGTACTACAAACTTGAAGATCTAATATAGTTGAAACATGAGAATTCCCTTAAGAGCCACAAGTTTTTAATCCCATGATTCACCTAATCAATGGGTTTTTGTCTAATGATCATAGTCTCCTTTACTTTTCATCCACATAAGATCACTTCAGCATAAACTACCTAGAAGATACAATAACATAACATTCATGATAAAAATTAAAACCATTTCCAAGTTTTATATGCTATTATATGCTAGTTGGCCAAAAGATCAAAATAGTCATCTTAGACCCAAAATGGCACCAATGCCCAAATTTGAATTCTACATAATACATCATAGGTTAGCCTTATAGGCCTTACAATTGTTCTTGTCAAATGTTTAGATTATATGAACCCTTTCAACTTGGAACATGTTAGCTAGTAGGTCCAATCCTTGATCCCAATTATGCCATTGAGATTATTCTATCTTGTATCTTTAGCATGGACAAAAAATTATCATTGAATCTCTATACCTGATGGATTTATAGCATGAATTGAGTAGAAACCCAAATCCTTGATCTTAAATAACACTTTACAATACATCCAATGACAACCCTAATCTCCAACATATGATGACACTTTAGCATGCGTCGAGTAGTAGCTTTGATCCTAATCTTGGAAAACTCTCTAGTATGCAGGACGAAACAACCTTGATCCTCAACCTTTGATAGATCCTAGGAATAGGTTAAATAATATCTCTAATTCTTGAACTCTAACATCACCCTAATGAGCACTCTCTTATCTTGTTTTTGAAAAAGGGACATTACATTCACCCTTAGAGAAACCTATGTTTTATCAATTATTCTCTACTTTTATGATGATTCTTTATTTCTACAAGATAAACAAAAATCTCTCTACTAATTGATACAAGTCCTATGGCTATAAATATCCAACTTAATTATAAGTACAATTGTACTATGGTTAATTATTTACTAGGAAAATAAAAATTATAATGGCTATGAGTACAATATATGTTGAGCATAGGTTGTCATTAATGTCAAACAGGTACCCGTCGATCATTGTTGCAGTAAGTGGTTATCAAAGGGTGTCAAGGCTATCAAATGTGAAAGTTTTCAAGATGAAGAAAGATTGTTGGAGTACAAGTATTGACAACATTTAGAAGGTTTTGGTTGTGTTTTTGATAGTGTGTAGATTGTATAATCTATTCAGGTATCATGAGGAAAGTTTTATTGTGGTGTGACTGCCTTCATATTGTCCATGTGTTTATTATACCATGCTAGGTATGTATTCAACATGAGTGTGGTGGTTGGGGAGGATATATTTTGGGAAAAGAGAATATATAATATGGGTGGTATTTATTTCATAAATGTTTTGTAGCTTTGTAGATTGGAAGGAGAGTATTCCTACACTATTTCTATCAATTTCCCAAGTTTTTGATGGCACGAATCAGTGTGCAAGGAGTTTGAAGTATTAGAAGTCTCATCAAGCTATTCCAAGTTTGAAGCATATGCATTAATAGTTACAAGCATGAAAAATTCAATTCAAGATGGTGGAGTGAGAATTGGACCTATTTAAGGTTCCCTTGGTGGTGCAAGGCATTAAGTGATTTTGTGTGCTAATTAGGACTAATGTATTACACATTTCCTATAATATATTTAGGTCCATCCTATGTTATCTAGGTAGGTAAAAATCCTTGGCTGAAATAGAAGAGTGTTAATGTAATGTCATGTATATATTTAAAATGTTGAGATGCATTGTATGAAATGAGATGTAACTTTAAGAAATGAAGCATATCCATGTATGTCAAAATGTCATTAATGATAACAGTGAAATTAGTGGTTTGTACAATTGTGTTTTAGTAGAATCATGAAGAAAAGAGACTGAGCTAGTAGTAGTGTCTCTCTTGGTGTCATATTTCAAATCTTCCTTTTTTATTTTTAATTAGGATTGGTGTTCTACCTATTGTATTGTTTCGATAGGGATTGGTGTCTCTGTTTCGATGGGGATTGGTGTCTCTTGTAGGTTGGTGCCTACTTAGTATTTTAGGGATTGGTGTCTCTGGTAGGTTGGTGCCTACTTCATATTGTAATAATTTCATTATTATATTCCTTCTTATGAGAGCTTCTCACCATGTTTTTTTCCCATTCTGAGCTTCCATGTAAAAAAATTGGTGTTATGTTTTATCTTGTGTTGTGATTTAATTACTTTACTTACTAGCTTGTATGGTTTAGTGCTCTTCAAGTTAAAAATATATAAAGTAATTATGAAGGTTTCTAGAATTGTTGATTTTTTTTGGATCTACTGATTCACCCACTCTCAGTAGATTATGTTCCCTTCAATTCTTATCATAGCTAAGTTCCTTTGAAAGAGTCTAACAACTTAAGATGGATCCAGGATGGAAAAGGAAAATCCTTCTAGAAACAAAATACTAGTTTTGATGGATCTAAATTTGGTTTTTTTTAAGTTAGAATGGAGTCATAGTTGATGGTTATAAGAATGGATATCTAAAATATAGTTGTAGAAGGTTATGAAATCCATGAAAATCCTCATAGGCCTCATATTAGAAAGAGGGCTTATGAAATCAATGCTAAGGATAGAAATGTTTTTTAATGTGGTTTGACTAACAATTAGTTTCCAAAAGTGATGAATTTTAGAATAAAAAAGCAAATATGAGAAAAGTTGCAAACTATATATGAAGGTAATGATAAAGTCAAAGAAGCCAAGTTGTTGACTTACAAAGATCAGTTTGAAGGTCTAAGGATGAAAGAAGATGAGAAAATTACTAAATTCATGCTCTGGGTTGATGAATTTGTCAATCATATTTGAGGTTTTGATGAAACCCTTTATGATAAGATTGTTGTGAAGAAGGTACTCAGATCCTTACCTAGAAGGTTTGATCCTAAAATTTTAGCTATTGAAGAAGCTAAAGATGTAAATACTTTAAAGTTGATTGAATTACATGGAACATTAACTCCAATTGAGATGAGATTTGAGAGTGAAGATTTTATCAGGGAAGAAGTTTATTTTAGAGTATCTCTAAAGTAGGTTGATCAAGATTTTGATTGTGGATCAAATCTGAAACAATCAATGTTTCTCAAAAAACTACAAAGTGGTTCATGTAAGTATAAAGGTAAGTTTACTTTCAAGTCCCCATAAGAATACTAATAATGTGAAACAAAATAATGGAAATAATTATTTTTAGAGAAGATCCAAAGGATAGATAAAACATATAATTTTATATATTAATGAGGAAGAAGAAGAATATTTTATAGAAGAAGAAGATGAAGATGAATCTGGTGATGAAAATGGAAAATCTGTATTCATATCCTGTAAAACTACTGATGGTGATGTTGAAATGAGTTCTAAAGAAAAAGTTGAAGAGGAAGATCTTATGGAGAATTTGTTATGGGCTAGAGGAGAGATCAAGAAGTTGAATATCAGAATTGCAGAAGAAGCAAGAGCCAAAGAAAAAAATAGAAAAATATTTGAATATTCATTGATCTTAAGACTCAAGGTTAAGAAGTTAAGAGAGTTGAAGAAGTTCTGATAGAGAAATTACTAGAAAGAGACAAATACTATGAAAAGCTTGATACAAATATTTTTTAGTTAGTAAAGAGCTATAGAAGGAAAATCAACAATAGTAGTTGAAGTTTAGTAAGAGTACTGAAACTCTAGATTAGATCTATTAGAAAGTCAAAAATTGTTTCATGTAAAAACTAGAGTCGGTTTTTAATATCAAAAGAAAAAGGTATCTGAACAATCAAAGAAGAGTACTTAGGCAAGTCTAGAGGTGACCAGTTTTGAAAGTTTAAAATAAGAGAGGACATCAACAAGTGATGGAAGCATGACTCAAAATGATGGATTTATTCAAGTGAAGAACAAAAAGAGGAGATTTGGGGGACAAGGATACAATACTAGGTCAAGTTTTTCTTTTTCTAGTCATTGTTTTAGTTGTAATGGCTATGGACATAAGGTTGTGGATTGTAGAAGAGCTCTAGGAAGAAGAAATAATTTTGTTAGCAATAATGCATTTACACCTCTATTCAATTTCAATGTTATTTTTTTCAAGTGCAAAAAATTTGGACACATTGCAAGGAACTACCGAAGTATTTTTGTGAGTTCCCAGTTATTGAAATAAGGGAAGAGTGATGTTCCAGAGAAAGCCTCCAAGAAGGTTTTGAAAAAGAAGTCTGAGAAGTATATGATTGCTCAAATATTGTTGCATGCTCAAAAGGAAAGGAACAACCTATGGATCATTGACAATGGTTGCTCTAGTCATATGAGTGGAGATAAAAGTAAGCTCATGAATTTCAAGGAATTTAAAGGTGGTTTAGTCACCCTTGGAAACAATTCTATTGCTAAAATATTTAGTAAGGGTACTTTAAGTCTTGATGGCGGTAAGACAAAGACACAAGATGTTTTTTATGTTGAAGGTTTAAAACATAATTTTTTTAGTGTTAATTAGATGTGTGACAAGGAATATCAATTATCCTTTAGTGTTGATGGTTGTGAAATCAAAAAATATAGTACTGATGAGTTGATTGTGAAAAGAAGTAGGACAAATAGGGATATTTATCACCTTAGTGAGTTGAATTGAAAGAAATGTCTCACTGCACAGGAGGATGAAAGTTGGCTTTGGCACAAAAGTTACATATTAATTATGATGATATTGTCAAGGTTAGTTCAAAAGGGTTGGTGCAAGATATGTCAAGAATCAAGAAACCTTAGTCAATCAATTGCAATCCATGTCATGAATGGAAGGAGACAAAGAAAAAATACCCAGCTAAGGAGTATTCCACATCAAATCCATTAGATTTGGTACATACAGCTTTATGTTGACCAATGAGGACTAAGAGTCGACAAGGAGACATGTATTTGATGATGTTGATTAATGATTATACTAGGATGAATTAGATTGCATATCTAAAAAAGAAGTCAAAAGCATTTGAGAATTTCAAATCATTTTATGGCTATGATGGAGAATGAAACCAGAAAAAGAATCAAAGTCCTAAGATTAGATAGAGGTATATAATTTAAAGCTAAGAAGTATGAGATATTTTGTGAAGAGGATGGAATTCAGAGCCAATTATCTACACCTAGAACACTATAGAAAAATGGAGTTGTTGAAAAAAGGAAGAGAAGTGTATAGTCAATGGAAAGAATTATGTTATGTTAGGAAAGTTTGTTATGTATGCACTAGAGAGAAGCTACATAGACATCAATATGCATTCTAAATAAAGTTCAAATAAGGCACAAGTTGGAGAAGACTCAATATTAGTTATGGAAAGGTAGATTGGCATTGCTAAGGAACCTCAAAATTTTTGGAAGAATGTGCTATAACAAGAGAGAAACAGATATTTTTGGTAAGTTTGATTCATGGTCAGATGAAGGTATTTTTCCTGGTTACTCTTTAAGAAGAAAATCTTATATATTTTGTAACAAAATATTGAAGGTGACAATTGAAAGTTCAAATGTATGATTGATGAAACTATTTAGATTACTACTATTCTAGAAGTTGAAGAGGAAGATTCAATTCATAGAAGCATTATAGAACCAAAAGAGGTTATTTTAAAGGTTCTCCAGTTAAGTATGTTTAGAAAAATCATTTTGCAGATCAAATTATTGGTGACAAGGATAGTGGGGTTCTAGCCTAGAATATGCTAGAAAGATCAAAAGAATAGGTGCATTTTTTTTACTATCAAAGATAGAACCTAAGACATTGAAAGAAGAAAGTAATGGACAAGAATGGATAGATGCTATGGAAGAAGAACTAAATCAAATTATGAAGAATCAAAATTGGGAACTTGTCCCAAGGCCTAAGGAAAAAATATGATTGGAACCAAGTGGGTATTAAGAAATAAGCTGAATGAAGAAGGTGAACTGCTATGAAACAAATTAATACTTTTGTGTAAAGGTTATGCTCAAGTTGAAGGTATAGACTTTGAGGAGAAATTTTCCGTAGTGGCTAGACTAGAGGTAATCATAATTTTTTTATCTCTCTCAGCATTTAAGAATTTGAATGTGTATTATATGGATGTGAAGATAACATTCTTGAATGGATAGATTTAAGAATTTTACATTGAGAAACCATAAGAATTTCAATGCACCAACAATCTAGATTATGTTTGCATATTGAAGAATACTTTCTATGGACTCAAACAAGCTCCTAGTGTGCTTGGTATGCAAGGTTAGATGGATACTTGTAGCAACAAGGATTTCAGAGAGGCTACGTGGACAATAATTTGTATAGTAAAACAAAAGGAGAACAAATATTTATAATTGTGGTCTATGTTGATGAAATCAATTTTGTAGGAAGTAGTGATGAAATGTGCAAAAAAAATATAATGTTATGCAAAATGAGTTTGAGATGTCTATGTTAGGAGAATTATATTTCTTCTTGGGATTGTAGATTATTCAATCAGATAAAGGGGTTTTTATTTCATAGCTCACTAGTATAGAAATGAGATGTTAAGCAAGTTTGGTATGGAAGATTGTAAACTTGTTGCAACATGTATGGTTAACGAGTGTAAGTTGAGAAAGGATGATGACTTTGCTCTGTTAGATCAAATTTTGTACTAGTTTATATGATTGGAAATTTATTGTATGTGACAACATCTAGACCGGATATTATGCAAATAATAGTCCAATGGTTTCCAGATTGCAAGAAGCACCTAAAGAGACCCATGTGAAGGAGCTGAAGAGAATATTTAGGTATTTAAAGGCTATTGAAGAATTTTGTCTTTGGTATCCAATGAAAATTTAGGTCTTATAGCATACACAAATGCAAAATGGGTAAGATTTGTAGATGACTGAAAGAGAACTACTGGTAGTGCATTATTCCTTGGAGATAGTTTGGTGTCTTGGTTAAGTAAGAAGTATGAATCAATTTATTTATCTATAACATAAGCATAATACATTGCTTTAGTATCATGTTGTACTTAGTTTCTTTGTATGAAGTAAAACTTGAAGGAGATGAAGGTTGAGTTTGAATATCCTATCACTATTATTTTTTATAACACAAGTGCAATAAAAATTCTAAAGAATTCGATGATGCACTCAATAAAAAAACACATTGCAATAAAATATCATTTATTGAGAGAGAAGGTTGTAGAGAAAGAAGTAAAGTTGGAATAGGTGGATCCAAAGGGCTAGGTTGCAGACATATTCATGAAGCCACTTCCTAAGGATACATTTGAGTTTCTCCAGAAGAATTTGTGAGTTGTTACTACCTCTTATTGATTCAAGAGGATAGCATGGGGTGTGGGGGAGCTTGGCCTCCCTACCACAAGAAGGTTTCTTGCTCTTATGGAATTTTATTTAGGAGTTGTGATGCATGGACTCAGGAAGAGTCTATCTAGAAACGGGGTTCTAGATGTTGTAGTACACCAGTTAGATAGAGAAATTGAGCATATTGATATCAAATATATGGGGAAATTGAGCATGTTGATCCTTTTCCATTTATTTCAAAGGGGGAGAAAGTGAGCTCAAAAAATTTAAATGTTGAATTGCTCAAAAAGAATGTATCCATCATGACAGAATATATTTATCATAAGGCCTGAGAAAAATATAAAATGAGGAAATGCTAAATTATGGAGAAGGAAAATGTTGAATTACTCAAAAAGAATAACTATATTTTATTTCTATCTTTCAATGCCATATCTTACATAGGGGGAGTAAATGGTACAACACATGAATCATTCAGAATTATTCTTAATGCTATTCTAGTGTGTGTTTTTTGTGACCTCCCAACATTTTTTTGTTTACCATAAATGAAAAAGGGGGAGATTATTGAGCATAGGTTGTCATTGATGTCAAAATGATGTCAACAAGTCATTTTTTTTTTAGTGGTTATCAAAGTATTTCAAGGTTGTCAAATGTTATCAAATTGTCAAGATGAAGAAATATTGTAGGAGTAGAAGTATTGACAGCTTTTTGAAGGTTCTGGTAGTCTATTTGACAGTGTGTATACTATTTAATCTATTTATATATCATGAAGCAAGTTTTGTAGTGGCATTACTACCTTCGAATAGTTCATGTATTTATTATACCATGTCAGGTATGTAATCAGCATCAGTGTGGTGGTCTACGAGGATATTTTTTGGGTAGAGAGATTATTTAATATGGGTGGCATTTCATTCAAAAATGTGTTGTAGCTCTATAGATTGGAAGGAGAGTATTGCTACACTAGTTCTTTTAGTTTCTTGAGTTTTTGATGGCACAACTCATTGTACAAGGAGTTTAAAGTATTAGAAGTCTCTTCAAGCTATTCTAAGTTTGAGGCATGTGCGGTAATGGTTACAAGTGTGTGAAATTCAATTCAAGTGTGTGGAGCGAGGATAGGACCTATTTAAGATTCCCTTGGTAGTGCAAATCATTAAGTACTTTTGGAAACATGTTTTGGACCAGTGTATTACACATTTCATATAATTAGAATTTAGGTTTTTCCTATGTTGTCTAGGTTCGTGTAGATCCTTGGCTGACATAGAAGAGTGTTAATGTAATTTCATGTATATATTTAAAATGTTCAGATGCATTGTATAAAAAATGATGTAACTTCAAGAAAAAAAAGTGCATCCATGAATGTCTAAATGTAATTAATGATTATAATAAAAGTAGTGGGATTTACAGTTGTGTTGTAATAGAGGTGTGAAGAAAAGAGATTGATCTTGTATCAATGTTTCTGCTGTTGTCATATTTCAAATCAACCATTATTTCTATTCTGATAGGATTGGTGTTCTACCTCTTGTATTGTTCTGGTAGGGATTGGTGTCTCTTTTTTGGTCAGGAGTGGTGTCTCTTGTAGGTTAGTTCCTACTAAATCTTTTTGGGATTGTTGTCTCTTGTAGGTTAGTGCCTACTTCATATTATACAAAGTTTGTTATTATATTTTTACTTGTGAGAGCTTCTCACAGTGGTTTTCCAATTTTGGATTTCCATGTAAAAAGTATAGTTTTGTGTTATCTTGTGTTGTTCTTTAATTTCATTACTTACTAGCTTGTATGGTTCAGTTCTCTTGATGTTGAAAATCTATAAAGAAATTATGAAGGTTTCTAAAATTATTGAAATTGTTTGGATCTATTGATTCACCCCCCTCTTAGTAGATTGTGTTCCCTTCAATATATTCTCTAAATAAATAATTATATTCCTCCAATCTAGTCCAAATATAAAATGTAGAATTCCTACATCATTCTCACTTGGTATATAAATGTATGTGAGTTTTTACTCACATTGTGGGACTATCTATTAGTCTCTCTCTTTTTCTACCTCTTCTAGCATGACACTAGAAATAAATTTAATCATCACTTTCACTATTAGGTTCTTGATTAATGTACTCTCTTTACTTGACAAGTCCAAAATTCTCCAATTAGTGTTCCTCCTTTTCCTTCCTTCTACACTAATGGGATTCGATACACTAAAAATTATTTACCTCTAAGTACTTTATTCTCAATCATCCATGTGGTATTCTCCATCCACATCTCCATATAGTATTATACCTAGTAATTCTTCCTCCTCTTGTGTGAGATTATCCTCTGTTGTGCTCTACTGTATACTCATGATTAAATCCCATAAATCATTTTTTGTCTCCACCCTATTCATTCACCATTACTTGAAACAACTTGCACATAACATCATATATCTCCTCGTCCCCCTTTTCCTCCTCACTTAGAGGATCATTATTACTTGTTTACTTTACTTGAAACATGTCCTCTCTATCATCTTACTTAGTATTATTAGATATGTATCAATCTATAGATCCTTTCTTGCATGCATTTAAAAATAAATTATCTAGTAAAAAATATTCCTCACATTCCTTTTCTATAACTCCTTGCATCACTTTTCAACCATATTCCACTATCATCATGTGTAGTTTCCCTCTACTATCCTTTGCTTCTCTAACATGTTTAATCTCTTTTTATATCATAGTATTGTATGTTAAAAAACCATTGAAACTACTCTATTTGTACATGTAACATCACATCTCCACTCTTATACTACATTTAGTTGTATCATCTTCTATGCACCATCCTCCTTGTTCTCTTTCTCTATACACAAAAAAATATATTTAGTGTCCCTCATAAATTCCTTGTTTTATTTTCTTGCAATATCATAATGGTGTATTATATCATCTATGCTTCCTCACATGTACACTACTCCTTTAGTGTTTTATCTTTGGAATCCTTTCGTTATTCATACTTGTATATTTTTTATTGAATCCTCCATGGTTGTCACCTCATATTCCTACAACTAAAGGATTACATCCTCCTCCCTATCCTCATCCAAGAGAACTATTTTCTCTTCTACCCCACTATCCATGAAAATTTATAAAGGTTGCATGCTATCCATTTATTCACATAATAACTCACATGGTGTCATGGCTTCTGAACAACTACCCCCAAGGAGGTCTTCACCATCCTATCCTATTGGCAAGTCCTCCATTTTTTTCCTTAGAAAGGATAACTAGTATAAATCCATAACTTATTATCTCTTCATTATCTAGGGCTTGTAACGTTCCCATTCAATCATCATAGCCTCAAACATTTCTAATTTTATATTTTATTTTTTTACTAATATCCATATTAGTGGAATATTGACTATATTATGCATACACTTGGGTTTCTTGGCAACACTCTTAGACTTTGTACAACTCACTCACTCACTAAAGAATAGCTTTCTTTTACACTATAATGATGCAATCCATAAGGTGCTTTAATAAAACCTATTATAAGTTGCATCCCACATTATAAATACATGATAACTACACATGTGTCTAGGCTAAAGAAAACTAGGGTTATTAGTTTACTAATATTTGTAACCTACAGTGACTCAAGTCTTCTAACAACCTACACCATAATATTATAACTCGCCTATAATAAATTTTTATAGTAATTGAAACATCTTCATATACCTAAACACACCCATGTACACACAAAATGAAGAAAAAACATAAAAAACACATTTTATTACATAAATAGTAGTTCTATTACATGTAAGAACTATTGGTTCCCTTATTATCACCTACACACAAACAAACACATACAAATATTTGTATGTACACCCTTACTCTTCAACTATCTCCCACCATACTCAAATGATATTGTTTCCTAGAACAAATATCCCATTTACTTGTTACAAATATGAAAATTCACCTTCTTTGTTCATGCTAATGTCATGGTTTCATATGCAATCTCTTGTTTTCTCTAGTGTATTCAAAATATCTCCTTATTTGCACCTATACTCATATATTCATGAAATTTTCCTTATCCCTATAGTTGGCTATACCTCCATGGTTTACGTCATTATTCATTTGACACTAATAAAATCCATCATTTTTTCTCATCCTCTACTAATTATCCATGACCCATTTCTTGGTCATCCATTATAGTTCCCTTGAAACATAGGTTTCCTTCCTTATTTGATGATAAGTTCCTTCTCCTCCTCCTATAGCTCTATGCTCACCTCACAAGTACCTCTTTCTTATATTTTCTCTATGTATTCAACCAAATCCTCTTTATTGTTATTTCTCCCTTAACTTTCCAAACTATTTGTTTGACTAAATTGTAGTCTCTTCTTAACTCTTATGTGCTCCTTGTCAAATATCCCATTTTATCTAGTAACCCTTTTGGAACCCACCAAAATTGTGCACATTCAAACGCATCTTCCTCATATCCTCATCCAACACTACAAAACCCTAGTATTTTTTTTTATGCGCCCAAATGTCCTTTAGATGTAGTATGAACATTCTTTAGCATGCTCAATCTTTTCCATAACTATTTATGGAGTATAATAAGCCCCTCAATATTTACTTTCAACTTGTTTGATGAATACACACCATCCATACATGGTTAATACATAAATTTTGTGACCTCCCATTGATCATTTTTCCTAGTAATCATTTGTATTGTTAACCACATATCTTTCATCTTACTTGAACAAATACATTATCCAAAAATCGTCCTATTTGAATCCTTTGTTTCCATTTCCCAACAATGGCTTTCAATTTGTGATGTCAAGGGTTCATCTACATCGTAGTTATGGCCTCTAAGTGGTCCCTCAAAATCCCTTCCATTGCATGAGGATTACTTGTCATAATATTTCTCCATTAGGCCTCTCTATCTAGAACCTTTCTAGTGTTCATGACTTACTCCTTGTAGTTGTCTGAGCTCTCCCTCATCTCTTTTATGCACCTCACAATAACATATCTCACTTAACAACCTCTTGTATCTCCCATAGACCCTCTCTACATTGACATCAACTACTACCTCTTCATCTTCACATCCTCTTTATATTCAACCATGACTATTTTATTAGCGACCTCATACTATCAATCACAATATAGCAACCTTTATTGCTCTTGTAGCCTCACTTTTCGCACATGAACAATCTATTCATTTTTCCCTTCTCATTTCACCTTCCCCACCTTACAAACTCGTATGGTTGTAAGTGCAACTATTCCCAAGCGCCTAGCCTCATTTTGTTGGAAGTGCTAATTGTTCATTGGGTAAACCTATAGTTGTTGTAGTTAATCTCTCTTACTATAGTCTAAAATTCCTACATGTGAGCCAAATCTCACTCTACTTATTTGGGAAAGCCTTGTGGATCCAACTGGCCACCATTGCTGTAAGTATCTCTATACTATAGTGACTCCTTCACTTGTGGCTAAAAGTAAAAACTCATAGTTATGGCAACTGGAGTGACTCCTCCAAATGATTGGTTCAATGTATCTAATCCATGCCAACTATCATGATATTAAATGCTATTGCATTCATACATTCCTTTAATGAGAATCACCTAGATAAAATAAGTACAAAATATTTAATTTAAAAAAAATCACAATAAAATGGAATCATTTTATAATCTAAAATGTTAGACAAACTAATATAGATGACTTATAAAATCTGAATCTTCCTCATACCCCTATTTTTGTAGAACATGGATTATTTGAGTACTCAAACAACTTATACACACCCTAACTTTTCAAAATAAAAAAACTCATTACTTCAAATTTAAAAGGAAAGCTATACAGTTGAATACAAGCATAAAACACTACTAAAAAAAGATTTTTAAAGGCCTAATACTGCATATATTTATAAATAGAACACATATTTTGTTGCTTAGGTAAACATGAGTAATTCTTGGAAAAAGTTGTGTGCTCAAACTCAAAGACTTTGGAAAATTATAGGAATTTGTTCTTGATGAGGATAAGCATTCACACTTTCGAATAGAAATGCCTAATATTCCGAAATTCATACACAACGTAATCTTAATTGAATACGTCGAATTGTACAGTTTGTCCACAGTTCAATTTACAATTGAATATTTGAACAGCTTAAGATAGACGGACCGCACAAGAATCAACAATTGTTAGAATTCTCACACCACTCGCAATGCTTATCCTTTAACAAGAATATATCTCTCCTCCAACGAAGCCACACTTGTTATCCAATGTGATGAAAGGAACGTGAAAGATCAAAATTCGGGATGGTATCTGATCTATTGAGAATATTCGAACGGGTTGGGATTGTAATTTATTATTCAATTTAAATTTTGTAAATAGTGATTCACCATAGTGTCTGGTTAATAACTCTACAATTGTACAGGCTTAAACAGTGGTAGTTATTATTTCAGATTTTAATTGAAACTATATACAATAATTGAATTTTGAAAAGGAAAAATAAAATGTCATTGATAGTCAACAACATCATTCCTGATTTATCGCAAATTTCTTCTCCTCATGCACTTTTGTTACATACATGTTTTGAGTCTCACCCTTAGAGTAATGGTTTCTTTACTGTGACTTTTTATCAACTTGTTGATTGAATAAAATCCACACTATACGCAAAGATTATAGTTTTGATACCAATTTGATGAGATAAAACTCAAACTGTTATTTTTCAGTCTCATGATGGCACTTAAAGGGTGTAAGGCAGTTAGAAGTCAAAAAAGGTCAAAAATAGTCATTCACTATTTTTAATAAGTTGGTCTAAATGGGCTCATATGGACGTCAAAATGTACTCCAGGGAGGGAAATAAGAAGATGTATCCAATGGAAAGAGAATCATCTCAATATCCTAGATTGTTTGGGAGATATTAAAGTTTTCCTCCTAAGAAAGTTTTCCAGTAAAGTTTCAAAATCATGTTTGGAATCCTTAAAAGCCTTGAAACAACTCAAAAATGGATGAAATTAAAACATAGAGAAAAGGGAGAAGGCTATGAAGTATAACCCTCTTTAGTTTAGTTAGGGTTTCATTGAAAAGATGAGATCAAAGAATCTTGAAATAACTATCAAACCAAGAGGTGAATTAAATCAAGATTGAGGAATCTTGCAATCTTTCCTTTATGCAAGGATGGGGTGGTGAGCTAAATCACAACTTGTGGAGAATGAATTCAAATAATATGCAAAACCTAATTCTAGGTCTAACACTTGAAAAGCATAAATCTAATACAAAATAGTATAAACTTGTGACTTTTCTAGTAGAACAAGAAGGAGATAAAATTGTGCACCTGATCAAATCTGACTTTCCTGAATTACTGATACGGACTCATTCACCACCAAAGGCGAATGGGTCCTAGTAGGCTTGCTCGAGGAGATCTGAACCTGAAATAGAAGCTTATAGATTGTAGAATTTGTTGCCCTTGAAAACCTAACAGGGACTCATTCACCAGTAAAGGCAAATGGGTCATGCTAGGTCCTTCTAGAAATCTTTGAATTTTGTCTCCCACTTCCAAGTCTGCTCTTCTCCTTTGCACTTTGAAATCCCTATTTTTGGATCTGTATCTACTTGTAACTTGTAAGATAAATTTGGTGGTTTGTTGGTGGATAGGGGTTTTCCTTAGTCAAACCCCTTGTTGGTAATTAAACCTTTGATGATGAATAAAAATATGAAACATGCAATTGTGTGTGCAATCTTAATCTTAAGTATGTCTAAGACTAAGATCTATGAGAATGTAAAGGAAATTCTACCCAATTGTGTTAGGATAAAACCCTTGAATGTAACATGAATAATGAAAAATGACTCACTAAAGAAGATGCCTAATCCCTTTAATAAGTCATAAATCTGAGAATACCTCTTGTAGGCTGCAAATAGGATGATTATAGAAGATGGAATCAATTAGGAAAAGATTCCTTAGGCTTGGTTGTATATCTTGTGCATCTTCCAACACCTAGAATCCCTCATGATTCTCCATAGGTATCTTTCATCAACCTTCACTAATGCTTGATCTTGGACAAGAAATGAGCTTCAATACCTTGCAATGTTGCTCCAAACATCACTTTTTCTTGCTTCTTGACTATGAATGCTTGATCTCATGAAATTTTTTTGTCTCAAGTAGCTTGCTTGAAATCTTCCTCTAGGTGAAATTATGTAAAAAAACCTTGTATTTATACATAATTTGAGGATTTTAACCCTAAAATTCAAACAATTCAAGCTGACAACAGATCTAGAGAAAAACATTATTGAACTCCTACGATAATGAAATTCAAAAAGGGGGTACTCATTAAGGGATGACCCATTCACCAGCTACAGTGAATGGATCCTGACACTATTTCTAGGACCATTCCTTCAAGGCATGAAAAGACACTAAAACCCCATGTAGAACCAATTGATAAAGGGGGGTCCTATAAATGGAGGAGCCATTCGCCATCTAGGGAAAATGGGTTCTAGCACCAATTTCTAGGATCCTAAATTTTCCCAATTAATTGTTATGAAATTTAAATCATGGGTTTCAGGATAGATCTTCAAGAGGTGTCACAAATAAGGCTTAAATTTGAATTAATGGGGCTAATCAAATCCAACTAACCACAATTAATTAAGAGGACCCTAGATAAATGTGAAAGTGCATTACAATAATTTACAACACTTAAATAAGGTACACATTAAGTACATTTTATTAAAAAGGGGCCCATTAGGCTTAATTAATTGAATAAACCTTAGAAAAGTTTGAAAATGTGTTACAACACTTTTGCAAAGGACGAACTAAGGTACATTTTAATCAAGGGCCCTAGAATGATGTGAATGTGTACAACACATTATAAGACTATTCCAAGACACAATTAGGTTAGCTATATTTTGATTATTCCTAAATTAAGTGTGAAAATGACTACTTTTTTTGACACTACATTTAGCCCCCACTTTAGCTACCATATGATACTATGTGAATATGAAAGCGAAAGGAAATAAATAGTATGAAAAAGGATACTCATATCGATTCATTAGGGAGAATGAATCCCCCACTATAGCAACCTGCAACACCACAATGTTAGGAAGCGTACCCTACAACACAGATTTGTTAGATGCTCCAAAAACTATCTAATCAAACTTCTACAGAGAATTTAATTTGAGGGTAGATGTATGCCCCTAATTCCAATTGCTTTATGGAGGTGGAATTAGGGTGAACATGAAACCACATCAAATCACCTAAGTCATATCATAGGGTATTTCCAAGTACCATACCACATAATGATAGACATTTGATGAGAACGGGAGCAAAATCATAAATGACATCGAAAATTGTCCTCTAGCTCCTTATATCCTAATTTGAATGAACTTTCCTTTTAAATGAATAAACTTT